>OX459051.1:13081091-13681091 GCA_949775005.1 Orthosia gothica | reverse complement strand
AAAACCCAACTCAACCTCCTTATCTGTGACCTCACCCTTACATTTCGCAGCAAATCGTTTTTACATCCAATAATATCGTGCGCGATATTCACAATAAGGAGTGCCGAGACATATGAGAGTAAATGATCGCATTTATCCGCTCGAGTTTTTCATGAAGTGATATGAATGCGATGTATTGGTACTGCTGCTGCTTTCAATGCGGACAAATTATTCTGAAACACGAAAAAATTTACGATCTCATATGTATTGCGATGTTTCAGCTTCATTCTCGCTTTTATTCAGAACACGGTGAGCCTAAAACAATTACTTTTATTCTTAGAATTGCGGTTTATCAAATTATAATCAGAATTCATTGTTATAAATGTAGTTAACAATGTTTCACGTTGATAACATTAATAATCTACTAAATCTACCCTCCGCAATAAACGTAAACTTTTTATTTTTCGCAGTTGAAGTCTAAACAAGTTATGTCGTCTTCGTTTAATGATTTTCGCGAATATTTCGGCAGGCGAGGGTAGCGGACAATCAACGCTAAAAGCACCATTGTCAATTTTAATGAAACCCTCCGAGATATCAACTTTGTTTCGGGCTATTGTCGGAGACGGCTTCTGTCGAAGTACCGACGAGTTTTGTTGTGTCGCTGACAAACTTTTATGTGACCAAATTGTTCATAGTTAGACACTTTTTTTTGTGGGAAACGTGATTGAAATCCTATTAAAACTGCGTAAGTTGTTTTTTACATTACCTACTGGTAGAGTTGTCTGTTAAATGCAACTTTACTAAATGACTGTTTGTAATCAAATAAGACAATATCACTTGTCTTGCGCTTTGAGCCCTAAACATCGAGGTTTGAACTGGGTCCGTTCAACGTTCAACAACTAGGGTCAAGGGTCAAAAGTGCAATCTTACTCTCCCAAAACTCAAATGGCTAGTTTTTGTGGAAGAAGTTAAAGAATAGATTATTTCTACTAACCGTGAAAAGTTGAAACTCTTCTGCTTAAAAAATACCCCTGCTGTTTTGGTAGAATGTGACTGCACTTTTGACCCTTAACTGTATCTATACCATACATAAATATGGATACCAAACAACAGCAAAAATTAGCCATAAAACGAAATGATGGCAAAAAAAGTAGTATACATCGGATTAGGACACCTTATGTTATGTGATAGATCAACTTACTTAATCTAAAATATCTGCGGTGTGCGATTTCCATCACAGTAGACTAGACAGATGTAATATAGATGGATTATTCTCCTTCTTAAAATACTTTATGTAAAACCGACATCAAGCTCTTTTCATGGATACATAATACGACATTTTCTTCAGACCATTTTTACGGATCCCATCACTTCCAGATGGTCTTGTTATTAGATAAGCCTTTCAAACATAGTTTCAGGGGTAAGTTAGTTCAGTGTAGTAAATGCAATAAGAGGTGAAAGGCATCTCTGTTGCTTTGTCCGAGTTCCCTGGGGTGGTAGCATTGCTGTAACAAACGGTTATAGCTTTTACACGACGTGACGAGTACCCCCAACGTTCGGGGGACTGGGGGACCGCAGTATGTCCACGAAGCCCCTAATATCGCTGGGTGATGCGATCATTCCTTATATTGAGGGCAAAGTGTTGGAGTTAAAGTAATGCTGGACATGGAAACTAAGCGGATTTTAACAGTTTGAAATCGTTTTGTGTTTCTTATTTCCGTTTTAAATGGGTTTTATTGTGAAAAGAAATAGCCTCATAGGTAATAAAAGGTTGTGGAAAATAAATTTTAATTTGTGTTTATAACAAGCAAGGCTTTTCCTCGAATATAAAATGTAGTTGGTATGAACACAGATTTCAATGTACACTTTATTTTTAACCAACAAATGTTCGAAAGTCGCAAGTATGCATCAAGTAACATACAACAATACCTATTACAACAGTAACCGGCTTTCAGTATATTTTATGAAGATCCTATCACCAGTTATGGTATACTGCATTCTCTGCACTTATGTACTGTCGTGATCGGTCAATGTGGCGACGCCTGGGGTAGGCCTATGTGCAGCAGTGGACGTCTTTCAGCTGAAATGCTGATGATGTACTGTCGTGAATGCAGTAGCTATTATTTATACACAGGGTGAGATCTTGAGATAGGACTGCGGACCAGAACCCAAATAACCTCCTCAATTTAATAGTATTAATAAATGGTTAAAATTCTCACTCCCTTCCATTTTCTATGAAAAGCTATTTCTATGTCCATACCATGTTCACCGTTCGAGCATTCAAAGCATTGTCGGCGAGGTAATTTCTTTAATTTGAGAGTCAATTTTAGAACTTCATTTCTAAAATAAACTCTCAATCAATATCTTAGTTTTATTTTATTACTAGCGGACGCCTCACGGTTTCACCCATAGTTCCCTTTCCCGAGGGAATACAGGGATAAAAACTAGCCTTTGTCACCCGGGGCTAGTGTAGCTTCCCAACTGTGAAATAATTTTTGAAATCGGTCCAGTAGTTTTTAAGTTTATTCGTTACATACAAAAATTCAAATCTTTCCTCTTTATAATATTTATATAGATAGTATAGATTTGTTTGACAAGGTAATATTTTGAACTAGCTTCTGCCCGCGGCTTCGCACGCGTGAAAGTCAAACTATCTCTATACCAAATTCCATCTAATTCGGTTCGGGAGTTTTAACGTGAAAAGGTAACTTACAGACAGAGTTACTTTCGTATTTATAATATTTATTGGTATGGATAAGTATGGATTACGGAGTAAGACGTTGCGTAACTCATATTCATTGTTTGGTTCAGTCTATTTCATTCTATCGGTGTCAAGTTCTGGACATTAGCTTCTTATAAATCACAGTCATCCGTTCTAGAAAAATCTACCAAACAAATTGAATATAATAAAATAAATAATTTCAGCATACTACTGTCTTACTGCAGGGCAAAGCCCAGAAGAAGGCGGGATGATGATTTTAGACTCTTATTAACTACTCTTGAAAGTCGAAAATTATCCCGAAGAAACATATTCCCAGGATAAAAAGTATTCTATTTGTTATTCCTAACTGTGCCAAATTTCATCCAGATCCGTTCAGCCGTTCTGGCGTAAAGAGGTAACAAACATACACACTCACAAATTTTAACCTATGTAATATTAGTGTGATATGTCCAAGTTTTCTCATGGTGTTTTCTACCACCAAACTTGTTTTAATCACAAGAGTCACCAGCGAATATCTCCCAGTCTATTTTAAGTCACAAATAATTTAGTTAGTCTGTACTCTATAGCCTTATAAAAAGCGCAGGCATAGAGAATGTCAGAGGACTCCATTGATACAGACGGCGATACATTACGCTAATAAGTAGCTGTGAGAAAAACAAAATAATAACATGAATTATGTGTTTACTGCCATGTTGGATGTTCAATTCGTTTTCGATATCTGTCATCATTATTTTTTAGATTTGATTTTGGTAAAGGATTTTTGTTTTGTGGCAACTGTGGTAATACCTTAATTCTTTTGTACGTTTCCGTTTTTTATTGGGAGTAGAAAAGTTAGTAGTTTTTAGTGAACATGTTTTTAACTCGATAGTTTGAATATATTTTTTACAAAAATGCTGTCAGACCATATACCGTGTACCGTGTACTGTATTGGGGTGAGATATTCGATAGCATTCAAATCACGGAAGGAGGTTTTGGAATGTTATGTAGTGAATATTTACTCTTTTACAGATTAAAATAAATTCACTATGACTGTCTGGAAATATTTTTGTGGTTGTAACTTGATAAGTCAAGTACTCATAGTTTCATTTTGGGTATGTTTTAAAGATAACTATTTTCAATATAAAATTCTAAGAAGAATCATTTATATTTAGAACCGCTTAGTCTTCTATTTCTAACACGTATGGTGTCGGAAGTAGAAAACTCAGACAGCCCACACTTTTCCCCATATAACCGCAATTCTTCGAAATCGCTTTGTTTTACCCGTCGGATCGATATGGACAATTGAATGCTCGCCAGGCTTATTAGTTCAACAGGTAATCTATATTCATACATCACCACCAATCGGGATCGTGTGCAAATTGCTTTGTCTTCGCATGTAGTCATTAAATTAAGTTATCAGAGTTACGGGATTTCACATTTTTTGGTTGGTGAAGGAGGATATTTTTTGTAGCTTATTGTGTAAAATTTGTGTGAAACGGTCTTCATCTTCTTCTCGGTCTATGGTTAGAAATGAGGACTACTGTGATGGGTTGTGTGAAACGGCATTACACATCTATGGCTAGAAATAAGAACTATTAATAACATATTAATGTATAAAAATGAGGACTATTTGATATGACAGTAAATAGAGATGGAAGAAGAAATGCAGGAGGGTCATGTCTAAAAAAATTGTGTCTGAACGAAATTAACTATCCTTGTGATATTGATACAGGGTGTAGCGTAAGCTCTAAGCTTATCTTATTAAGAGAACTAATGCTTAATATGCTGAAACATAAAAGAAAAAGATTAGTTGTTTTTATTAAACGTCATGAAAAGTCGCTTTGTTTCTCCTCAATTTCAGAGTGTTTAAGCGGCTTATCGTTAGGTGTCATCTAAAGCCCTTTGTCTCTAATTGAGGGCTCTTACTGTCTTCCTTTTATTTCTTTTAATCTGTAAGTAAAAAAAGCTTATCTTACCAGTGTAAGAAATAAAGACCAAAATAAAGTTCAACTAGGCAACATTGAAAGGCCTAAATTAATCGAATTTCCACCTCATCGAATCACATTAATTGAATGTCCGAACGATACAACATTAATTACATCGAAAGATATTTCGAAAAGTAGTTCTTGAGACGGGTCTGTATTTATTGTAAATGCCTACAGTAAAAAAAAATGCAATAAGTAACTAGGTAAGGTGTAATCTATACTAATCTTATAAAAAGATCAAATTGATTTTTGTATAACCTATAAGTACTGAAAAATATTTAATTGATAAAAAGCTTTATTATCACTAATAAAGCTACTTATTATCCCAATAAACTCATGCCCGACTCCTCGTAACACTCGCTTGTCACATCAGTGTGACGACAAGTAGTTTTTCACCGTCTCACACCGCGGTTGAAAAGTTGCGGTCACGGGACCAAAGAAACGGGAACAAGCTAGACGGTAACATAAAATGCGGCAGATTTCGCAGATACATTTCTCATATTTGGCCAAACTAAAGCCATTAACTGATCACAAATCTAAATTCGAGATTGCTGCTGAGCTTAACGAGCCGGTATACCCAAGTCTTTTGCCGACAGTACTAGCAAGGCTACAATTTGACCAAGTTTGTGCCACAGTCAATTGAGGCTGCAGTATTCACAGTTTCACAGTTCAATTCATTGACGGCCTCTCCCAAGTTGTACCGCAACACCCGGTTCGCCGCTCTCCGCATGCAATCCACAGCTGCCTTCTATTGTCTGTTTGTTTATTGTAGAGTGTACAGAGGTTAAGAAAGTAAATAGATGCGTTAGTTGTAACGTGGATACTGGACAAAGTTTCATTCTGTCACTGATGATGATTGTCAAAATTCAGAAATGGTAATTCATTCATAATCCTTTATTTGCTAATATGGGTAATAACATTAAGTTGTTAAAATATAGCACAGTCCAACCATATTACACCTAAAGGCATGCATTTGCATGATAACACGCATTTACTTGCACAGATCATTTATAATTAACAACACAATCTATTTTGTTTTGTTAATTTCACCGCGTGGCAAATAACAATTAAACATAACAAATGAAGCTATCAATAATGCCACTAGAAGAATACCGCATCTCAATCCAATACATTTTGTATTTATTGACAATCATTGTCCCTATTATAATGTCACTTTCCCTTTCTTTCTTTTCTCTTTTCTTACTCTGTCTCTTTCTTTCTTTGTCTCTTTCTTTATATTTCGTATTTTTCTCATTCTGTCTCTCTCTTTCTTTATCGTTGTCTTTAAAGGACTGGAGAGTGAGAGGCGTGCTCAAAATGTCCTTACTGATGACACGAGCTTTATTTTAGCCAAAAAGTTTCGGAGTGATAAACAGACACAGGTACCAAACCAGGAAGTAAATAATTTTGTAAAAAAAAAAGATAAAACACAACGTGAGTGGGGAAAAGGAAGGTTTCGTTCTCAAATCTTGTTTATATTCCAAGAAAAACACTGTAGACATACGAGAAAAAAGGGTTCCGTACTTCAAAGTCGTCTGAGACATGTCTAAAGAGAATCCGACGGGCATACACTCCCATATATCCATAAAAGGGAACATTTAGAGGAGAACGAGCGAGCGATGTCACAATTTAATCTCGTTCGAGGTCGTTTTGTCCGTATATAGCCGCGGCTCTGTTGTTGATTTAAATGGTATATCTTTTTATGTAAAACTCATGGGGTCTCGTTGCCGGAGTATGATAATGTAAAAAAATATTTAAGGGCTTATAAAATATCCTTTTTGAGTGGGGTTTTTGGCTTGCAACTGGTTTTTGACATGGTATAAGATATTTATTCCGTGTTTGAAGGGAATCTTCCTATTGACCTAACCTATAAAGAGTTAAAACAGTTTATTTGTAGAAGGTAAGTGGAAGTACTGAAACTTATAGAAAGCTTCACGGATACTTTTAACCTGAAAAAATATAAGGGCCATAGGAAAAAAGCTAGCCTTGCAAAATATTATATTATTTTTCAGTACAGCTTTGACAAAAAATATCCCTATCTCACTCACAATAAACATAATACTCCAAAAAAAGCCATTAGCTACCTGTAGCATTCAGCTAACAAAACATGGCCGAAAGGAAACATATGTAACGTCAAACAAAGCGCATTAGTAACAACTAACTAAACGTGGTCGAAGGAGATAACTCAGTTAAGCTTTATTTACAGAGCGCGGGCGATTCATTAGACGAGCGGACGGGGCCGTGGAGCAAACTAGACGAGTGAGGGAATGTTCGCGGTAGAGACTTTGTTAGATATGGTGCTGGATAAGTATAATTAACAACGGGTAATACAAAAATAATGGCAGATCTATAGTATGTATGTATTTTATGACTAAGTTAGGTATATTATTTATGATGTTTTGTACACTTGACAGCCCATCTCAAGAGATCTCTCCTCCTCTCCTCATCTCATCAAGAGATTGCCCTGTGCGATAAGACCGCCTCTATAAATCTACACTCTTATAAATCTTGTAAATGTTTATCCTGTACTTAACCAATAAAGTATTGATTTAATAAATAATAAGAACATAATTGTAGATATATAGTACCAGGCCCCTCAGAAAGTATTGCGAAAAAAAGTTTTTATATATGGGAGACTGGCCAGTTATAATGTTTTTCGAAAATATGATTATTTATAAGTAAAAATAAGTAAGTTCCAATTTCAAAATTTCCCTCCACATTTTTTGCGAGTTAATTCAAAGTATTGTGTCTCACTGAAATATGGATCTGCGCCGGGAACATTTTAGAGCTATGATTTTATACGATTTCAAGTGTCGCCTGAAACCGGATGAATCGTACGATAGACTTCAAATGGCATTCATGGATGAAGGCCCTTCCAAGGCAACCGTGTATCGTTGGTATAACGAATTCAAGCGCGGTCGACCAACTTTGGGGGATGACGAAAGAAGCGGTCGCCCTTTGACGGCTGTTACCGAAGAAAACGTGCTAGCAGTGAAAAATTTAATCCAAGACTATAGGCGAATTACATATCAGGAGATTCAACACATATTGAAGATTGGATCGGGAAGCGTTCACGAGATTCTACACAGCCATCTTCGCGTGAGGAGGATAGTATCACGCTGGGTGCCGCACAACCTCACCGATGCTCAGAAGCAGGCCCGGGTGGAATGGTGCCGTGATATGCTTAACAAATTTGAAGCAGGCTCGTCTCGGCGTGTTTACGACATCGTTACAGGTGATGAGTCCTGGATTTATCAATACGACCCAGAAACCAAGCGCCAGTCGACTGTTTGGGTGTTTCAAAATGAGCCAACGCCTACCAAAGTGAAGCGATCTAGAAGCGGGGGTAAGATTTTGATCGCTAGCTTTTTTAATTTGACTGGCCACTTGGTATCAATTCCCTTACGGGATCAAAGAAGCATTAATGCCGAATGGTATACTACCAAATGTTTGCCAGAAGTTTTCTCTGTTATAAGCAACAAGCGACCAAACACAGGGCTCCGCGGGCTACTGCTCCACCACGACAATGCACCTGCGCACACCGCACTCAAAACGAGGGACTTCCTGGACAGCACGCCAGTCAAACTCCTGGGTCACCCTCCTTACAGCCCTGATCTAGCACCGTGTGACTTCTTTTTATTCCCAAAAATAAAAAATCAGCTCAAAGGGATACAATTTTCGTCGCCGGAAGATGCGCTGGCTGCGTTCGAGCAGGCTGTAAACGAGGTGTCTGCGGCGGACTGGAAAAAGTGTTTTGAAAACTGGTTTAGGCGCATGAATCTTTGTATAGAGGCTGGTGGAAAGTACTTTGAAAAGATTTAATAAAAATATATGTACGTATAGAACAATTTTTTTTAGTTTCGCAAAACTTTCTGAGTGTCCCACGTAGTTTCGTTCTAGCGTAGCAATAGCCGTCACTACCCTATTATATCTTCTCATAGTGAATCCGATTAAAACAATACATAACATCACTTATCGTAAGAAAAAGCGTGAACACGATAGATTCAGGTAGGCTTCATATTTTTATTCTCATTATTGAAGTTAAGAATGTCAATAAAAGTTGGTCAATGTCCGCTATTGCCGTGTTACACCGCAATAAACAGAGTAAAATTGGATACGTCATGCCAAAACAAGAAATGGTTCTACAAATCAACAGACATATTTCTTGGCATGTCAATAATTCTTGCAATTATCTCAGCACGTCACAGATCCATGAAAATAGGCCCTGTCCCAAGTTCGCCACAATATTCGCCTGCCATATCTAAGCTGTCCAAGTTCCCTTTTTTAAGATCGTTGGCCTATCTAAATGGTTTTTTAGTTTCTAAACATTGTTCCATATGAAATGTCTCAGTACCCGTAGTCTGGACTGGATTTGTGCCCGGCTTTTTTTGGGACATTTTTTTTCACCAACCGTACTATTCCGAAACCAATGCAACTCCTGAAATCCAGAAGCAACAGTGGCGACCACAAGTAAAGCGCCGAGGCAATGATGCTTGACGAATTCCCGGCTCTTGAATTCAACTGTCCCGTGGATCCCGCAACGAAATGAATCAGAAAATAATAAAAGAGGAGTAGGAATAAAAACATAATTTTTCACTTCCATCCAATTTTTCAATTTGATATCAAGCAGGAGACAGAACAAATAAGGATAGATGACATTCACCAACCCGCACTGGGCCCGCGTGGTGAACTAATGCCCATTACCTCTCTCACAGAGAGGATGCTTGTGTCCCAGCCAGTGGGAACATTATAAAAGGCTGATGATGATGATACAAACTTCCACCCCGTTTTCCACCCTTTTAACGTTCATGGCCGCGATAAAAACTTATGACCTTCCCAGGGTCTCAAACTTCAAATGTACTCCGTAACAAATATCACCTAAATCGGTTCAACGGTTAAGCGTGAAAAGTTAACAGGTAGAAAGACGGACAGACAGTTACTTTCACATTTATAATATTAGTAAGGATGAAAACTTGTGAGAAACTGTGAGAACTTTGGTATTCTCGATATTTCTGTGAGGCTCCGAATCCTGGGCAATTCGCATTGTTGAATACAGGTCTGCGGATCACAAGCGGATCAACGAACTACATATACCTAGGTACAGTAAAGAGTAGATTTACAGTTGGTTCATAATACTCACACATGTGCTGTGCAGTTATATAATACTAAAAGAAATTGAGTTTATACAATACAAATATATTCATAAAGTCTTCAGTTCTTCTAGGTCCAACAATAGCACTGAGCCAAGCATTTTTATTAGCGATGGAATATCCCACCTTATAATATTCCTGCCTGCATAGTGTGTGTTTTATCTTCTTCTCTGTCGTTTCGGTCTTGGCAGAGCGGTCGTGGTCACGTCGGTGGTAGATGCGAACGATCTCCCGCCATCTCTCTCTGTTGTTCGACTGTTTGGCGCAGTCAGATATGCGGCCTCCTACTGCGGATTTTACTTGGTCAGTCCAGCGCTTAGGTGACCTGTCGCGCAATCTGGTACCCTTCACTTTTCCTTGTACGACTAGCCGCTCTATGGGGTTAGCATCCCGCCTAGAGATGTGTTAAAAGTATTGCAGCATGCGCGACTGTACTACGTTCGACGAACGCTGCGTGATTTCGAGTTCCTGGAGTATGGACATGTTAGTGCGGAAATCCGTCCCCGATATTCTGAGCATCTTTCTCCAGAGCATTTATCTTCCCCCTTTTCCAACTCACGCACTGTCCACGTCTCGGCCGCGTAAAGAAAAATGGGGATTACAATTTTTTGTATGAGCCTTGTTTTGGTTGCTTTGGTAATGTTGCGATTCCTCCACACTTTTCCTATCTTCTCCATCGCAGTTCTGGTCATGGCCATACGTCGTTTCACTTCATCTACGCAGCCGCCGTTGTTTGAGATCAAAGCCCCAAGGTAGTGTGACTGTTCCTAAATGACCCTAGGCTGATAAAAATTTCGTTTTTCCTAAGATGTCCTAGATTTAGTGTTAATGTCGGCCCCTTTTATAAAAGAGGGAACAACGCCCCGCCATCCGCGTTGCTCAATGAACTTCGTACCATCGACTGGGTAATTCCCTTCCGACATAAGTGAATTCCAAATTATGTTTTTGTTTTGTTTTGGAATTCACAGTTATAATATTATAACTTGGAAGTGGTTTAGAAGGATAAAATATGACTAAGGGGATATAAACTAAGTTGTTATAATTAACTAACGCTTGTGTGATAAACTCTATACACTAATGTATAGAGTATTTAAAATCAAAGACCGAATAATGGTCGCGGATAATGAATTTACATTCAAGAATTACTACAAATAACTAAATTAACAGAGAGTTTAACTCAGGAAGTAACTGGAGTTGATAATATCAACTCACCTACAGACAGCCCCCAAAAGCGCCCATCCCGCCATCATTTCGTAGTGTAATAGCTGGTAAGAAGAAATGATGAAACAAACTTCCAGCACACATTTCTGTCTGATAGCCTTAAGGGCTAAAGAAGTCAAACAATAGTGAAGTATGGAGTTATCGACAAAGGGGATTGCAAAGTGCATTATTTACCTAACGAAAGGAAGTTGGTAGGATCGCTACGCTTGCATTCATAAATACGTTTAATTGAATTACGTTAATTAGTTAAGTTGCCATAGTCAAGATTCCCACCCGAGTGACGTGAGACCGCTTTTCAGCAGCAGGTCCGTCGTAACGTGTACTACTCGGCCTAGACTGCATTTTCTAGTGAGAATCTGCGGCGGCTCCAAGAGTACAGGCTCCCTAAGCACTAGCATGCCTTGCCCAGTCCTAAGACAGTGGTCAGTTTTGTGCCTATTTGCCTCTGCCATTTGAGCGAGACATGCTACCAGTTACACTGGACGCGGGCTATAATAAGTAGCACTCTCTCGGCCTATTCACCCTTTACTAAGACAATACAAAATTACGCAAGCGTATCGTAGACTCAGTCTTTAGCAAAACTCAATGCGAAAGATACTTGCCGTACGTCGGAGCGGATTCATTCGTCGCTTCTCATCTCCTTAAACTGCCCATTGCGTGGATTTTGGGGCCGTCAGGGACGGCAGCCATCCAATATCGTGTCTCGCTAAATAGTGACGATTTAGTAATTGCCTACAAAACGGCTTGGTGTGGTTTTAACGAGACACGTTCCCTAAGCGTCATTAGACGATGTAATTTGGGGTTCTTTGTGATGCCTACCGGCTGAAACCTACCCCCCTCCCTGGAATATGAGCGACAGCAAGTATTTCGCGAAGTGTTCTGAGCTAGACCTTCTTAGGAAACAGTATATTTTAACAACTAACATTTGGTTCTCCTACGTGCTCAATTAAGAGCGGCCATATTTAGCCCATTTTATACAGAAATGAGTTTTAGCGGTTCCGCCTTCCGTGTATGTAATGTCAGTTAACTCTCAATAAAGGTCCTTAATCAATTGTGTAATTGTTTAGTGTATAAATGGTGAGTTAGGGCATGTAACGTGTGACGAAAGGCTTCGCTGCTTCCCTAAACCAAATATTAGCCACAAATATCTGCCAAAGGGTGGATTTAGGAGGTAAATACAAGGGTTCGCCACGCTAGAATAAATAGTACATTAGTGAATTGTCCCTACCTATGTAATACAAAGATTAAAACTTACCCCATTCATACTGGCACGCACTCACACCATATTAACGCGGATAGACTAAATTATAATTAACTTAATAATTAAACTCGTTATCACTATACGTTACAACGACTCGACTTTAGATTATTCGTTTCCAAAGCTAAACCCTATGTGTCTAACACTCTAGTATCCTCACTCGTACGTCTTCTTCCGCTCCTCAGAACCAGACCGTCCGCTTCGCCCGCCTCCAATCAAGTGTCGACCCTCGCCTCTACAAGCCCGTTCCCCATCTACCAATCTCCTTTTCAGTTCAGTTTTTTGTGCATCGCTTAATTTTTTTGGGTCTGGTTCGTGTTAGAAATCAGATATTCCAAACCTCTTTAGAATTACTTTTGTCTTGACAGCTTTCACTTTGAAAGGCAATTTATGAGCATCTTGAAAAGGTTGGGTTCGTGTTCCATAGTTTATGACATAGCCTGTCAAACCCGAAGGTTTGCGTCTCAATGTGTTAAACACATCTGGCCGGCCATGCGCAGCTTTAAAATATTAAAATATAGAGATAAATGACATGTAGTCACATTCCCCCCTCTGAAAATCAGACGCGTGACGTAGTACAGCGGATGAGCTTTCACAATAGGATGATCTCTGTTGTCTCATAAAACATTCATAGATTATAACCTCGTACTCTAATGCCAGGTTAACTTATTCGGATTGTTAAAATTATTCCAGTTGGATCATTAATCCAATAAGATTCAATATCTGCTATTACTTTGTAGTATTACGCAGTAACAGCAACATTCGAGTCACAATTGTTGTACCTATTTCGAATGGTACGAATTTTCTTGTCATGTTCAAGTAACAAAGTGCGTGTAAATCTGTGTATGTTTATATTTTAATTTCACCTATCACAGTCTCGTATTTCCTCCTAACGATAGTTGCGAACTTGCTGTCTGAATTAGTCTTTTATAATGACGCTTATCCATTCCAATAATAAGTGACTAATTTCAATAGACCTGTAGGTATGCCTTTTGGTTAGCTTTACATACCAGAGTCTTCTTAGCTTTAAGTCATAACAATACTTTTGTATTATATTTTATATTTCGTTGAAATATGTTAATCTTATTAGAAAAGATCTCAAAAGACCTGTGCATGCCTATTATTTTAATTTTACATACCAGGTTATCTCCTATTAGTACTACCTACGGTACTTTCTCGTTCTAAACTCAGCCTATCGCAGTTGCGCTGGACGGCGCTCTGCACTGGACAGCGGTCTCTGCTTAAGCACCTTAATGCCGAGTCAGCTGCCGAATTCGTTTTCAGGAATAGCTGGAATAGTTCGCACATGTGCTTATTAGAATTTTATACCAATAAGATGAAACAGCCCCCCTCTGACCTTAAGAGGATTGGCAGTTCTGGAATTAAACAAGTATTAGAAGATTAGGTACATCAACCTTTACAAATTAAACAAGGTTGTTAGAATTCTAACACGAGTTTGAGAGTTATATCAGACTGATTTAAGAGATCAGAGACTTCTAATATTCCAATAAAGGTTTGAAAGTCATATGTAAACTGTAGCCACATTACATTTTCCACACTAAATATAAACCTATACACCATAAGTTCATCTTATTAGCGAGGTCACGCATTGGAAAGTCAGAATCATTGCCCCCCTCAGAGTGTAACATTAAGGACAACTTGCTATAGTTCCAACCTTCGGTTATAATTTCATGGGTCATAATTAGGAAACAATTGTTTTCCTATTGTTACACACCTGACTCAGGTGTCGCGGCCGTTGAGGCATCGCGTTAAAAAAAGGGAACTTAACTTAGGGACTGAAGCCATGCTACAGCTTCTACCGGATTCTGCTGATGTCAATCACCTGGATGACGCTCTGGCCAAGAACACGCCGTTGGTCTAGACATAGAGTAGTAGTAGCTATGTGGTGACTTGGTATCCTGGAATTTGAAATAAAGCCACACAAGTATCTATTCTCTTATAACGTGAACACTTTGTCGAGTCACCAGTATTTAGTGAAGCTTTCTATAATTATAGTTATGTTAACGTACCTTCTTGCTAATTTTATGGTCACCTTTTGTTTTCCTAGAATGCCTCTTTTTTAATTTTGGGTGGCTATTGTTTAGTAACCGTTAATAGACTGCATTTCGGATATATAATATTAGGTACAGGTAGCCTGGCAAATAGAATAAAATGAGACACAATGGAAAAGTAATTTATTATTTTCGTTTTGCTACGTGTCTACTTTATTATTCGAATTAAGTACATTTTTTTTTTTTTATTAAGTACATAAAACGTATAATAATTTTTCTGTATGCATAAAATCTGTAATTTTAGTCTGTTTTGCGAAGTGAACACGTCTGGATTTTAATTAGTGTATCGTCATAATTTTTCTGGATGTGAAAGTCTTCAATAAAAGAACAATCTTTCGTAATACAATAACTTGAGCTTAGACCATCAATCGAAGTCCGCACTGTACATTGTTCTTCAGTCTTTTCCTGTTCGTCACAAATTGCAATAGAGTTATCTAAATTCATCAAATCATCAATAATCTCCTCTGCTTCAATAGTACATAAAAAAACCGACCGAATAGTTATGAGAAAGCAGTCTTTGATTATATTGCTTGCACGTGTTTTTTTTTTGTTTCTGAGAATTACAAAAGCCTTTAAACCCGACACCTTTTGTTTACTTTTGCGATCTTAACAGCCAGCCAGTGACCATTATACTGTTCCAGATGTGGATACTGTAACCTAAAACACAAATTCTATTTAAATTGTACAATACTGCTGTCAGTAACGAAATCGTAAGGCAAAGCAATTAATTCGAAGCGAGATTGTAACGAAGGTAACGAGTAACGTTACGTTTGTAACGAGTACTATGTTATGAAGTAACGAATACATACGGGTATATAATATACTAACAACTAAGGATATGTACTCAGGTTTCTACGTACACTCAAATACCCAAGTCCTATCTGTGATTGTATTCGTAATAACTGCCAGTCCCTTATTTTGTAATAAAAACGCAAATTAAACTTAAGAATATTGTGCAAGATTGCTTTCAATAAAAAAACTTGAGAAACCGTGTGGTGTGCGAGGCTAACTAACACAGTCAGACCCTTGTTTTTGTAATTTAAAACCCGGCAAAAAAACAAAGGAGTCATTTGGCTAGGGTCGACGAAAAAAAAAAGCGGACGCATCTGTGAGCGTTCTGTACACGGGATTCTGCTTTCAAAATGAGCACATAATTATAGATTCCGGTTACAATATATATACGTACTATGTATGATTTGCACAACCTGTCAGATACAAAACTCACGTTTGTAGGGAATCGATCCCATGATTGTTTATCAGCTTTCGGAACCCCCAATCAATCCTTTATTTGCTTATCATAATCGTAACGTTTAACTCGCTTTTGTAGGGAGTCGAACGCTTTTCTACGTTAGCTTTGGAAACGACTAAATGAAACCGTACTGAAATTATCTAAGCGCTTGTGGGATTCAAACCCACAGTAGCACGCACATGAGATTCAAATTTCTCATCAATCAGTTTATCAGACGGGAATCGAACCCATATCTATGGCAATACCATCCACATCGACTCTCAACCAAATAAATCATACGGGATTTGAACCCGCTAAATGTAGTTGTCGATTTCAATCAACATAACTAGTTAGTTATCTATTATCTAGTTACTTATTTTATTTTCTATCAATTCTATAAAAGCCTATGTTACGTTGTGTTAGTTTATGGGAGTCCAACCCACAGTAACACAAGCACAAAATTTGTATTAATCATTATTATGTATTCATGTGGGAATCTAACCCACATAATATTATGAAACCAATCGTCTAGTAGTATGTCAGGCGGGAATTGAACCCTAACTCCATGTCAATGCAGACCACGTTGACTCTCAATCAAACAAATCACCCAGGACTTGAAGCCGTTAAATGTAGCTGACAAATTCAACTAACATAATGAGATCGTTATCGATCGCCGTTGTAAACTTTATCATTAACAATTCTATATAACCCTAACACTTTGTGTTATTTTTGCCGTAAAACATTCGATTGTATTATCTAAAATATTTTAACCGTAGTAACTCTTTTGTGTCTTTCAAATAATAGAAGCTTGACTAATTACTTAGTTGTGTTAATAACCCATAGTTGTTCTTTCTCGTTGCTCTGACGTTAGTCAGTACATTTAAACCGTAGTAAACTTTTTTGTTTGTTTTGTAACGTTGCGTCGTTTTTATAGTAACCCATAATTGTGTTTTTTTTTTCTCGTTGTACTGACGTTAGTCAGTACATTTAATGACGAGAATCCTGGTCACGGCACCACATGTGACTGTTCCTAAATGACCCTAGGCTGATAAAAATTTCGTTTTTCCTAAGATGTCCTAGATTTAGTGTTAATGTCGGCCCCTTTTATAAAAGAGGGAACAACGCCCCGCCATCCGCGTTGCTCAATGAACTTCGTACCATCGACTGGGTAATTCCCTTCCGACATAAGTGAATTCCAAATTATGTTTTTGTTTTGTTTTGGAATTCACAGTTATAATATTATAACTTGGAAGTGGTTTAGAAGGATAAAATATGACTAAGGGGATATAAACTAAGTTGTTATAATTAACTAACGCTTGTGTGATAAACTCTATACACTAATGTATAGAGTATTTAAAATCAAAGACCGAATAATGGTCGCGGATAATGAATTTACATTCAAGAATTACTACAAATAACTAAATTAACAGAGAGTTTAACTCAGGAAGTAACTGGAGTTGATAATATCAACTCACCTACAGACAGCCCCCAAAAGCGCCCATCCCGCCATCATTTCGTAGTGTAATAGCTGGTAAGAAGAAATGATGAAACAAACTTCCAGCACACATTTCTGTCTGATAGCCTTAAGGGCTAAAGAAGTCAAACAATAGTGAAGTATGGAGTTATCGACAAAGGGGATTGCAAAGTGCATTATTTACCTAACGAAAGGAAGTTGGTAGGATCGCTACGCTTGCATTCATAAATACGTTTAATTGAATTACGTTAATTAGTTAAGTTGCCATAGTCAAGATTCCCACCCGAGTGACGTGAGACCGCTTTTCAGCAGCAGGTCCGTCGTAACGTGTACTACTCGGCCTAGACTGCATTTTCTAGTGAGAATCTGCGGCGGCTCCAAGAGTACAGGCTCCCTAAGCACTAGCATGCCTTGCCCAGTCCTAAGACAGTGGTCAGTTTTGTGCCTATTTGCCTCTGCCATTTGAGCGAGACATGCTACCAGTTACACTGGACGCGGGCTATAATAAGTAGCACTCTCTCGGCCTATTCACCCTTTACTAAGACAATACAAAATTACGCAAGCGTATCGTAGACTCAGTCTTTAGCAAAACTCAATGCGAAAGATACTTGCCGTACGTCGGAGCGGATTCATTCGTCGCTTCTCATCTCCTTAAACTGCCCATTGCGTGGATTTTGGGGCCGTCAGGGACGGCAGCCATCCAATATCGTGTCTCGCTAAATAGTGACGATTTAGTAATTGCCTACAAAACGGCTTGGTGTGGTTTTAACGAGACACGTTCCCTAAGCGTCATTAGACGATGTAATTTGGGGTTCTTTGTGATGCCTACCGGCTGAAACCTACCCCCCTCCCTGGAATATGAGCGACAGCAAGTATTTCGCGAAGTGTTCTGAGCTAGACCTTCTTAGGAAACAGTATATTTTAACAACTAACATTTGGTTCTCCTACGTGCTCAATTAAGAGCGGCCATATTTAGCCCATTTTATACAGAAATGAGTTTTAGCGGTTCCGCCTTCCGTGTATGTAATGTCAGTTAACTCTCAATAAAGGTCCTTAATCAATTGTGTAATTGTTTAGTGTATAAATGGTGAGTTAGGGCATGTAACGTGTGACGAAAGGCTTCGCTGCTTCCCTAAACCAAATATTAGCCACAAATATCTGCCAAAGGGTGGATTTAGGAGGTAAATACAAGGGTTCGCCACGCTAGAATAAATAGTACATTAGTGAATTGTCCCTACCTATGTAATACAAAGATTAAAACTTACCCCATTCATACTGGCACGCACTCACACCATATTAACGCGGATAGACTAAATTATAATTAACTTAATAATTAAACTCGTTATCACTATACGTTACAACGACTCGACTTTAGATTATTCGTTTCCAAAGCTAAACCCTATGTGTCTAACACTCTAGTATCCTCACTCGTACGTCTTCTTCCGCTCCTCAGAACCAGACCGTCCGCTTCGCCCGCCTCCAATCAAGTGTCGACCCTCGCCTCTACAAGCCCGTTCCCCATCTACCAATCTCCTTTTCAGTTCAGTTTTTTGTGCATCGCTTAATTTTTTTGGGTCTGGTTCGTGTTAGAAATCAGATATTCCAAACCTCTTTAGAATTACTTTTGTCTTGACAGCTTTCACTTTGAAAGGCAATTTATGAGCATCTTGAAAAGGTTGGGTTCGTGTTCCATAGTTTATGACATAGCCTGTCAAACCCGAAGGTTTGCGTCTCAATGTGTTAAACACATCTGGCCGGCCATGCGCAGCTTTAAAATATTAAAATATAGAGATAAATGACATGTAGTCACATTCCCCCCTCTGAAAATCAGACGCGTGACGTAGTACAGCGGATGAGCTTTCACAATAGGATGATCTCTGTTGTCTCATAAAACATTCATAGATTATAACCTCGTACTCTAATGCCAGGTTAACTTATTCGGATTGTTAAAATTATTCCAGTTGGATCATTAATCCAATAAGATTCAATATCTGCTATTACTTTGTAGTATTACGCAGTAACAGCAACATTCGAGTCACAATTGTTGTACCTATTTCGAATGGTACGAATTTTCTTGTCATGTTCAAGTAACAAAGTGCGTGTAAATCTGTGTATGTTTATATTTTAATTTCACCTATCACAGTCTCGTATTTCCTCCTAACGATAGTTGCGAACTTGCTGTCTGAATTAGTCTTTTATAATGACGCTTATCCATTCCAATAATAAGTGACTAATTTCAATAGACCTGTAGGTATGCCTTTTGGTTAGCTTTACATACCAGAGTCTTCTTAGCTTTAAGTCATAACAATACTTTTGTATTATATTTTATATTTCGTTGAAATATGTTAATCTTATTAGAAAAGATCTCAAAAGACCTGTGCATGCCTATTATTTTAATTTTACATACCAGGTTATCTCCTATTAGTACTACCTACGGTACTTTCTCGTTCTAAACTCAGCCTATCGCAGTTGCGCTGGACGGCGCTCTGCACTGGACAGCGGTCTCTGCTTAAGCACCTTAATGCCGAGTCAGCTGCCGAATTCGTTTTCAGGAATAGCTGGAATAGTTCGCACATGTGCTTATTAGAATTTTATACCAATAAGATGAAACAGCCCCCCTCTGACCTTAAGAGGATTGGCAGTTCTGGAATTAAACAAGTATTAGAAGATTAGGTACATCAACCTTTACAAATTAAACAAGGTTGTTAGAATTCTAACACGAGTTTGAGAGTTATATCAGACTGATTTAAGAGATCAGAGACTTCTAATATTCCAATAAAGGTTTGAAAGTCATATGTAAACTGTAGCCACATTACATTTTCCACACTAAATATAAACCTATACACCATAAGTTCATCTTATTAGCGAGGTCACGCATTGGAAAGTCAGAATCATTGCCCCCCTCAGAGTGTAACATTAAGGACAACTTGCTATAGTTCCAACCTTCGGTTATAATTTCATGGGTCATAATTAGGAAACAATTGTTTTCCTATTGTTACACACCTGACTCAGGTGTCGCGGCCGTTGAGGCATCGCGTTAAAAAAAGGGAACTTAACTTAGGGACTGAAGCCATGCTACAGCTTCTACCGGATTCTGCTGATGTCAATCACCTGGATGACGCTCTGGCCAAGAACACGCCGTTGGTCTAGACATAGAGTAGTAGTAGCTATGTGGTGACTTGGTATCCTGGAATTTGAAATAAAGCCACACAAGTATCTATTCTCTTATAACGTGAACACTTTGTCGAGTCACCAGTATTTAGTGAAGCTTTCTATAATTATAGTTATGTTAACGTACCTTCTTGCTAATTTTATGGTCACCTTTTGTTTTCCTAGAATGCCTCTTTTTTAATTTTGGGTGGCTATTGTTTAGTAACCGTTAATAGACTGCATTTCGGATATATAATATTAGGTACAGGTAGCCTGGCAAATAGAATAAAATGAGACACAATGGAAAAGTAATTTATTATTTTCGTTTTGCTACGTGTCTACTTTATTATTCGAATTAAGTACATTTTTTTTTTTTTATTAAGTACATAAAACGTATAATAATTTTTCTGTATGCATAAAATCTGTAATTTTAGTCTGTTTTGCGAAGTGAACACGTCTGGATTTTAATTAGTGTATCGTCATAATTTTTCTGGATGTGAAAGTCTTCAATAAAAGAACAATCTTTCGTAATACAATAACTTGAGCTTAGACCATCAATCGAAGTCCGCACTGTACATTGTTCTTCAGTCTTTTCCTGTTCGTCACAAATTGCAATAGAGTTATCTAAATTCATCAAATCATCAATAATCTCCTCTGCTTCAATAGTACATAAAAAAACCGACCGAATAGTTATGAGAAAGCAGTCTTTGATTATATTGCTTGCACGTGTTTTTTTTTTGTTTCTGAGAATTACAAAAGCCTTTAAACCCGACACCTTTTGTTTACTTTTGCGATCTTAACAGCCAGCCAGTGACCATTATACTGTTCCAGATGTGGATACTGTAACCTAAAACACAAATTCTATTTAAATTGTACAATACTGCTGTCAGTAACGAAATCGTAAGGCAAAGCAATTAATTCGAAGCGAGATTGTAACGAAGGTAACGAGTAACGTTACGTTTGTAACGAGTACTATGTTATGAAGTAACGAATACATACGGGTATATAATATACTAACAACTAAGGATATGTACTCAGGTTTCTACGTACACTCAAATACCCAAGTCCTATCTGTGATTGTATTCGTAATAACTGCCAGTCCCTTATTTTGTAATAAAAACGCAAATTAAACTTAAGAATATTGTGCAAGATTGCTTTCAATAAAAAAACTTGAGAAACCGTGTGGTGTGCGAGGCTAACTAACACAGTCAGACCCTTGTTTTTGTAATTTAAAACCCGGCAAAAAAACAAAGGAGTCATTTGGCTAGGGTCGACGAAAAAAAAAAGCGGACGCATCTGTGAGCGTTCTGTACACGGGATTCTGCTTTCAAAATGAGCACATAATTATAGATTCCGGTTACAATATATATACGTACTATGTATGATTTGCACAACCTGTCAGATACAAAACTCACGTTTGTAGGGAATCGATCCCATGATTGTTTATCAGCTTTCGGAACCCCCAATCAATCCTTTATTTGCTTATCATAATCGTAACGTTTAACTCGCTTTTGTAGGGAGTCGAACGCTTTTCTACGTTAGCTTTGGAAACGACTAAATGAAACCGTACTGAAATTATCTAAGCGCTTGTGGGATTCAAACCCACAGTAGCACGCACATGAGATTCAAATTTCTCATCAATCAGTTTATCAGACGGGAATCGAACCCATATCTATGGCAATACCATCCACATCGACTCTCAACCAAATAAATCATACGGGATTTGAACCCGCTAAATGTAGTTGTCGATTTCAATCAACATAACTAGTTAGTTATCTATTATCTAGTTACTTATTTTATTTTCTATCAATTCTATAAAAGCCTATGTTACGTTGTGTTAGTTTATGGGAGTCCAACCCACAGTAACACAAGCACAAAATTTGTATTAATCATTATTATGTATTCATGTGGGAATCTAACCCACATAATATTATGAAACCAATCGTCTAGTAGTATGTCAGGCGGGAATTGAACCCTAACTCCATGTCAATGCAGACCACGTTGACTCTCAATCAAACAAATCACCCAGGACTTGAAGCCGTTAAATGTAGCTGACAAATTCAACTAACATAATGAGATCGTTATCGATCGCCGTTGTAAACTTTATCATTAACAATTCTATATAACCCTAACACTTTGTGTTATTTTTGCCGTAAAACATTCGATTGTATTATCTAAAATATTTTAACCGTAGTAACTCTTTTGTGTCTTTCAAATAATAGAAGCTTGACTAATTACTTAGTTGTGTTAATAACCCATAGTTGTTCTTTCTCGTTGCTCTGACGTTAGTCAGTACATTTAAACCGTAGTAAACTTTTTTGTTTGTTTTGTAACGTTGCGTCGTTTTTATAGTAACCCATAATTGTGTTTTTTTTTTCTCGTTGTACTGACGTTAGTCAGTACATTTAATGACGAGAATCCTGGTCACGGCACCACATGTGACTGTTCCTAAATGACCCTAGGCTGATAAAAATTTCGTTTTTCCTAAGATGTCCTAGATTTAGTGTTAATGTCGGCCCCTTTTATAAAAGAGGGAACAACGCCCCGCCATCCGCGTTGCTCAATGAACTTCGTACCATCGACTGGGTAATTCCCTTCCGACATAAGTGAATTCCAAATTATGTTTTTGTTTTGTTTTGGAATTCACAGTTATAATATTATAACTTGGAAGTGGTTTAGAAGGATAAAATATGACTAAGGGGATATAAACTAAGTTGTTATAATTAACTAACGCTTGTGTGATAAACTCTATACACTAATGTATAGAGTATTTAAAATCAAAGACCGAATAATGGTCGCGGATAATGAATTTACATTCAAGAATTACTACAAATAACTAAATTAACAGAGAGTTTAACTCAGGAAGTAACTGGAGTTGATAATATCAACTCACCTACAGACAGCCCCCAAAAGCGCCCATCCCGCCATCATTTCGTAGTGTAATAGCTGGTAAGAAGAAATGATGAAACAAACTTCCAGCACACATTTCTGTCTGATAGCCTTAAGGGCTAAAGAAGTCAAACAATAGTGAAGTATGGAGTTATCGACAAAGGGGATTGCAAAGTGCATTATTTACCTAACGAAAGGAAGTTGGTAGGATCGCTACGCTTGCATTCATAAATACGTTTAATTGAATTACGTTAATTAGTTAAGTTGCCATAGTCAAGATTCCCACCCGAGTGACGTGAGACCGCTTTTCAGCAGCAGGTCCGTCGTAACGTGTACTACTCGGCCTAGACTGCATTTTCTAGTGAGAATCTGCGGCGGCTCCAAGAGTACAGGCTCCCTAAGCACTAGCATGCCTTGCCCAGTCCTAAGACAGTGGTCAGTTTTGTGCCTATTTGCCTCTGCCATTTGAGCGAGACATGCTACCAGTTACACTGGACGCGGGCTATAATAAGTAGCACTCTCTCGGCCTATTCACCCTTTACTAAGACAATACAAAATTACGCAAGCGTATCGTAGACTCAGTCTTTAGCAAAACTCAATGCGAAAGATACTTGCCGTACGTCGGAGCGGATTCATTCGTCGCTTCTCATCTCCTTAAACTGCCCATTGCGTGGATTTTGGGGCCGTCAGGGACGGCAGCCATCCAATATCGTGTCTCGCTAAATAGTGACGATTTAGTAATTGCCTACAAAACGGCTTGGTGTGGTTTTAACGAGACACGTTCCCTAAGCGTCATTAGACGATGTAATTTGGGGTTCTTTGTGATGCCTACCGGCTGAAACCTACCCCCCTCCCTGGAATATGAGCGACAGCAAGTATTTCGCGAAGTGTTCTGAGCTAGACCTTCTTAGGAAACAGTATATTTTAACAACTAACATTTGGTTCTCCTACGTGCTCAATTAAGAGCGGCCATATTTAGCCCATTTTATACAGAAATGAGTTTTAGCGGTTCCGCCTTCCGTGTATGTAATGTCAGTTAACTCTCAATAAAGGTCCTTAATCAATTGTGTAATTGTTTAGTGTATAAATGGTGAGTTAGGGCATGTAACGTGTGACGAAAGGCTTCGCTGCTTCCCTAAACCAAATATTAGCCACAAATATCTGCCAAAGGGTGGATTTAGGAGGTAAATACAAGGGTTCGCCACGCTAGAATAAATAGTACATTAGTGAATTGTCCCTACCTATGTAATACAAAGATTAAAACTTACCCCATTCATACTGGCACGCACTCACACCATATTAACGCGGATAGACTAAATTATAATTAACTTAATAATTAAACTCGTTATCACTATACGTTACAACGACTCGACTTTAGATTATTCGTTTCCAAAGCTAAACCCTATGTGTCTAACACTCTAGTATCCTCACTCGTACGTCTTCTTCCGCTCCTCAGAACCAGACCGTCCGCTTCGCCCGCCTCCAATCAAGTGTCGACCCTCGCCTCTACAAGCCCGTTCCCCATCTACCAATCTCCTTTTCAGTTCAGTTTTTTGTGCATCGCTTAATTTTTTTGGGTCTGGTTCGTGTTAGAAATCAGATATTCCAAACCTCTTTAGAATTACTTTTGTCTTGACAGCTTTCACTTTGAAAGGCAATTTATGAGCATCTTGAAAAGGTTGGGTTCGTGTTCCATAGTTTATGACATAGCCTGTCAAACCCGAAGGTTTGCGTCTCAATGTGTTAAACACATCTGGCCGGCCATGCGCAGCTTTAAAATATTAAAATATAGAGATAAATGACATGTAGTCACAGTAGACATAGGTCTGAACCACGTCGCCACGTCGCAGTTCGCGATACGTGTGTTTTATACAAGTTTTAAAATTCGTTTCATTTTAATGCAACCGCATGAAATTTTGCATACACGTTTGGTTCTGGATGACAATTTGGTAAGCTAAAAAAGTACCCTAGCTAAGCGCTAAGCTTGAATAAAAATAAATCATTGGCAAAAGTTATTTAATCTTTTTTCAATCAATTTTTAAAGTTAATACAATGACACCTGTCTCGAATCAAAGATCTGTGTTCCGTTGATGTAAATGGAAATCCTTCAGGGAATAACGACGCGATGTTGTCTTATGTTTTTCTTTTAGAGCGGATCCTAGTTCATCTCAGACCTCAGATTACTTATCACTGTTTTTAGTTCGCCAAGATTGGACAATGTTGGAAGAAAGAGGCTTAAGTAAATTTATTAAACCCCGACGAGGGGTGTTGCTGTGTATCTGTGTGTCTGTCTGTGTCACCATGGCTCCTAAACAAATGAACTGATTTAGATTTATTTTTTGTTTGAATGGTGTCTTTGTCGAGAGTGTTCTTAGCTATGTTTTATGAAAATTGGTTCAGCTATTCAAAAGTTAACCACATTTTACTCTTTGAATCAGAGTTTATACGCAAGATATCGTGTCATAATTATTACGTGTTTTGATGGATTGTCGTTTGAAGTATGTCTACTACAAGGTAAATTATATGTTGTTTAAAAACCATAAAATAAGCAAGCTTATTACAAAATAAAAAAAAGTTTTTGGGGCTTTTTTATGTTTTATCTTTAGTTCGTCCAAATTGGACAATGTTTGAATAAAGAGGTTTAAGTCAATTTTTAATCGTCTCTTTTCCTAAAGCTACGTCGTTCCGTTTTTGAGTGTGACCCAATTTTATGAGGCACAAAAACAAGACTCTCCGTTTATTTGTAATTGTCATATTATTCTTACATAAGAATCACGAACTATACTTTGTTTAATATACAAAGTCATTCATTTAAGATTTCATAATTCTAAACAATAAATGGATTGGATAAAAAAAATCGTTAAATTATTAAATCATAGCTGCCTTGTACGATAAAAGTTTTCACCGAGCCTCCGCAAGAGTTCGTGTCATACACGACAAGAATTTTATCGGACCTAGGCACGAATCTTGTCTAACGCAGACAAGATTTTTCTTGTATTCTTACATAAGAATCACGAACTATACTTTGTTTAATATACAAAGTCATTCATTTAAGATTTCATAATTCTAAACAATAAATGGATTGGATAAAAAAAATCGTTAAATTATTAAATCATAGCTGCCTTGTACGATAAAAGTTTTCACCGAGACTCCGCAAGAGTTCGTGTCATACACGACAAGAATTTTATCGGACCTAGGCACGAATCTTGTCTAACGCAGACAAGATTTTTCTTGTTCAATAGCACTACAGCACCGTGGCAGTGTACACATTTCGTGTGTAGAAACGAAACGAATTCTTGCGTAGGCCCAGTGGATTATCTGAGCGTGTACAAGAGGCCTAAGTTTCGAAATCTCAAAATGCCACTACCTCCCTATTTACAGATATTACGAAATAAACTACGCATCATAATTTAAATTGTATTCATTGCCAATATCTCAATATATCCCAAGCAAGGTGGTTTATGAAAGCGTCGATAAAACATCCAAATAAATAAAGATTTTGCGTGGGACGAATAATATCTCCGAGTCAACGATCTTGTTATCTTAGTAGAAAAATAATATGTTGTACAAACACACTGACAACTTTATTTCGTGCTTTTGAAATGTTCTTTTTATTTTGCTTTTCTACAACGGGCCTGTCGAGTTAAATGAGAATAGTACATTTTGATACAAGTGCGGAAAGTTTGTTATTGCGTACGAGGCCGAATGAACACCCGAGCCGTAAGGCGAGGGTGTTATGGGGCCGAGAAACGCAATAACAAATTCCCACGTGTATCAAACGACGTTTTTCAATACACTTTCGAAGAAATAAACACAGTTTAGATAAGCATAGGTCGTTTAGTGTACGGACGTAGCGTCTAGGTAAGGTTTCATAGATTAGATATTGATTCAACTACTGACCTTTGTTGCCAAATACTGGCTATCCGGAGCTTCTTTCAAAAAGTTTTCAACTTCATTTGGAGACAATACTTTTGATTTTTGTCCAATATATCCGACGGAGTGTCTTTTTAGAAATGCAGTCAGGTTGCAATATATTTTATGTTAACACCGTGATTTTGCAGAACCGTGCTTTTTAGCATGGAATATATACACCCTAGCGTGCTAGGCTTATATTTAGTAGCGAGTTCATTGAAATATGCCAAAAATACTTGCCCCGAAATGACGACGCCTTTTTAGTAACTTTTCACTGAAGAAAACTTTGCAAAGCTGCCATTTAATTCACCTTAGATTTAGATGGCAACAGGCTATCGCAAGCATTTTGTGCCTCAATCACAATATCCGGCGGAGTACCATCTAAAGAATTCTCTTCAAAACTTAAATTCGTCATTTTTCACAAATCACTCAAATTATTAAGACTAACTTTCCTTTTTTTGCCGCGCTTTATGTTCGCAGGTTAAAGGAGAAGCAAAGGTATGAAGCCGTTAAACAGCCTCACAGGAAAAATATAAAATTCAAATAGATTTTAATTAAGAACACAAATAAAATGATAACTTGTTCATAAAAGTAATATTTGTTTAAAATAATCATGTTTTTCAGTATTATTCTTTTTATAAACACAATTTAAATATTTAAAAAATATTAACGCTGTAAAGACGCAAATCAAAATGACGAGATTAAAAAAAAAACACGCCTGCTCTATTAGTGTTGTTTTTTTTTTTAAATTTCTTATGTTTTAATCGAATTACCGCACGCGTACTGTAATCTTATTACCGCACGCGTGCGACATATGTTGCATATCGAACCTAATCGTAGTGCAATAAGAGCTAGTTTTCGAGGAAGTGTATTGAAAAATATTTATTTTAAAAGCTGTGTTGTGTCAAGTTTAATTTTTGTTTGAACAACTAAAATAAAACGTTGTTATTTTTCGTGTGATAACTCGTTGGCCATACTGTGTTCTGCGTTTCGTATTTCAAAAGAGTACTTAGGTCCTAGACACACTTTTCCTGCTAACTTCTTACGTCAGAATTTACACTTTTTTACAGACTTTTCACTTTATTATAAATCTAATACCTATATTGTGTCTTTTAATTTGGGCTAAATTAAAATTATTTTCTTTATTTCTTTCTCTTTTTACCAGTAAAATTTCAAAATTTCAAAAACCCTGACACATTTTTATTTCATGCTACATAATTTATCTAGTAGTAGAAACGCTTCGATCGACAATCTATTGAACACGTAATTATGACACGATATCTTGCGAAAACACCCCGATTCAAACAGTAAAACTTCCATAAATTTTGAACGGCTTAACCGATTTTCATCAAATATAGCTAAGAACACTGTCGAAAAGGTCACCTTGCAAACAACGGGGCCACAGGTACACGTCATACTTATATGGGAAAGCAAAATTGTATGGGATTGACAAGTGATATCAAAAAATCATGTGATCAATCCCTTACATTTCGACTATCACCTTCGCTGACATCGAATGCCACTTGTAGGCAAGGCTCTAGGCCTTGAGCCTTGCCTTCAGTAATCGGATTTTATGGTCTTGAGACTGTTCTCTGAGTTTTTCCAGTGTTTATTCTCAGAGTATTAGGCTGGGAAAAGCCGAACTCTTAACATAACATCACACCTACAGGCTACACTCTCACTCACACATACACACATCTGATTTATATTAAGTTAATTTTAATGTATGTAATTTTACCATAAAAAAAAATATAATACGTTTTGCTTTTTGTATACGTCTCGCTATCGAAGAGCAGACTCTCCTAATACAGGCACTACGAGTATCTGCCTAAAAAGAGGATCCAATTATAAAATATTGTTTATACCTCAACTTATCTTACCAATAAACTTTTTTTATTTTTATTTTTTCATCGCGCCAGGTCCGATTGAGCTGTAATTTCCATACATTGTTGTTTCTTGTGAAAAGCTTGTTTAAAAATCTTTTTACAAGTTTTTATTTACTTTCACTTGTCCCAGAGTCTGTAATCGAATATTCCAACTTAAATTTGACCCACTTCTCAGTGTCTGATCGAGCTGAAATTTTGCACACATCATTGTTTCTCGTGACAGTGTCAAGTTTGTTTAAAAAAATATTTTTACAAGCTTTAAATAAATTAATTTTGTCGGTGCCGGTGTCTGTAATCAAATCTTGTAACTTAAATTTGACCGACTTCCCAGTGTCTGATTGAGCTGAAATTCATTACATGTGCTGTCACACACATTTGGTTCGCGTGACGTGGCAGTATTTTTTTAATAGAAAAGCTTGTTTTTAAAAAATAGACAGTATAAATCTTGTTCAAGTAAAGGAAAGACAAGCAACTTGTATTTTCGTACATATTTTTTATTCTAGTAAATATAAATAAACATAAAGTAGAACATATTATTTGGTTCCAGTACCACCTGTGTAGCAGTCGCGACGCAACTGAACGTTAGTCATCACGACACTTGAATAATGTCGTACTTCCCCAGGGAACTAACTAAATTATTCTTTATTTGATTCTCTGTCTTCGTTGCTACATTCATAAATCACTTTTCTTTTTTCTTAAATAAGACACAACAAACGGTTATTGTAAACTATTAATAATTTACTGACAATTTATCGTTACTTATAGACTGATTGTTGGGGGACGATTTATCAAAGGATTGGAGAAAAACAGCTAAGCAGCGAAACAAGTGAAGGGAATTAGAGGAGGCCTATGTCAAAAGATAATCTGATCTGGTAGCTGATAGTTAAGGTAAGATTTAATATAGATAAGTTAGTAATGCATAGTTACCATAAGCTAGATCAATCTGCCAAGCCTTTTTCCAACAATGTTGGGGTCGGCTTCTAGTCTAACCGGATTCAGCTGAGTACCAGTGTTTTACATAGAGCGACTGCCTATCTGACCTCCACAACCCAGTAACTGGGTAACAAGATACCCCCTAGCTAGACTGGTGTCAGGTCTCAAGCTTCTGACTACTCGTAACCACTGTCAAAGATCTTCAAATGACAGCCGGGAACAACAGCTTAACGTGCTTTCCGCGGCACGGAGGAAACTCGGCATGTTGAAATGGTCACCCATCCACGGACCGACCTCGTCAAGCGTTGCTTAACCTTGAATATCGTGCGGCTGTTATTATTTAGCCACGAGCTCCTCTCTCTCCACTCTCTTTCGCTCTATAAGATAGATGTAAGATTTAATTTATAAAAAAAGTTTTGTAAACAGGTTACAGGGAATAAAGGCAATTTTTTTTTTATTTGAAATTTTTTTTTAAAGACTGATTGTACACTGGAGTTTTGTAACTTTATAAAGCAACTTTAGTTATTTAAACAAACACTTTAATAAAATAATACAAAACTTATTAGTAAAAACGGCCAAGTGCGAGTCGAACTCGCACACGAAGGTTCCGTACCATTATCGTAAAAAAACTGCAAAAAAACACGTTTGTTGTATGGGATCCCCACTTAAATATTAATTTTATGCTGTTTTTAGTTTTTTTTGTTATAGCGGCAACAGAAATACATCATCTGTGGAAATTTCAAACTGTCTAGCTATCACGGTTCATGAGATACAGCCTGGTGACAGACAGACAACCAGACCGCGGAGTCTTAGTAATAGGGTCCCGTTTTTACCTTTTGGGTACGGAACCCTAAAAAGCAAAACTCTCTTTTGTTGCTAGTACGAAATTTTTTCGAAAAACCCAATATTTAATTCAGTGTAGATGTGTAATAAAGATATCTTATTTATTTACTTCTAGCTACCCTCCGTAGCTTCGCACGGGTAAAATTACATACAAAAATCTTCCTCGGTTATTGCTCTTTTTATTATTAGTGAAACCGTATGAAAATCCGTTGCGTGGTTGAGAAGACGTGCGTGGAAACAGGCTTACTTTTTTATATTTGTCTCGCAATTCAACCAAAGTGATTGGCTACTGCTTAACCGGGCGATCCTGTGGAGACTAAACTACTAACCTCAAGCCAGGGCAATAATAGCTAAACCTAAGCGACCTCGCTGAGGGCTACGAACTGTGGAGTTTGAACCTTACTAAAGTCACCGCCTGACAATAATAAAAGTCGTCAACACCTGTCTACCAATGTATTCCAATATTTCATAATGATACCAAAAAATGTAAAGGCAATGTCGCTAACACGATCAAAACAAACGTATCGCGGTAAGGAGCGTCCGTGACCCTTTCACTTGGCATTCAGTAATGAGATTTATATGATTTAATCGGATAAAATGGTTCTACGCCTTTCATTTGAGACCAAAATTATCAAAATATCTCTATAACAAAAAAACATGTTTTCAAGTTACGTAAGGTACAAGTCAGATCAATGAATTATTTTTTGTTATCTGGCGGATATCTTAGTTACTCATTTAGAGAAAACATATCCGTATCTACATTTTATGAGTATATCCTAAAGTTGTAATTTCATGGTAAGGAACGCGATCCCTCTGGGTTTCCCTTTTCTAATTGGCTAATTACTAACAGTCCCTGAAAATAAAGTTTAAATAGCTTCCCTTATAGAAAATTTGTTTTTTGACAAATCCCAGAAAACATTAATTTTAATTTATTGTTTTTGTTTACTTCAGAAAATGTGGGCAACGCATTTTTGTGTCAGTACGCTTTCGAGGATCTTAAGAATTTCTTTACTATTTATTTATCGTTTTTGTTCCTTGTAAACGGTTACATATTTTTGAAGTGAAACTGATATTTTCTTTAGCAGCGATTTTTGGAAAGAGCCAAACTTATGGCTTTGGTAAGAGCAAAACTTATGGCTTTGACAAGAGCAACACTAATGGCTTTGGTAAGGGCAAAACTAAAGGCTTTGGTCGGAGAAATACTTATGGTTTAGGTAAGAGTAACACTTATGGCTTTGGTAAGAGCAAAACTAATGGCTGTGGCAAGAGCAAAACTTATAGCTTTGGTCAGAGCAACACTTATGGCTTTGGTAAGAGCAAAACTTATGACTTTGCTTCATCGAGATGCTAAAATGCCGAAAGCGTGGCGATAATGATTGGAAATATGTCAAAAATGTGTGGGAATGACAAACGCTATCGAAATGTCTCGTGATAATTGCCTTACATTTTGGCCTTTCAGCCATCGCCATCGCTGACATCGAATGACAGTTGTCTAGAGCCTCGGGTCACCGACATGCGGTAACGCGCACAGTCTGTTTATTATTAGCGGCCACTTATTCCAAAGCTTTAAGTTTTTTCTTCAGTCGGCAGTATTATTGCCGGCACGTAACTCGGAAAGAGTCGTTATATGTGCACAAGTAGTTTTTACCCGACTGCCGAAGGAGGGTAATGTGTTTATCAGTCTATGTATGTATGTATGTAAGTATGTATGCATGTATGTATGTATGTTAGTATGTATGTATGTTTGTTCCTATATGGCGTTCCAGAGACCAAACGCGTTGGCCGATTTTGATGATTCATACGTCAATCGATTCGTCTCAACCCTGCGAGTGTCATAGGCTACATTAAAATTGGACAATAGAAAAATGGCGGATTTTGGGTGCCATATTGTGGGGGCCCAAATTTTTTTTTCTTTCAAACCCATCGTGTTGGGTATCAAAATAAAGGGTTTTCAGAGGTGATTTCAAAAATATATAACACTTACATGTTTAGATGTATCTAATTCAAAAAAAAAACTAACGGAAAAGTTATAAATAAAAAAACATAATTCAAAAAATCAAAAAACCCGACTGCTTCAAAAGCGAACTAAAAAGTCGTAAACAAGGAAAAAATCATGCTATGCAGGCGGAGGATACACCAGATTTTGGTCAGCCAGCCCGCGAATATGTATCCTCCGACTGCACAGCATGATTTTTTCCAGTTTACAACTTTTTAGTTCGCTTTTGAAGCAGTCGGGTTTTTTGATTTTTTGAATTAAGTTTTTTTTAGGTTTCTTTGGTTACAAAGCGGGATGCGGGGAATGTTTAGCACCGTATCGAGCACGCGATTGGTTGGCAGGTGGTTGGTCAGTTCGCGCACTATGCGTTACCAAAACTTTGCCAAGTTACATGCCGGCGAATATACACATGGTTAATTTGGTTTTTTTTTTCTACACCTCAGTTATTCTTTTCTGATTAATTTCGTTGCGGGATCCAAGACAATTAAATTCATTCATTGCCTCGGCGCTTTCCTGGTGATCCACTGTTGATTTTGGCTTTCAGGAGATGCAGTGGTTTTGGAATAGATGCGGTGGAATTGTCCCAACATATATTTTAATAAAAGCACCCATGGTCACTCCTAATAATATAATACTAGCATACAGATGCCTCATCCCATACAAATAAAACTTGCTAACGTAACTAGCGTTTTTCGTCTCATTATGATGATTATTTTTATAAGTACTTAGATCACGTTCGGTTCCGTTCCACGACTATAGATGGTCGTAGCAGCGACTTCCAAGTAAAAGGGTTTTCTTGGTTTGTGACAATTTTTTTCTTTAAATACAGTGACGATTGTTTTATAATATATTTTTGGCACGTTTTTACAGTTTCATTGTATCAAAATGTGTTACAAAACAAATTTGAAAATCGAGTGGCATGACTCAGAAATTTAAAACCGCGCCATCTGTTGGAATCAATTTTAAATGATACTGCTCAAATAATCTTTGAAATGAGAATTAAGAGCCCCATATTGCATATTTTTGCGCTTAGGCGAGTTGATTAAAAAAGAACGCTAAGCGCTGCGACCCCGTGTCTTGGTTTACTACTTTTTAACACGCTTTTATTAGCTTGGTAAGTATCTATGGATCTATGAACATCTATCAATTAATCTATGTAACGGAATCTTTGAACGTGATTTTTAACCCCTTCAAAACGTCGGATTTGAAATTTTGCACACTTATCAAGGACCGATGACAATGCAATAATTTAAATAGTTTGTCCCATTATCCTTACCAGGATCTTAAGGATTATCGATTGAACTAAAAAGTAAAAATAAATAATAATTTAAAAAAAAACTCAAAAACACGCTTTATAAGAAACCCAAACTAAAAAGTAGAAAATAATTTTCAATAAATTTAAATTAAGAATAGAGTGATTATCAAAAACAAAAAATAAATAAAAAAGCGTGAGGTTAATTAATGTAAATTGTTGTAGATTCATTTTGAAAATATCTTTAAAAACACCCAACGCTTTTTTAAAATATTTTTTGTTTTATTAATCACACTATTCTTATATTAAATTTATTGAAAATTATTTTCTACTTTTTAGTTTGGTTTATTTTTCAAGCGTGTTTTTGTTTTTTTTTAAACTATTACCTATTTTCAGATTTTTCTTGTTTCTACTTTCAAGTAAACAGAAATATTTCATCAACCATTAGGTAAGGTACTGTAAAATTATGCTCACATTGATTGGCGTTTGACCTCCCTACCTGTCTAATCTTTAGGGAAATCAGATTTACTCAGCGCGATGTTATCAGTTTAAAGGGGGATCAGTGAATGCTGCACCCTTGGGGGTAAAGAGTCGTTTATTTTTTGCTAAGAATTATCCGAAGACGCCTTACATATATCTACCTACTTACTTTTTCATCTGAAGGGATGAGGGTAGGAACACACATTAAAGGCACGAAGGGCAACATAACATCACGCCTGTTGGTTGGTATTCTCGTAAGGGATGGGCAGAAATATAGATGTAGCAATAATACAGAAACGTTTGGCCGGTTGTGATAGGGGGCGTCCATTAATTACGTGAGGTGATTTTGACGATCTTTCGACATCGCACTTAGGAAGGAGGGGATATTGGAGGTTGGAATCGACCCCCTTGCGAATTTTTTGTGTGAATACATAATTTGCTTCATTATTTTAATCCAAGACTACTAAGAACGTAGTCTAGAACCACAGGGAGAAAATCGAATAACCTACTTAAATAGAAAGCGATGAAATTTGTAAAAGAATAATAGCAAATAATAATAATCAGTGATTTGTAATCTTTAGAAATAAATGAATTCAAACCGCACCGCATTGCATTATGCGGAATAGTAGATTATTAACCAAGGGGATAAAGCAGTGTCTTCTGTCGCGGGTGACGATTTAAATCGCGAGCGTAACGAAGGACTCGAGGTTTACTCCCGAGCGTAGCGAGGGTGTTAAAAACTTAAATCACGAGCGAAGCGAGGGATTTAAGACGAGTCCTGAGTGTAGCGAGGGATTTAAGTTCACCCAAGACTAAGACAGCTTTATCACCGAGGAAAATACTCTACTTTTCGTACCATTTGCGAAAAAATTAACACAATAATAATATGAGATAAGCATTTAATAAAAATAATGACATATAAAATAAATTAAAATAAACTTAACGTTTATGTATTTGAAGAAAACAAAAACGCGGCAAATTCCTAGACTAATATTTTTTTGTCGGAAAAGCAAAGGCATCAAGCTCATACGGCCTCGTCGGTTTTCGTAATTTTATTTAACAGTTTGGCTGCCAGAGAACGAGACACAATAGAAAATGTATTGTTTGTCGGGCATCTGGCAGCCAAACTGTTAATAATCATAACTGCATAATAAATGCGTATTCCTTTTTCAAAAAGATGTATAATGCTTTATATACAAACTCAATGGTGTAAACACAGATGTAGTTCAGTATAAATTTCGGTATTCCAAATTTAAATCACATTCTCCCCCTAGAGGATGAATGAAATTCAGTACAATTTCCTTCCCTGTTTTTAACAGATTAAAAATGACTATTGTTATGTTCGCTTTTTGTGGCATAGAATGTCACTTTTTTGAGCAAGTGGTACGAAAATATAATTATGTGCTATTTGCCGAGACACCTCCTCGCTCCCTCGTGAGATTCCCTCACCCCTCACGTAATTAATGGGTGCCCCTAAGTCAAATGACCCCGAATCCAGACTCTGCTGACAAATTCTATATGAAACACACACAATAACACTTTGCCCGACCCAGGCATGGAACCCAGGACCTTATAGTCTAGCCCTATCACTAGTCAGGACCTAAAGCAGCGCTTGCGACCTCTTCACAAACGAGGCCACTCACCACTGTCTTAATGCTCGAGGTCACTGTCTTAATCATCATTGTTTGTTAGAACCTCAGATCATTTATTTGGTCTGAGGTAAGAACTAATAATAATAAAGGTACCTATACTATTATGGCTAACAAGTCTGATATTGTGGTGATAGACCGAATCGAGAGGCGTGCAATGATTGTTGACATTACCGTCCCGCATGACGAGAACCTCGTGAAAGCCGAGAAAGATAAGCAAATCAAGTATCTTGATTTGGCTCGCGAGGTTGTCGACATATGGGATCTATCCGATTCCACACAACATATATGTTCCCTTGGGATAATTTTCAACATTTAGCGGGCGAAGCCGCTGGCAGAAGCTAGTAACATAAAAATAGGCCTGTTCTCAGTAGTTTTCATGGAAATGCTGAGGCATCTTGCTGATTTTATTGCTTAATGTATTAGGTCGTAAACATAGTTTTCCGAATATGAACGTTACAATAAATATTGTTGTATATTTATTGGAGTGATATTGTTTATAGATGGCACAAAAAGACAGACGTTCGAGAAATCCCGAAAAACAAAAGGCTTCCAATGATTTCGATCACACATAAACTCCCATTTTTAGAGTTCCGTGGTAATTGAAAATTAGCATGAGAGGTCCAAATCATTTCAAATAATAATTGGTAATTTTAAAGGTGAAATTTTTGTTTGTAATGGGTAGTACAATTCCCTCTCTAATAGAAAACTCGTTGAGTGCATGACATATTTTTAACCCAAAAAAATACGGGGTTCCAGGAGAATGAAGCCTCGGGAAAACAGCAAACAAACAAGCTGAAGCATCCCAAGTGCCCACACACCTGCACTTTTGAGGATTTAATTAACGCTACCGATGCTGCAAATAACGTGGGCACCTACTGAGCCACGACTATCTAAAAAGTGTACCGTCGATTTAAAAAGAAGAAAGACCGAAATTCCTTTTTTCGATTTTTTGTTTTAGCAGTGCGTTGTCAGCCAGTCAAAACAGCCAACTATGGATTCCATATAGAACAAATCGATTTATGATCCAATGAACCAATACAAAATTTAAAGATGGAAGCCGTTGGCGGAGCCTATCGTTTGTGTCAAATAAATTGAAGCCCTTTTCGGTACGTTACGTCCCCGAGTCGGCAGTAATGTGATTTCAGTTGCGATTTAACGCTCAAAATAACTTTCAGGACGAATGTGCACTACTGATGTACTTTTAGGTTATCGAATTTTGAGGAAAATCGTGTATATATACATTTTTCATAACAGATTAAAATAGGTAGGTTTAGTACCTTACCTACCGTACCGTACCTAAGGGATAATTTGGTAAATTAATTAACCTACTTTCAATTGAGGAGCTCGTGGCTAAATAATAACAGCCGCACGGGTCGATCTTCAAGGTTAAGCAACGCTTGACGAGGTCGGTCCGTAGATGGGTGACCATTTCAACATACCGAGATTCCTACGTGCCTCAGAAAGCACGCTAAGGCGTTGGTCCCGGCTGTCATTTGAAGATCTTTGACAGTCGTTACGGGTAGTGAGAAGCTTGAGATCTGACACAAGTCTTGCCAAGGGGTACCGTGTTACCCAGTTTCTGGGTTGTGGAGGTCAGATAGGCGGTCGCTCCATGTAAAACACTGGTACTAAGCTGAATCCGGTTAGATTGAAAGCCGACCCGAACATAGTTGGGAAAAGGCTAGGCAGATATAGATAATTAACCTACTTTCAATCAAATCAGAAAGGTCACTCTATATACTCTTGAACATATTGAGTAGAAAAAGAAATACAATGTTTTTTTTTTATTTTTTTTTATAACCTATAGGCTCGCGCTTGACCACAATCTCTCCTGATGGTAAGCGATGATGTGGTCGACGGTGAAACACGCTTGTGTGACTACACTTCATTTATCTCTTTATTTTAATATTTAAAAACTACGTATGGCCGGCCAGATGTGTTGAACACATTGAGACGTGGACCTTTGGGTTTGACAGGCTATGTCATAAACTATGGAACACAAACGTTTTAACAAGATAAAACAATACCCAACCTTTTATAGATGCTCATAAATTGCCCTTTTAAAGTAAAAGCTGTCAAGACAAATTAATATTCTAAAGAGTCTTGGAATATCTGATTTCTAACACGAACCAGCCTCAAAGCAATTAAGCGTTGCACAAAAAACTGAACTGAAGAGAAAGCAGATGGTTTGCGGATGAAAGAAGGTTGGGGACGGGCTTGTAGAGGCGAGAGGATGGGACATTTGACTTTAGGCGGGCAGAGAGTACGGACTGATTTGAAGAGATCGAAAGAAGTCCGTACTGGTCAAATACGAGAGAGTAAGGGATTGATAGGGAAAGGCTTGAAAAAGTCGCGTCGTTGTAACTATCGGTTTAACGAGTTTAATTATTAAGTTAATTATAGTTTAGTCTAATCTCGTATTAATACAGTGTGAGTGAGTGCTGGAATGTCTGTGGTAAGTTTTAATTATTGTATTACATAGGTAGGGACAATTCACTAATGTACTATTTATTCTAGCGTGGCGAACCCTTGTATTTACTTCCTAAATCCACCCTTTGGCAGATATTTGTGGCTAATATTTGGTTTAGGGAAACGGCGAAGCCTTTCGTCACACGTTACATGCCCTAATTCATAATTTATACACTACACAAAGACTCATTTGATTATGGACTATTATTGACTTTTAACTGACATTACATACATGGAAGGCGGAACCGCTAATACTCTCCGTTGTATAAAATAGGCTGTAAGGCCGCTCTCGATTAAGAACGTAGGACAACCAAATGTTAGTTGTTAAATACTGCTTCCTATAGAAGGTCTGACTACGGTCTCATTGCATTGACATGTTGTATGTACACTTATAAACTAAAGGTGGTAGTCATCGCTGAACATCACAAACTGGGATATGATCAATTTAATGAATGTTAGTGTCGTGTCTCGTTAAATCGCACCAGGCTTTCGGGCCAATCTCTGAATAAAAAAATAATATTTGCCGAGACACGATGGAAGCCCAGTGGAAGACTCCGCTGTTGACGTCGCACGGCTGTTACCAGGCCCCTCAGAAAGTATTGCGAAAAAAAGTTTTTATATATGGGAGACTGGCCAGTTATAATGTTTTTCGAAAATATGATTATTTATAAGTAAAAATAAGTAAGTTCCAATTTCAAAATTTCCCTCCACATTTTTTGCGAGTTAATTCAAAGTATTGTGTCTCACTGAAATATGGATCTGCGCCGGGAACATTTTAGAGCTATGATTTTATACGATTTCAAGTGTCGCCTGAAACCGGATGAATCGTACGATAGACTTCAAATGGCATTCATGGATGAAGGCCCTTCCAAGGCAACCGTGTATCGTTGGTATAACGAATTCAAGCGCGGTCGACCAACTTTGGGGGACGACGAAAGAAGCGGTCGCCCTTTGACGGCTGTTACCGAAGAAAACGTGCTAGCAGTGAAAAATTTAATCCAAGACAATAGGCGAATTACATATCAGGAGATTCAACACATATTGAAGATTGGATCGGGAAGCGTTCACGAGATTCTACACAGCCATCTTCGCGTGAGGAGGATAGTATCACGCTGGGTGCCGCACAACCTCACCGATGCTCAGAAGCAGGCCCGGGTGGAATGGTGCCGTGATATGCTTAACAAATTTGAAGCAGGCTCGTCTCGGCGTGTTTACGACATCGTTACAGGTGATGAGTCCTGGATTTATCAATACGACCCAGAAACCAAGCGCCAGTCGACTGTTTGGGTGTTTCAAAATGAGCCAACGCCTACCAAAGTGAAGCGATCTAGAAGCGGGGGTAAGATTTTGATCGCTAGCTTTTTTAATTTGACTGGCCACTTGGTATCAATTCCCTTACGGGATCAAAGAAGCATTAATGCCGAATGGTATACTACCAAATGTTTGCCAGAAGTTTTCTCTGTTATAAGCAACAAGCGACCAAACACAGGGCTCCGCGGGCTACTGCTCCACCACGACAATGCACCTGCGCACACCGCACTCAAAACGAGGGACTTCCTGGACAGCACGCCAGTCAAACTCCTGGGTCACCCTCCTTACAGCCCTGATCTAGCACCGTGTGACTTCTTTTTATTCCCAAAAATAAAAAATCAGCTCAAAGGGATACAATTTTCGTCGCCGGAAGATGCGCTGGCTGCGTTCGAGCAGGCTGTAAACGAGGTGTCTGCGGCGGACTGGAAAAAGTGTTTTGAAAACTGGTTTAGGCGCATGAATCTTTGTATAGAGGCTGGTGGAAAGTACTTTGAAAAGATTTAATAAAAATATATGTACGTATAGAAAAATTTTTTTTAGTTTCGCAAAACTTTCTGAGTGTCCCACGTATTTACACTGGAGCATCCTCGAAATTGGGCAGTTTAAAAAGTGTGAAGTGACGAATTATTCCATTTCAACGTATAACAAGGCAATTGTAGTGAACTTGTATCAGACTGAGTCTACGGTACTCTTGCTAGTTTTGTATTGTCTTAGTAAAGGGTGTTAGGTCGAGGGTGAACTATTTATTATAGTGCGCGTCCAGTAATTCTGGAAGCATGTCTCGCTCAACGGCAGGACACTTAGGCACAAAACCGTCCTTGTCTTAGGATTGTGTAAGACATGTTTAAGTTTAGGGAAACATGTATTGTATGGACCGCAGCTAAACCTTCCTAGGACGCGCATTCGAGGTCCTGCAGTACACGTATTCGACGTGCCTGCTTCTGAAAGGCAGTCTCACGTCACTTGGGTGGGAATCTAGACTATTGCCAATTAACTCATTAACGTAATTCAAATAAACGTATTTATCAATGCAAGCGTAGCGATCCTACCAACTCCCTTCTGTTAGGTAAATAATGCACTTTGCAATCCCTTTGTCTAATTAACTTCATATTTCACTATTGTTTTACTTATTTAGCCCTTAAGGCTATCAGACAGAAATGTGTGCTGGAAGTTTGTTTCATTATTTCTTCTTACCAGCTATTACACTACGAAATGATGGCAGGATGGGCGCTTTTGGGGCTGTCTGTAGGGATATTGATCTAATCAATTCCAATTACTTCTTGAGTTAAAACTCTCTGCCATATTAATTACTTTTATTTGTAGTAATTCATGAATGTAAATTCATTATCCGCGACCATTATTCGGTCTTTGATAAATACTCTATACATTAGTGTAAAGGGTTTCCCACACAAGCTTTAGTTAATTGTAACAATTTAGTTTATATCCCCTTAGTTATATTTTATCCTTCTAAACCACTTCCAAGTTATAATTTTATAACTGTGAATTCCAAAACAAAATAAAAACATAATTTGGAATTCACTTGTCGGAAGAGAATTGACAAAGCCAGGTGACGAAATTCATTGAGCAGCGCGGATGGCGGGGCGCTGCACCTCTGTTATCAAAAGAGCCGACTTTAACACCAAATCTAGGACATTTTAGGAAAAAATAAATTTTTATCAGCCTAGGGTCGTTTAGGAACAGTCGCACTTGCCTAGAAATAACCTATTCACTCTTGACTTGAAGACCCCTGGAATGTATCATGCAAAGTGCCACGCGATTTTGTACAAAGTTTTGTACAACTAGTCGATGAAGTCGAAAAGTCGGTTCTGAAGCGCGACGACCTACCGTAAAACACAGCGTTGTTGAACGACCTCTTACCGGACCAATAACTTTGATGATGACCGCGGGAATTCGTTGGATACGAGACGCAAAAGGCTGGCGACACTTGGGAGAGGTCTATGTCCAGCAGTGGACGTCTTTCGTATGAAATGATGATGATATGAAGCTACTTTACTTGCCTTGCATGATGATTATTGAACAGAAAATGAATATAATTTATCTTTGGTAGTTCTAACTGCATACATATAACATTCAAGATTCTATAATCTTACTAATATTATAAATGCGAAAGTTTGGATGTATGAATACATGGATAGATGGATGTATGTTTGTTACTCAATCACGCCAGACTGGCTGTAAGGATCAGGATGAAATTTGGCACAGATATATATTATAGTCAGAAATAGCACATAGACTTTCATCCCAGTATAAGGGGCGACCACTGAAAATCTGCGCCGTGCTGTAGGGTACCCCACGGCACAGCATTATGCTGAGTGGAAGCTGTCTTGCCAACATCACGACATGCATCTACCTGGCATCTTTTTCACCCTATTTCTTTTCTGTTTTATACAAAATGTAGGTAGTAAATGTTATTATTGTTTTATTTATTTCTCGTCTACTACTAACTTAATTTAAGAACTAATAATATACTGTTAAGGGTTTAGCATAAGCATGTATTTATATTGTAAGTCTTTTTGTGACAATTAAACACTTTTTCTTTCTTCTTTCTTTCTATTGTTCGCTTGGGATAAGAAAACACTTCTCACGCGGGCGAAGTCGCTGGCAGAAGCTAGGTTGGCCTACACATACCTACCATGTAGCTGCCTCGTTCGCAACATGTCTCATGTACGTACCGCGCGCACTAGACGCGCGTGTAGCTCAGCAATCTGCCCGTGTTCGCCCGCCCCTACACAGTGCGATATCGTCTCTATAAAACATGATGCAATCATGTGACTTCGCTCACAACCCGCTTCAGATACAATCTCAGTGATCTGATTGTGCCACGCGACCTTTTCCAATTGCCTATTTATTTCAGACTTATCTTGAAACACTTAGCCATTTATTTCAGGTTTTTTTTTTATGAATACCTGGTCACTGAGGAATTCTACCTATATTTTATTATTTTTGGGCGCACGGTTGGCGCAGTGGTTGAGCGATTGACTGCTGCGCTGCGTGTCGCGGGTTCGATTCCCGCACGGGACAAATATTTGTATGACCTACAGATAGTTGTTCCGGCTCTGGGTGTTGTGTATGTGAGTTTCTATGTTTGTAAACGCACCCACGATACAGGAAGAAATTCCTAGTGTGGGGCAACGTTTTATTTAAGAAATTTAAAAATTTAAAAATTTTTAAGAATTTTCTTGAAATTTTTGGGCTACTCTTGAAAGAAAGAAAGAAAAGAAAATTATTTGTGACCCGCACAGGAGACACTAGATAAGCAAAACACAATAATAAAAAAATACAGTTAGGTATCAGTCCATCAATCTAGCGTAGTATATATATCGGACCATGACTGATGGACGTAAGAGTCACCCAAGTTCTATAGTATAGTTCACATACCAAAAAGCTAGGTACGTACCGTAAATACTTAAGAAACTAAAACCCGACTACTGAAAAATCACGCTTAAAAAGTACGAAACAAGAAAATATTCCCGTAAATAACAGTGGCAGTTGCCCATACATTGTTTTAGCTGAGATTAAATTCCTACGCCATTAAACGAAAAATATCTGGTTTAACTCAGGGTGATGTTCTGAATTAGTTTGTGTAAGAATGTTTGTTCGAGAATGCCGAGAATAATAGATATTCAGTCATTAACTTTTGTAGGTTATGTCTGATTAACTTTTAATATGTTTCCGGTCATCTGTCCATCAGACCGAATCGGATTAGAACAATGATAATTTCTATTGTGTCTGGAAATGGACAGTTGAAGGTTTAAGTAATATTATTCAATCTCGTGGCAGTAAAAGGACAATATCGCATTACTATTTGCCTATACCAAAATATTTCAGCACGAAACGTATAATTTACTCTTTGGGAATAGTATATTTATTTGAACTAAGCGACTTTGACGTCTATCAAAAGGTCGTCGTCAACAACCAAGCAATTTTTTTTGACTTGGATACTATTTTTTTGCCAATTCATTTATTTCTACGACACTACAGTATTCTTACCTTCCTGCAAGGAACATCTACACTTAGACATAAACTGTATTTTTAAGTCATTTACTGCAATAAATACAATTATGATATTATTACTTAATATAGTTACTACTTGTCACTTAGCAGATAAAATATATAATGGCAACACTAAGCTAAAGACATTAACAAAAAAAATCAAATTACTTTTTATTCATTATGTTTTTATATCCGTTTTGAACCAGCCCAATTATACTTCAAAAAACGTAGACGATTTATAGAATTTCTTTCGTATATAACTCACTTTCAGACGCTCAAATTTAAGTCAGCTAAGATTTCGCCATTGTTCTTTACCGTGGTCGTATGCTACCTACCGTAACAAAACAATACATTCTGCAAAGTAGCATACGACCACGGTAAATTTACGGGCATATTTTCTTGTTTCGTACTTTATAGAGCGTGGTTTTACAGTAGCCGGGTTTTATTTTTAAACTTATTTTTTATTTCAAATATTTTGGGGTTTTTGCAGAGCCTGGGGTAACAAATAAACATAAATGCTTACATATCAATCAACAAACTTTGCGAAGCCGCGCATGGTAGGTTACATATCCCTTCATGACTTTGAAGGGATATTTAACCTACCTTCATTTTAAAAAACCTGCTTAATGATACCACACATGATGGGGTGGTACGAAAACGTTCTACCATCTAGCCGGCCCCAATAGTCAACCTCACCTGCACGCGTCAGCGGTTCGTACGAATAGCTGACGGCGGCCGCCCCTAGCAGTCGTGATGCTCCCTGCTGGATAACGAATGAGGCACTGGCGACCGAGCAATGGCGGTATACCCATACACCTGGCCGGGCAACCGGCTGGAAGAGGCCTCAGCAGCCTTGGGGTACAAAAAACCCCAAAAAAGGACTGGTGCAGAAGGCAAGGGGAAACCACTGCACTATCTTCCCAAGAAAGTCATCATGCAAGCACTATTAAAGAGATCGCTTTTGCCATGTGACACGCTTAGCGACCGGCGCCGTACTGCGTCCGGAGCAGACGGTGTGAAGTGGACTAGCGGCCGTGCGGCTGTAGGAGACCAGGCAGCGCAGGGAAGCACTGCTACTGGAATGCGTCTTAAACTACGTCAAGTTCAGAAGATAGGTACGTGGAATGTACGTGGTTTACTCATGCCAGGAAAATTGGAGATCTTGGAAAAGGAAATAACCAGATGTTAATCAAATATAGTGAGTCACACTGGCGAGGAAATGGGCACTTCCGTACCAAAAAACACGCCATGTTTTTTCCAGGCAATGACAGTGCAAGCCGGAATGGAGTTGCTTTTGTCGTCCCCAAGCAACTGATGAATTGCGTGTTGGGTTATGAGCCTGTAAGTGATCGACTTCTGAGTATTAAACTTAAGGCTTCACCGGTTAACCTCAAAATCGTGCAGATCTATGCCCCCACAAACTCAGCTAGTGATGATACTCTCGAGAAATTCTACCGTGAGCTCGAAACCACCATTTCTAAAATACCCGCTAGAGAAATGCTTATGATCGTGGGTGATTTCAACGCCAAAATTGGTAAAAACTTAGCAGCTGAACCACTGCGTAGGTAAATTCGGACTAGGACAGCGTAACGAGAGAGGCGAACGCTTAATAAAGTTTGTAGCTGATAACAATCTGGTTATTTCAAACGGCTTATTTAAACATTATCCTCGTAGGCTGTATACTTGGACGTCACCTGATGGACAGTATCGTAACCAGATCGACTACATAGTTGTTAGGTCACGCTGGCGACCCTCGGTCAGGAATGCGCACACATTACCCGGAGCGGACTGTGGATCAGATCACCAAATTTCAGATTTCCAAAATGCATCTCAAGCTGCGAGCAGCCAGAAAACTCGACCAGCGTTCAAGGATCGAAGTGAAGGATAGCACAAAATTTATGTCAGCATTGAAACAAAATTGGAGCGAGTGGGCGGATGCGGATCTAGAAGTAAAGAACCCAGATGAGCTATGGGACAGTGCAAAAAGCCTGATAGAGCGCGCGGTTAACATTTCTAAACCGCCTGCAGAGATTCGTAAACGCCAACAGTGGATGAGCGACAGCACTATTGCACTGGTTGAGGAGAGACGTAGGTTAAAAGCATCGGGCGCTGATGTGAGATCCCTCAACCGACAGTCCACGCAGATACAAGCAGCTTGCAGACGAGACCGGAACGCCAGCTTACGTAAAATATGCGAAGAAGTCAAGTCTCATAGGGATAAAAATGAGTCCAGGGATTTACATCACAAAATACGCTCGATTACGAAATCAGTCTCTTCTAAGACTTGGGCGATTGAAAACAGTCGAGGGGAAATGGTCATTGAACTGAAATATAATTCCGAGACGTGGAAGCAGTACTGCCAGTCTTTGTACGAGGACCCTCTATCGCAGGATTTCGCTCCTACGGAACCCAACAATGAAGACATGGATTCAAACATTCTTAAAGAAGAAGTTGTAGCTGATATCAAACATCTGAAGAATGACAAGGCCACTGGCAAAGATGCTATTCCAATAGAGACCATTAAGGCCGCAGGTGAACAGAGTGTATAGATGATTCATACCATCTGTAACAAAATATGGCAAAACGGAACATGGCCTAAGGAATGGGCTCACACTGTCTTCATTCCACTTCATAAAAAGGGTTCCACAAAGAAGTGCAGAAACTACCACCTGATTGCTCTCATATCACACGCAAGCAAAATTTTACTGCACGTGTTAAACGAGTGACTGAAAACCTACTTGTCCAAGGAAATTGCACCTGAACAGGCAGGGTTTGTAAAGGGCAAAGGCACTCGAGAGCAGATCTTCATAGTTTGCCAAATTATTGAGAAAGCCCGAGAGTTCAACAAGCCCACTTATATCTGCTTCGTTGACTTCTCCAAGGCATTTGACTCGGTGAAATGGCCAGTGCTGTGGAGGTCCCTGCTTGCTATGGGCACTCCCAAACACCTTGTGCATCTTTTGAGGAGTCTTTATGAGGACGGAACAGCGTCAGTGAGGACGGATGGCGTACTATCGAAAGTCTTTCACCCCATTGCAGGCGTCCGTCAAGGATGTATAATCTCGCCGCTATTGTTCAACATCTACACTGAGCTTATAATGCGGATTACCCTTGAGGACTGGACGGACGGTGTATCGATAGGAGGTATAAGAGTATCGAACCTGCGATATGCGGATGACACTACGCTGTTCGCGACTAGTGCCGACCACATGGAACGGTTGCTATCCAAGATGGAACATACCAGCTCAGCATTCGGTCTGAGAATTAACAGAACCAAGAAGAAGATGATGATTGTCGATCGCATTAACGAAAATTCGCCAGAAGTCACTCAAATCGCGAATTGCGACGTCGTACAATCATACGTCTACCTGGGCGCTTTAATATCGAACCACGGTGGTTGCGGGGACGAGATCAAGCGACGCATGGCTATGGCCAGGTCTGCCATGGATAGGCTAAAAAAAATATGGAGGAATCACGATATCACCAAAACCTCGAAAACCCGGCTCGTACGGGTACTTGTGTTCCCCAGTTCTATACGCAGCTGAAAGAAACTGAGAGGAAGAGAATAGTCACTCTGAAAATGTGGTGCTGGAGAAAAATGCTTGTAGTGTCGTGGACTGAGTTTCGCACTAACATATTCATCCTTCAAGAACTCGGTATCAGGCAGCGTCTATCGGCTATAGTTCAAGCTCGAGTACTCCAGTTCTTTGGACACGTGTCCCTACGAGGCAACGACTCTATCGAGCGGCTTGAAGTTCAGGGTAGAGTGGAAGGAACGAGAGCGCGCAGCAGGTCACCCATGCGATGAACCGACCAAATTAAGTCTGCAGTGGGTGGCCCATTGCATAAGTGCACACGAATAACAGCCGATATATATAATATAAGCCGGGTTGGCGTCGCATCGTTAGGCAAATTATGGCAACCCGAAGTCTCACTGCAACATGATGACCACGACGACTCTGCCAAGAGTGTACCGACAAAGAAGAAGAAGAAGTCGGGTAAAAATAGAATACCTATGCCAGAAAATTATCAATATTACATATCATGAGTGGAGCAACTTACATATTGTAAAGAAGAAATTAATCTCATGTCTGAAAGCTTTTATTTGTATAAAATATTGATAATGAAATGTCTAATAAATACGAATAATCTTTATAAGACGTTAATGCGTGACAGGCGTGATTGGAAATATGTTTTAGCTATTTTCTGATGCCTAGGACCAAAAATAAAACCTCTTCAGAATCTCGTGATTTTATTTTCATGTATCCAGCTGTCAGTAGGAGATAAGTAATTAAAGTATACAAAATAGAAAGTATACAGAAGGGCCACTCCCGCCGTTTTGAATATTGACAGCTAAACTTGACGGATTCACTAGAGTTGCTACTATATTGATTCCGAACTAAAAAAAAAAGAGTAGGTTGTATAAGTTACAAGCATAAATACATCGATTCGTCTAAACAAACATTGTTCGAAACCAATAAAAGTTTCGTCTTCCTTTTTTTACCTTGATGCAACACTGTGTCAACTCGCTGTCATCAATATTGACAGTTTTTGGTTAGGTTGAAGTTGGCCACACTGGTAAAAATGTCAATGATATCGTGAGACGTAAAAGCGTTGGTCTTGATTTAGTTTTGTTGAAATTGGTATATAACCAACCAATTGTTATCCGAAATTACGTTCTCGATCCGCGTGTGGTACTGTGATTCGCCCGTGCATTTGTTTGTGTATATATTCTCATGCGCAGCGAAGTAGTTTTGTCGGTAACGTATATAGTTGTCTGTTCAGACCACGTCAGTTATCCCAAACTATTATATATATTTTCCCCCTATAACCCTCGACCGGACAAAGGATTGAACGAGACCAGGAGACCACCACGGGGACAACTTTGAGTTATAGCTGTAAGTTGTGTATGCTTGTATCACTTTCCACCTATACGGAAATCGATATCCCAATAAACAAACCCCTAGTTACCGCCGCCGCGTATCGCGGTTTTACGGGTATCGACTTTGTAGGCTTGTGATCCGTAGGCCTGTATTCAACATACATCATACCCTGCTATGTAAGCCTTAGAGGGTAGACAGAGCATCAAATATCCATTATAGTTCACAAGTTTACATACGACGAAGATTGGATGGTAACAAGATGTAATAATGATCCCACCAAAAACATAAAATGTGAAAAGAGAAGAATCCCTGTAAAACCATAATGTCAATGTGTGCGTGCAAAATATCGCTTTGTTTGTAGTGGATTCTGTTTTCGCGCGCCGCCGCCGCTTGCTTGCTTTGTGGTATAGTTCTCGCCAAACTTCTTGGCCGCCCTAAAATTGGCTGTCCGATTCGCAAGGCACGGATCGATGCTGTTTTGTATGAGATTTACTATTGGGCAGCCATAGTAGCCAACTTCAGGGCGGCCAAGAAGTTTGGCGAGAGCCACCAAGTATGCGATGAAAAACTACATTTTATTTGAAAGTCTTTTAAAAACACTAGAAATCTCTTCTCCCTCTTGTTTTCGTATCGGTAAACTTAAATTTAGTTTCAATTATTCAAATTTTGTACAGCTAATATGGGGCTACTTACACAATATATTCAGTAATAAGTATATTCAGATATTCATAAGCTAGTTAACACACTTATGATTTTTGTTTTATGTAAATTTATCTAGAATGTAATTTAATTAATTTGAGTGACAGAGAATTTTAATTTTGTTTTGTTTTTAATGTTTGCGAGTCGTAAATTACATGTGCGAAGTTTGTCTGCTGTAAACTTAATGTAGTAATCCTATAATTATTGACTCTCTGCACGTGTTGGGTCACACTGTTAGTGCAGAGAGTAATTGAAAATGAAATAAATAAATACATGTCAATTCGTCAGGATTATCGAGATCTTTACGTCGAAAAAGCTTAGGTACTCAGTAGTACGCTTGAACAAATCTCCCTCGACAGAGAAGTCAATAAATCGAAACGATTCACATAACAGCGGCGATATCCTCGTAAAACGTACTGCAACGAAAGTTGCTCGTTTCCCTATAAATATCGGATAAAACGTACATATATTATATCAATCTGCCTAGCACTTTTCCAACTATGTTGGGTTCGAATGCCAGTCTAACTGGATTCAACTGAGTACCAGTATTTAACTTGGAGTGACTGCCTATCTGACCTCCACAACCCAGTAACTGGACAAAAAAATACCCCTTGGAAAGACTGGTGTCAGATCTCAGGCCTCTGACAACTCGTAACGACTGTCAAAGATCTTCAAATGACAGCCGGGACCAACGGCTTAACGTGCTTTCCGAGGCACGGAGGAAACTCGGTATGTAGAGATGGTCACCCATCCACGGACTGACCTCGGCAAGCGTTGCTTAACCTTACTTAACGTTGAAGATCGACCCATGCGGGTGTTATGCCCATGCTGAGATAGGAGTCTTTTTGGTCTCGGACGGGGTTTTAATTTTTTATTATTGTTAATATTTATGGATATTTCTCGTGTCTCCTGTGCGGGTCACAAATAAATATTTTTCTTTCTTTCTTTTAATATTTAGCCACAAGCTCCTCTTTACAAAACTTACATAAAAAGGGTTTTTAATTCGCTCTCAATCTTTTAGGATGTGATAGTACTTACAATTGCTCATCATTATAAAAAACTGGCCATGTGCGAGTCGGACTCGCGCACGAAGGGTTCAGTATCAGTATCGCAAATAACGGCAAAAACAAAATACGTCTGTTGTATGGGAGCCCACTTAAATATTTATTTTATTCTGTTTTTAGTATTAGTTGTTATAGCGGCAACAGAAATACATCATCAATTTCAACTGCCTAGCTATACTTGATATTTTGTTTTGTGTTCTATATATTTTTGTTGTTTTTAAAGACACTTTTTATATTGAACGTTGTTTATATTCATAACTCATGAATATAAACAATGTCAATATAAAAAAACTCACAAATCAGGTCAGAACAGGTCAGGTCAGAACAGGTCAGGTCAGGTGCGTTGTGTTTATTGTGCATCTTATACACGCATGGTTGGGAGTAAACGCATGCGTGTATGACAAGACATGCACGTGAAAGAAGCAAAATTAGTCACTAAGGATAGTAATTCATCCCCCTCGGTGGATTTCCGCATTGTCGAGGCGGGGGGCTCAGTAGCTGTGGCTCGGTCACCCATGGAACCTGAGGGAGGGCCGCTCGGCAGGGCTTTTGCCGATAAGCGGATGACGTAGCAATGTCGACCGTCTGATGGTGTACGCGGCGGAGGAATGTTCGTATAGCGTTTACCGCCTTCGGCCGAAAAATTATAGGCAGCAGGGCCGTTGACCTTTACCCGTCACAAGGGGACCAAGAGTGCCATACACGGGGTCGTCGGCGCCCATGTGCTTGTTTGGTCCCGGGGATGGTCACGGCTTGCAACGTGTTCTGGTGCTCCGGTGATGGGGGGGATACCCAGAGGGGGGTCCGGTGACAGTCAGCCGCAGCGGGTTCGCGGTGAGTGCTGACGCGTGCGGAGGACACGGTGGAGTATCAGTGGTTAGAGTCCCACATAACTGCACAATCTCCCCGTGGTAGTGCAGTACGCATGAGCATATCTCCAAGAACAAAAGAAAAAGTATAGTAATTCGTAACAGATGACATTCTGTAGTTACTGCCTATTCCCATGTAGAAAAGGCGTGAGATTATGAATGTATGTACGTACTTTCACTCCTGAAAGGTTGCCAATGAATGACTATCCTGTATATTATGACTAGTAAACTATGCCTACGCACTGGGCGCCCGGCCAAATAATTCAGGGTCTAAGCAAGCTGGATTAAACCTAACTTATGAGCTCTTCATTGTGTTTGCTGATGTTTGTCGGTCCTAGCGATATTTTGGTTTACGTAACTTAGGTATCTTGTTATTAAAATATTGTAGGAGTACACCAACGTGCATAAGGTACCTACACACACACGTTAGGTATAAGTTATTCGTGTTGTTGTATATAGAGACGGTAGGTAAGTGCTCTTGTATATTTGTCATCATTAAGGATTATATGCAACATAAAAGCTTGAAATATGCTTGCAATATAGCACTTAACATAAAAAATGCGTAAAATATGCAACATTAAAGTTTTAGAAAACGAAAAAATGGGAAAAAGAAGTCGGTTTTATTTTTTTTATTTCTAAATCAGCATAAAATTAGTGAATTAATCAATCATAAATTTATCAATACGTACCGAAACGTAACAACATGGTAGACCATAATAATGAACTTAAACGAAAAATTATTTGTCATTTTTGTAAACGTAAACAATCAGCTAGGTAGTTGTTCCAAAAGATGTTTGGAAATGTTCAATCAAATATTTTTACTAGTAAAAATTTGTTAGTTTATATGGGTGAAATTTTGGTTATAGAGTTTATTTATTACACTTATCAGGAGGGCAACCTACTTAAAAATATTGTAAGGATTAATATGCATCATCACTAGATATTATATACAATTGCCGCTGAGAATGGGGTAAAAATACAATTTCATTTGCAAATGCATATAATCCGGTATTAAATCATGAAAAACTACCCACTTTTGAGTCTAGCCTATAAGTTTCTGTTTTATAATATAAGTATAAAGGTATAGTCATTAGTCAATATTTCATGACGTACAAACTTTTCAATATATAACGCGAGATGTTTTTTTATTTACACATAACATCACGCATGTATTCCCCGAAGGAATCGACAGAGGTAAACCTTATAGCACAACTCAACAAGCCAGTTATGTTTAAGGCGATTCACACACTGCCCGCTATACGCTGCGGCGTGCATGGCGACGAAGCCACGAAACTACACTTGAATGCATTTTCTGTGTGTTGCACTACTTCACTTAATGTCCCATAATACCTAGATGGGGCAGAGGGCGTCCACAGGGCGTCCTCCATCGCGATCGGTCTTGAGCTTCACGCTTCACCTCGCTGAATTTCATTCCGATACTCGTCGCTTCTGCCAACACCGTGTGACGCCAGGTTTGACGGGGACGGCCACGCTTTTTTTTCCCTTGGGGTTTCCTGTCCAAAGCTTGCTTGGGTTTGTAATCGGGACTTCTTCGGAGCGTGTGGCCAATCCATCTCCACTTGCGACGCTTGATCTGGCGGTCGATCGGGCTCTCGTGGCATTTCTCCAACAGCTCTACATTGGAGATGGCCTCGGGCCAGTAAATTCCAAGAATGCGAACTATTTACTATTATACTACGTGTGTTTTCATTGCAAAGAGATATACTTTCAAGCAATGTAAGAACACGCACTCCCGCGCTACGCTGCGTAATGCAGTGCAGTGTGCGAATCGCCTAAGTCCCATGTAGTAAGGAGCGAGCCTTTTGCCATCAACCAGGCACAAAGCCAAATTCCGGACTGCTACTGAGAAATTCCTGATGGAAAAACACTTTACCCAGAAATTGAACCCAGGACCTCACTCATCAGCGCTTACGACCACTGAACCAACGAGGCAGGCAAACCAAACTAAGAATTGATGATCGCAAAACCTTAGTATCGATGGCAAATAAAAGTCGAGAACAGCCGACGCAAATGTTCGATCCCTTCATGAATACCCATCATTCTTATTTTACGACTGTGTAAGTTATGTATCGGTTGTTTATGTATTTCTTTTGTTTTCAGATCACACAGATACATAAGACAAATCAAGGGCTTTTTCCGTGGAGAAGAAATTTAATATCCAAAGCTGATCAAAGCTCGTAGGCATAGGGTCACAGACTCCGACAGGGAAGTCTCACCCTCCCTCCTTAGCTGTACTCACGATGATAGTATTTCCAAAAAGTTAAGTGCGTATAGTTGTCCAATATAATATACCGTTGGGGCATCACCGTGCGTCTTGTAGTCCGATTATGGAACGGGATAGGCGGTATCAAATAGTGCAATTGCAACGCACACTCCACGAAATATAACCGATAAAAACCGGCAGGCAGCACTGAAATAAAAATGGGGACATGCGTTTTTGGTACTTATTGTTTTTTGATTTTCGACACTGACTTCGAAAAAGAAAGTTATGTTTCGCTTTGTAGTTTTGCTCTGAAAGTTGTTTTTTTTGTTACAAAGTTTTTTTTATTTTTATCATTTTAGTTTAGGTACCTCATAATTATCATGAAAATCATTTAGACTTAGCCAGAGTAAATCTCATGAAGATTCCATTAAGCCCAAACACGACTAAGATACATTTTTTAATTAAGGATTTCCAGTGCCTTAGGAAGGTAGGCACTGGAAATCCTTCACCAGTTTAATTCGATGGAACCATTTGCATCAGTATCATTTAAGTATTTGCTTCATAACAGTCGTTTAACTATTTGAGATACCGAATAAATGTTTTTCTTTATTTCTTTCATATCATTATATCATTCATATTTACCCGTGACATACTTATCACGGATATATTGTTATGGAGTTCCAGTGGCCATCTGTGGTCTTCTTCCCCAGTTCCAGTTCACAAAATGATATTTTTAGAGTTCAAATGCTTGTCATCATGATGCAAATTTTCAAAATCGCTGTAAGTAATCAAACTTAGCTATCTGATATTTATTAACGCAAAACATAGTGATTCTATACTTTTATTTTATTTACATCGTTTATATATTCACCTATGTTTTTATAATAACTATTTGAGTATGAGTTTAATCGTCCTAAAACACTAAAAAGTGTAAAATAATTTAGACGAGAAGGTTGGCGTAGTAGTTCGATCGGCTGCTGCGCTCCGCGTCGCGGTTTCAATTCCCGCACGGAACAAATATTTGTATGGCCTACAGATAGTTGTTCCGGATCTGGGTGTCTTCTGTATGTGAGTTTAAATGTTTGTAAACGCACCCACGGTACAGGAATAAGTCTTAGTGTAAGGTAACGTTAATAAAACAAAAAAAAATACAAAAAAAAAGGTATTTTGCACATCGTAGTGTTTTTATTTGGAAGACGGTTCACGGTTACCGGCATGAACTTTAGTCAGTAAAGCCGTGCCTGTATATTCCACTTATAATTTCATTATTTGAATGAAATTCAGGTTGAATTTGGTACAAATAATGAAATAAGCCCCGTGAAATAATGCCCGTAGAGAAGAAGAGTATGATGAATTCCAGTGGCGGCTGGTGGATCATAGAAGTAGTAGTTCACCAACCAACTCATTGTGCATTCGAATTCGGTTTTTAAAGTCAAGCTAGATTTTCTAGGTAAGGCATATCAAAATTTACTTAAATTCACAGGAGCCTATGTAAATCGGCAAACCATCTCTCTAGCGACTTCTAATTCGACGCCAACGTCATCAAGTTACGTCGTTGTACAACGAGACCAAAATTCAACATTTTGTGGTCTGATGAGCGACTATTGATCATTATCAAGTTGTATTTTAAATAACAACATTTTGTCTACACTTGGTATTTTTATATTTTAGAAATTAAATCGACACGCCGATTTTTTTCCGCAGCGGAATGTTCGCTCACCTTTTTTAATATCTGGTATTGACTGAATATATTTTTTTTCAATGGTGAGTACAGAAAGTGCATTTAACCTGTCCGGGGACATGGTGTTTCTGAGTAACGTTTTATTTCAATTTAGTTTCGAAATCTCACACACAGTCACACACTGTCCCACAACTCAGAAAGTAAAAAAAATAGAAATTAGAATATAGAAAAAACTAAACTAAAAGCCGTGAATAACTGCAAAATTGCAAGCAACAAGCAAACCCCGCGCCCGCCTCACTTCCCGCCTGAGTAATGTTGGTACCCGACCTGAAGGTAAATTTCGTTCGTCAAAACTCGCCCGCTCTCGGTAATCTTCGGTTCGCTGGGGCGGCGCACGAGAGTGGTCATATTTTGCCGTACATTTTCTATTGAACTATCTCTCTCTCACGCGCCAGGCGTTTTCGCTCGGATCTCATAGAAGTTGTACTGCACTCGCCGTGCGCTTTAGCCTAGCGCACGGGGAATATTTTTTTACAGCAATATACGTATTACTTTAGCAAGGAGCTTAAATTGGCTCGTCATAATTTCGTTAATATTGAATAGATCGTTAATCAGATATTATTAAACATTTTTTTTTTTCTTAACCTATTAAAATCTGGCAGTTTAGCGCACGAGTGAACTTTAAGTACAGCCGCCTCTGATGAATTCATGAGCAAAGTTGCATTTGTCGTACGCTTTGCTACAGTAGGCCCGTGAGTGTTTTCTATTTATACATCGACAAAATAACTTAATAGTTTTAGTAAGACTCCACTTTTCATTTATGTTTCATCCAATTTATTACATTTAATGAGCATATGCGCTTTTCCACATACCTAATGCATAGTAAGTAGTGCTATTTTAATTTATTTATTTAAACTTCATGTACAATAGTGGTACATAGGCGGACTTAATGCCACAAGGCAAATATCCTCATCCAAATTAAAAAAGAAACCCCCTGCATACTAAATTTCTTGAAAATCGTTGGAGCCGTTGGTAGGCTGGGTAGGCTGGGTAGACTGGGTGGGCTGGGTAGGCTGGGTGGGCTGGGTAGGCTGGGTAGACTGGGTAGGCTGGGTAGGCTGAGTATGCTGGGTAGACTGGGTATGCTGGGTAGGCTGGGTATGCTGGGTAGGCTGGGTAGGCTGGGTAGACTGGGTAGGCTGGGTGGGCTGGGTAGGCTGGGTAGGCTTTATGGGTGGGCTTCCTGGGTAGGCTGGGTAGGCAGGGTAGGCTGTGTAGGCAGGGTAGGCTGGGTAGGCTGGGTAGGCAGAGTAGGCAGGGTTGGCAGGGTACCTAGTTGAAGGGAGCGAAGCCGAACGTTACCGATCAAGTTTGTGCTGCCACGAGCTGAATTAACTGCCTGCTTTTGCGGTCCTTGTTCTAAACTTGGTTGAGTAAAATAGGTTTTATTATAATATGAGTTTTCGAGTTTCGGAAAAAAGAAAAGAACGTGTCCCTTAGTTTCCAAAAAACAGAACGAACATGACGACAAAGTCAAAAACTTTATATTAGCCACAAATCTCACTGCCAAACATAAAATCAACCATAAAAAAGTTGAAATCAAATTGCAAGATATCTTAGAAAAATTGTGTCAATAAAGACTGGCAATTTAACGGCAAATTTGACGAAAGTGAACACTATCTCGTTTTATATACGAATGAAGATTTTGGGTTTAAAATAGTTCCTCTCACTGACAATTGTCGTTGGAGTAAAACCAATAATGCTTGGAATGGAAATGATAATTTGTTGTGGAAACAATTCATAAACAGTCTGCTGTTGTTCATTAGACAAGCCAACGAGGAAGGCATTGAAATCATTTTAAGGGAATACATAGCCAACTACCAAATACTCCTTGAAAACTCCTTTCCAATTACGAACGAAGCAGCGACTGTTGTGACATCAGAGAATTTGTGGATAGGTGGAAAAGGCAGGAAATCTCACTGAAAAAGATGCTGCCCGGTCTAGGGCAGCATCTTTTTCAGTGAGATTTCAATGAAAAGGATGACTTTCTGAAGCTATCGATCAATAAAATTATAAATTACTCACTGATGAGCTCTCTTAACATAATATATAAGAGTAAAATAAAACATAATTACAAATTCACTGATGACGCAGTGACCTCCTTGAACTTGCAGGATCATCCGCATATATTATCATGGCAGAAACCAGCATACTAACTGTTATAAAAGTGATGCAATATTTCAAGAATAAAGACTATGTTGTGTTAGATCTAGAATCTGTTGCTAATTTACAACATGGAGAACGTAAAGCATTATGTAAAGAGTAGAAGACCAATAAAAATAATTTACTAATGTTGGTATGCGATAAAATAACTGAAAGAAAACTTTTAAAGATATTGGAGAAGCATTTGAAAACAAAAACATATATTAATTTCGAACAATAATAAGCTATCTCAAAAGTTAAAATTATCTTTTCCAGTAGATGAAAGTCAGGCATACAGAGAAGTACACGACAAAAAAAATAGAATTACTGATATGAGTAAGAATCGCAAGATAAATGTTTGTAGACCGCCATAGTCATGTTCCATAACAGAGAAGTTAAATTAGCTGACATTGTCAATGATTAATCAAAGGTGTATGTGAAAGGGGACATTTTGAATAAAATATGAAATGAAGAAATAATTGCACTTGGTAATCTAATCGTCAAAAGAAATCACGATGAAATAAAACACTTGTATGTTGAAAGGCACGTTAGGATAACAGAAAAAGATCAGACCGATGTTTTTTGAAGTCGTCCGTTGAACACTCGAGTCTTTCACATGAATTAGTTCTATCTCTCAACAATTCTTTGGTTATACTAGACTATACTTTGTTCTGCGAATAGCAGAGCCCGGGATGGGCAAGTCAACTCTACTCTCTCACTTAGCGATTAAAACAAAGGAGCTCAAATCAGACATTTGGATTGTCAGAATAAACTTATTGTTTTACTCGGAAGGATTCAATAAATGGAAGAAAGTTGAAACTACCATCGACTTATTAGAGACTATAAAGTTAATGTGTCAAGTTATACTACGCTGTAAGCTTGGCAAGAAAAGAAAGTTAGGAATTACGCTGGAACAAAAATATAGTGTTGTGTTTCTGAAACATTGTACAGCAGACCCTCGTGGTGACTTCGAGTTGAATTTGTTTCTATATTTTTACCCGACTGCAAGGAAACGGTTATGTTTTAAAAAATCCAAAATCATTTATTTTGATTTTGACTTTGAAAAACATAACCCGCGCATATTTCACGCGTATCTTGTATGTCATCATATCAGCCGAAAGACGTTCACTGCTGGACATAGGCCTCCCCCAAGCGTCGCCACATTGACCGGTCCCGTGCGTCCAGCATCCAGAAGTTCCCCGCAACCTTCACCAGGTCATCGGTCCACCTGGTGGGAGGCCTTCCAACGCAACGTCTTCCGGTTCGCGGTCGCCACTTCAGAACCTTTCTGCCCCATCGGCCATCCGTTCTGCGAGCAATGTGCCCTGCCCACTGCCACTTGAGTTATCTTGTATGTATGGATGTAATATTCTTTATTATCATGGCTGATCAGGTGGTCAGTCAGCTCGCGAATATATATCCTCCGACTGCACAGCATGATTTTCTACTTGTATACATCTTTTTAGTTCCCTTCTTAAGAGCGGACTCTAGTCAACAGGAATTTGAAAAATAGGTATTTGAAGAAACTATTGCCGTCGCGTCACCTCCAACCTCACCCCGTAAAGTGCGAAAAGGAAAACTGCAGCTGAGGCTGATTTTACCTACAAAAACTTTGATTAATAGACGTTTCGTATTCTGCTGTTTTCTTCATGAAAACTGATCTGATCTAAAAAATTCTTATATCAAAATTTAGAGGAAAAGTATATCTATGCTCCTATCTATTATAAATTTTGTCTGAAAGTCTTCTGAACATGGCGGTAAAAACGGGCATTTTTTTCGGATTTTTGGATTGTCATATTTCTTTTTGTGATTATGTTTTGGAAAAAAGGAAATGATAGGGGCACGTATTAATTAGACCTAGATTTTATGGAAAAAAATCATTGCTCTAGAGGCATTATCCACGAAGAAACAGCAGAATGTGTTTGTATGGAGAAAGTCTCACTAGAGTCCCCTCTTAAGCAGTCGGGTTTTTAATTTTTTAAATATTATTTTTTTACTGTGAGAGAGAGATTACATTTCTTGTTGGTGGTTTCGAGAAAATCTTTCCGCATTATAAAGAGGTGGTCATAAACTGCCTTAAAACTATAAGCAATGCTCCTCGTAAGCATAGAATTTGAATCACAAGCAGGGCGTACAACAAAGTGAAAATATCTAAGAGAAAGAATTTGAATCATCTTACGAAATACAAGGAACAGCAATGGAAAAATATTTGCCATGATTTTGGGAATTTAATGTGAAATTAGGGAAACTAAATGACACACAACTCGAGAATGTGAAGAGATTACTCGAGCACGTGTCGTCAGTGGTTGATGGACAAATAGTAGAATACAATACAGTAATTTAGCTTATGCAGAAAAACACATGGGATTTTTGATTGAATTGATTTGATATAAGGATATTCGTTGAAATACTAAGTCCACGCGGGCGGCAGCTATTATTAATTAAAATGAATACTTACATAATTATTCTGTAGGTATCATAAATAAACCTTTGTATCACTTCCCCTTAAAGAGGTCGATTACCATGTAGTGATTTATTCACGGCAACAGATGGGGATACAGTCACAACACAAAAGCCTTTCCTAAGAAAAGAAAAAAATACAATTTCTGAACGCGGTCACCCCTTTTTTTTATTAGCCTCTTAAAACATTGTAAGATGAATTATTATAATCTCTTCCGAACTTTGGATTAAAGGGATTTGCATTAAGATAGGAGAAGCGTTCTAGGTTCAAAAGTTTGTGATTTGAGTTATATTTTTGAGCGACGTTAAGCTGGGGGGCGGTGGCGAAAAATGGAAAAAAGGATTGAGGTGTAAATATTTTGTTTTAAACTCAACGGAAGACAGTACTTTTTATTAGTCTATGAATGTGTTTATTAGTCTATGTATGTTTGTTCCTATGTGGTGTTCCAGAGACCAAACACGTTGGCCGATTTTGATGATTTGTACGTCAATCGATTAGTCTTAACCTTGCGAGTGTCACTGGCTACATTCAAATTGGGCAATAGAAAAAAACTGGCCAAGTGCGAGTCGGACTCGTGCACGAAGGGTTCCGTACCATTACAGCAAAACCGGCAAAAAAATAACGTTTGTTGTATGGGAGCCCCACTTAAATATTTATTCTGTTGTTAGCATTTGTTGTTATAGCGGCAAATTTTAGCGATAATGGTACAGAACCCTTCGTGGGCGAGTCAAACTCGCACTTGGCCTGTTTTTTTCTTCCAAACCCATCGTGTGGGTTATAAAAATAAAGGGTTTCAAGAGGTTATTTCAAAAATATATAACACCATGTTTAAATGTACCTAATTCAAAACATCTGGTTTTGGTCAGTCAGCTCGCGAATATGTATCCTACAACTGCACAGCATGATTTCCTTCTTGTTTACGTCTTTTTAATTCACTTTTTAAGCAGTCGGGTTTTTTTATTTTTTAAATTAACTTTTTGTTGTATTTAATACATTACTAGCAGCCCGCCCCGGCTTTACTCAGGTTATTTATACAAAATATTGAGCCTGTATCCACCAGAAATAAAGTAAGTATCAGATGGACCCTTCACATACACACAAACTCACAAACGCACTTTACCTTTATAATATTATTAAGTACATATCTTGTTCTAATGCTAAAGTTCAAGACATGAATATGATCTCCAAATCACTCTGCCAAAACGATATCGAAAATCAACCTTCTTACAATAAAAGCAATATTTATTGGATGTGATACCTCATCATAAAATATTCAAGACTGCGACCCTGCCCTTCACGAAAGTTCAGATAAAATACAATATTCATTCAGCATCGAAAATGGCAGTGACACACACATTTCTCCATATATCGTCAGCATAAAGTGGAATTACAAATATATCAGCGTCAAGTATTGTAATGGCAGCGATGTGTAACGTATCAGCAGTAGTTAGCATTCAAGTGTACGTCTCATAGACGTGCTGTGGGGGATAATATCTTCCGGCATGGGTCGCGTAGGCGTGTGTCATAAGCGGCGTTTTTCCTACATGATACCTAAAACACAATATATATCTGTCTGTTGAAGCTATAATATGGCATAGATATACATATTAATCACGCTGACAAAGTGGTAAAATAAAATCATGTTTTTTTTTTTAATGTTTCCTCCTGTACCGTAAAGTGGGGATGTTCTCTGATGTTCGTCTGCACGCGCGCTAGATATGTGAACTGTCACTGGCCCGAGTGAAAGGGGACAGCATTGTGAAATGTGTTGGTGCCTGTAAGGGTGTCTGGCATAAAAAGTGTGCTGTAAAGTCCAAGACACTTAGTGACGCCGGCTTATGCGACGAGTGCCAAACTACGCCAAAAACTCATCGGCCAGCCATAGAAGTCGACTTAGCTAAAACGACACCGGAAAAACTGTTGGCTGAAGTTAATGAGAAGCTTACAATAGTCTTCAATATGAAAAAAACGCTCGAATCAATGGCTGAAGACATAAATTTTTATTCCAAGAAGTACCAGGAACTGATTGAAGAGAATGCAAAAACTGATAAAAAAAATAAATCGCTGGAGCATAAAAATGTGCATTTAGAAACCAGTCATAAAGCTCTGGAGGAAAGAATAGTTTACTTGGAGATGCGTGAAAAAGAAAAAAAAATAGAAATATTTGGTTTAGAGGAACAGCAGAATGAGAAATTAGAGAATACTATAAAAGTAATTGCAAGTAAATTGGGAATAGACGACAGCACGATTTGTGAGGTAAAGAGGGTAGGTGAAGAAAACAAAGCAGAGAAACCTGAACGTGAGAAAAAGCCAAGACCAGTAGTTATCACTCTGGCTACGGTTACTGCCCGCAACAAATGGTTAGCAGCAAGAAAAACTCACCAGCTCTTTAATGATGAAATATTTGGCAGTGGAAACTAGCAGCGAATTTATGTAAATGAGGATCTTACAAAGCATATGCGCAACCTACTATGGACGGCGAAAAATGAGCTAAAACCAACATTTAAATACATCTGGGTACAAAACAGTAAGATATTGATAAGGAAAGATGATCCAAATGATAACAAGATCAAACCGATTCGTACACTACGCGACATAAACATGTACGCCGCAAACAAATCGCATGGCTAAATTATACTTCACGCCTCGTCCTCAAGATTAGTAGTTACATGTAGTATCGCATAGATGTCGCCACTTCAGCACTCGTTGAGAATATTCCTATGAACTAGGGTATTTTTCTTTTCTTTTTTTTTTCTTTTTGTGGGTACTCATATTACTCAGTGGCCGCTTTTACGTTGGTTCTTCATTCGCAGTTTAGTGCTCGGCCACTCAACACACTATCGTCCTTAAAAAATATAAGTACCATTATTTCGTGCCCATTATGCCGAAACGTAAAGTATCTAGGACGTGTGAAGAAGAGCTTGAACATTTAATGCGCTAGTTGCGTAAACTAGAAAACCGTGCAATACCGTGGAACCAACCAAGGAATTACCGGGAACCGCCTATGCCGTTGAAACAGGTATGTACTAATATTTGTAAAAGTGAAAGTGAATAACTTTACAGCGTGTTGTTATGGGTACCTACATAATGCAAACCAGAATCAGCCATTGGGGCTTTTTTCGTTGCAATTTAAATGTGACGGTTGGCGTTCAATTCATTGGGGATTGTTACCTAACCGGAACAAGATAACGTTTGTTATCAAATATGTACAATTCTGTTGTTTTTTCAACATAATTAATCAATTTAATAAATACAAAAAACAAGTACCCTTATAAATTCGACGTATTTACGTTGCGATGATAATAAGTGTGTAACCTGAATAGCCATTGGGGCTATTTCACCGCACGCTTAGATATAAAAACCGATTATCATAACCGATATTCGTGTTTTTTCCTAGACCCACCTGATGCGCTAGAGCCATCTGATTGGCTGAATATGCGAATAGCGATGAATACGAACCGTTAACGTTCGTAATCATGGACACCAATGTCATTGAGCAATCATTACCAACTAATGATATCCAAAGCGACATACTGGCTCCTCAAGAACAGTCTGGCTCGTCCGCGCCACGGTGAAGCCACGTCAAATCCTCGGTGAAGACCCTTCACTAGCGGAAAAAGGTGGAGAAGATATCCATGAAGAAATAGCATCTCGATTTGGACATATAGCCTCAGAGGGGTTAAACAAAGACACCAGAAAAGAGCTAATGTTAAAGTACCCGCCTCCTGGAAATTGTCTTTGTATTGACTCCCCTAAAATAAATCCGGAAGTCAAAGCCGCTATGCGAGAAAGCTTCATAAAACGCGATAAAGGCATTGAAGCCAAACAAAAGCAAGTAGCAAGTGCAATATTATGCCTGGGTAATATAATCACAACACAATTAAAATTCCGAAAATAAAGACAAGGAGTTACTTCAAAAATTGATTGGCAGATTAATTTGCGACGTTCAGCAGGCTCACTCAGTGACTAGAAGAAACTTTATATTGTTTTCATTAAAAAAGGATATGTCGGAACATCTTTCAAATACAAAGATTTACGCTTTTCTATTTTGGGAAAACGTTAGCTGACACGTTAAAGGCAGCCAAGACAATAAATAAATCTGGGGTCGAGCTTAAAGCTGACCAACCTAGCTCATCGAAGCGATCAAAATGCCCTAACCAGAGGAATTTAAACAGGAAGGCTCCCGGTCCGGCTTACAGGCAGTCGGGCCCTCCACAGAGGAGCTCCAGCCTGCACCGAGAGCACGCGCAGCCCTGCCGCCGCCCGCGCACTCGTCAAGGCCGTGGCCGCGTCAGCAGCCGCCGCTACCGCCGCCCCCTGCTCAAACTTGACGCTGCCTGTAAATACAGTTGAGTATGCCGGTCGCCTACATCTTTTTAAAACTCAATGGTCACACATAACAGAGGACCGCACAGTCCTCTCTTGGATTGAGGGTTATAAAATCCCTTTCTCAAGTCCACCAACTCAAAACCATATTCTGCCAACCCCAACACAGTCCAATGTAGGAAAAATACAGTTCAATGAGGCAATAGGTGATTTATTACATATCGGTGCGGTATCCCTATGTGAACCGTGCATGGGCCAGTTTATATCAAGCATTTTTCTTACCCCCAAGCCTAATGGAAAATATAGGTTCATTTTAAATCTCAAAAATCTTAACCGCTTAATTTAGACTGATCATTTTAAGCTGGAGGATCTCTGTACAGCCATCAAACTTGTTACACAAGATTGTTGGATGACTACCCTTGACCTTAAGGACGCATACATCTTGGTAAAAATTCACGAGGACTCCAAAAAATACCTTTGATTTATTTATGACCAAAAACTATACCAGTTTAACGTGCTACCATTCGGGCTTAATACAGCCCCGTTCGTATTCACGAAAATAACCAAACCAATAGTTAAATTACTCTGAACCGCTGGTTTGCTTTCGGCACTTGTTGTGTACTAAACCTTGACATTACCAAAACTTTACTGGTTTTACTTGGCTTCATTTTCACTGAATAAATAGAGTATTTTCGTACTCTCCATGAAATGTAAATTTTTAGGCATGATCATTAACTCCCACGATCTTACCCTAAACTTGCCCCAAGGAAAAAGGGCACGCATGAGTTCCGAATTACAAGCCTTTCAGAAGTTGCGTCGCTGTTCAGTCAGAAAATTAGCTCAATTAACGGGTCTACTTGTGTCAGCCTGCCCTGGAATAGAATACGGGCTTCTCCACACCAAGGAGCTGGAGCGCTGCAAATTTCTTAATCTGAAAAATATAACGATTATGAAAAAGTCATTAACATCCCCGACTCATTGCAGATAGATATTCAATGGTGGCTTAATCACATTTTGAATTCAGTACGTCACATAAGAAGTGACGACTATTACATACAAATATTCTCTGACGCCTCAACGACGGGGTGGGGCGCAGCCTGTATGGGCAATTCAGCTAGTGGTAGTTGGTCAAACACCGAACACAAAAAGCACATCAACTATCTTGAATTGTTAGCTGCTTTTATTGCTCTAAAAATCTTTGCAAAAGACTTGCCCGACTGCCAGATTCTTTTGCGCGTAGATAACTCAACTGCAGTTGGCTACATCAGCCGGATGGGTGGTGTTCAGTACCCACACCTTATACAAATTACAAGAGAAATTTGGGAATGGTGCGAGGATTGAAGATTGTACATTTATGCGTCTTAAATAAAATCTAGTAATAATGTCGTGGCAGATGCAGAGTCACGGCGAAACTACCCAGACATTGAGTGGGAGTTAGACGATCGGGCCTTCGACCACATAACTCTTGTTTTGGCTTACCCAAGATTGACCTATTCGCAAGCCGCATCAACAAAAAATGTGAAGCCTATATCTCATGGCATAGGGACCCTGATGCAGTAGCTATCGACGCCTTCACAGTATCCTGGGCAAAAACGCATTTCTATGTTTTTCCCCCTGTCTCGATAAGTTTTAAAGTTCTCAGGAAAATAATCACCGAAAAATCTAAAGGTATTTTAGTTGTTCCGTCATGGCCCACCCAGTCGTGGTATCCAGTCTTTCAAGCCCTTACAGTCTCCAAAGTTTTATCCTTTCCACCTGACAAACGAGCTTTAATCTCGCTTTCCAGCTCCAGTCGGATACACTAGACGATTACCCTGGAGGCTACTGTCTTATCCGGGGGGCACTATCAAGAAAAAGCGTACCACCATCTTCTCTGGAAATAATGATGACATCATTATCGACCAACTCCCTCAAGCAATACGACACTTGCCTGAGAAAATGGTGGAACTACTGTATAAATACTCCCACCAATGTGTTTATTGCGTCTTTTCCTACTGTCATAAATTGTTTGACCCAACAATATCATCAGGGTGCGCAATATGGTACCCTCACTTCTTGTAGGTCAGCTCTCGCAATTATATTAGCATCAAATATATCCAAAGATGACAGAATACAGAGATTCTTCAAAGGCGTGTTTCGTCTTCGACCATCTTTATCAAAGTAAAGCTACACATGGGACACGAATTGCGTACTTGAACACCTTAGTCAATCCCAGACATCATCAAAACTTCTAAAGCAGGTTCTAAATAATCAATGCTTTACATTCCATTCTTTAGTCAAAAACCTGCAATTTTTCCCGCTGACACATTGCTCTGCTATACAAATAAATCGACGCCCTTAAGAGAACCTGTTGTTTGGAGATATAAAAAAAAAAAAATTAAAAAAACCGCACAAAGCAGTCGGCACCCAAACACACAACCGCTGGGTGAAAAAAAAAAAAAAAAAAAAAAAAAAAAAAAAAAAAAAAAAAAAAAAAACTAAGTGAGTGCGGGATCGACATGTCCGTGTTCTCTGCGCACAGCACAAGGCACGCCAGCACGTCGCGCGCACTCATTCGGTGTAAGCACAGAACAGATAAAAGAGATTATCTGTTCTGTGGGTGTAAGCGTCGATGCTATCCGCAACACAGCCGGCTGGAGAGGCAACTCAACTGTTTTTGCGAGGTTCTACAAAAGAACGATTTTGAACAATGATTGTACATCCTTGGCTCATTCGATTATCAATAACTAAAAACACATTTCTTTATATATCTATATTTGTACGAAATTATTAACATTACTATTTCGTAACTGTTACGAATAATTATAAGAATAATTGTATTCATGTTATGTAAGGCAGAAGAAATTTCTTACATTTTTAAGTTGAAGTGATTATTAAAATTTTTACTATGTAAAATTAAAAGAAGGAGGTTTATATACATACTCACTTTGTTTGAAAATAAACATTCGTTTACTTTTTTCATCTAAAAGGTTGTATCATTGAAGATATTTCCCTCACATACTCTCAAATTCTACATGTAACTACTAATCTTGAGGACGAGGCGTGAAGTATAATTGATGATTAAACGAACTTACCTGTAAGTGAAGTTCTATCATAATTATACGAAACGCCTCGTCCGAAGAGATTAGTAACCGCCCGCCCGCCCTTTCCATCCCGTTACTAATCTCTTAGGAAATACATCAATGATTTATAGATCTTACTCTAAACTAAATGAAGAACCAACGTAAAAGCGGCCACTGAGTAATATGAGTACCCACAAAAAGAAAAAAAAAAGAAAAGAAAAATACCCTAGTTCATAGGAATATTCTCAACGAGTGCTGAAGTGGCGACATCTATGCGATACTACATGTAACTACTAATCTCTTCGGACGAGGCGTTTCGTATAATTATGATAGAACTTCACTTACAGGTAAGTTCGTTTAATCATCAAGTATTGTTTATTATAATACCGTCTAATCAGTGTGAGTATTCTTAACATTAAAATTCGATAATCAAGCATCACATATATCGTCTAATATTGAATACAATAGATACGAATGTATAGATATGTGGCAAAAAACACTATTTCAATCTGAATATAATTTGAACATTATACACCTAAACATAAGATCACTCAAAAAAAATTTTTGTCAACTACAAGTATTAATCAACAATTGCAAGGAGAAACTAGATATTATTGCTCTAACAGAGATTAATATAAAAAAACAGGAACTATGTTTGTTCAATATAGAAGGATATGACACATACATAAATACAAGAGAAACTAAGAGAGGGGGTGGGATTCTATTGTACGTAAATAATATGCCAAATTTTTCTGCCAACATAAGTACAACAAATTATTATGAGATGATACATGGGCAAATATGCCAAGACGGAAGAAAACCTATACATGTGTTGATTATCTATAGGCCGCCTAATACAAATAAACTCGGATTTGTTGACGAAATTCATATGTTGCTATCCAAGATTTCCTTAAGCTGTGAGATAATTTTGATCGGTGACACAAACGTGGATTTGATGTGCAAAACAGCCAACAGTGTGATTAGTAAATATACCAACAATATGAGCGAGTTGGGACTGGAATGTGCAATCCGTGACGTAACGCGAGAAGAGGTGTACGGCGACACTGTGACGCGGACGTGCATCGACCATGTGTGGGTTCGTACTCAACGTGTGCTATCTGCGTATGTGTTAACTTGTAAAATATCGGATCATTACGTTATTGGTGTTTGTCTCTCTAATCAATCGGACTCAAGTGATTTTACAAATGTCTTGCGTTCTAATAAAACTGTTATTTGTGATAAAAAGGTTTTGGAAAAGCTCGAAAATGTTTCATGGGTGGAGCTTTTGGATTGTAATTGTCCGAAAGATTTGTATAAAAGATTGTGTTTAGTTTTCACTGATGTGTATAATGATGCGAAAATTCAAGTTCCGCTGAATAATAAAAGAAAAAGCAAGCCATGGATTACTAAAGAGCTAAAGAATATGATAGGTACCAGGGATAGGTTGTTTAGAAACTGGAAAAATAAACCAAATTATATGAACTTGCGTATACTGTATAATAGATATAGAAACAGGGTAAATAAATGTATAAATAAAGCTAAAAATAAATGCCGACAAGAAGAGATAAAAAACTGTAATAAGAATATTAGAAAGATTTGGGCCAAAATTAACTATTGGTTAGGAAATAAGAAAAGGAGTGTGGATTCTGTTATTTTAAAGTACCTAGGAAGGTCAGAAGATTCTGTTAGTGTATTATGTAATAAATTTTCTACAACATTTACTGAAGAAGTTTTAAATGTAAAACATATCTGTACCCACAAGTTTTTGGATAGATCTAGCTATGTAACAGGTAGCAAAATATCACTACGCTTTCAATAGGCTTATCCAGACGACATAGATAAAATAATAAATTAGCTCAGTTGTGAAAAAAGTGAAGGCATAGATAAAATTCGAGTTAAGGAAATTAAATTGTTAAAATCTAAATTGAGCCCTGTAATAGCCTTATTTATTAATTTATGTGTCGAAAAGGGAGTATACCCGGAAAAATTGAAAACAGCGTTAATAAGACCTATTTTTAAAAAAGGTGTGCACAGTGATTACTCAAATTATAGGCCAATAGCCTTATTATCTGTAATAAATAAAATTGTAGAAAAGTTTGTTGTGAATCAAGTGAGTTTATTCTTGGAAAAACATAATATATTAACAAATGCACAACATGGTTTCCGACGCGGGAGAAGCACGGCGACGGCTCTGGTGCAGTTTACTGATGACGTCAATGAGTGTTTGGACCAGCGGAAGCAGGTGGTGGTGGTCTACATTGATTTCAAAAAAGCTTTTGACACTTTGGAACACCACCAGCTGCTTCAAGCTATGGAAGAATGTGGGATCGCGGGACCACTGAACAAGTGGTTTCGTGCCTATCTCACAGACCGGTCGCTGCAAACTGTTATTGACGGTGTCGTCGGAGAACCCAGACACGTCACTTGTGGTGTGCCAACCGGATCCGTGTTTGGCCCCGTCGGATACATCATGCATGTCAATAGCATGTGCAATGTGGTTAAAAACTGTCGCATATACATGTACGCTGATGATACCTGTCTAGTATACGCAGACAAGGATGTAAATATCATAGAAAAAAACATTCAAGAGGATTTCACTAATATTATTAAATGGGCTCATGACAGTGGGATTATAATTAATTTAGAAAAAATCAAATGTATGTGTATACGATCTCCTTATCTTAAAACATTGTGTGCCCGCCACGCATAGTGGGACATAGTTCCAGTGTTTGCACAGTGAACAGATATCGTTGTGTACGTGTGAAGATATGAGGTGGTGGAGCAATACAGATACCTGGGTTTGACTATAGACACCAATTTTTCATGGAAAATACACATTTCATACCTATGTGACAAGCTCAGGTCAGTGCTTGTAAAATTCCACCACCTTAGTTTCGTACTGGATAGGGCCACACTGTACGTGGTCTACTATGCACTTGTGGACTCCCTACTCTCTTATGGGCTGGTCTGCTACGGCTATACATTTAAATCTTATATAGACAGAATAAAATTACTACAAATAAGATTTATGAAACTATTAGTAGACAAAAATACAAAAAACCGGTGCAAAAATAGCAATTACTAAGAATTATTCTTGGAGTGCAAGATGCTGCCAGTCCATGAAAGAGTGGTGTTGTTATCAGCCTTGGACCAGTTTCGTAGTGAGGAGTTTAGACAAATTATTGTGCGTACAAGATCACAAAGGAATGTAAGCGTAGGAAGATTTGTAGTACCCACTTGTAATAATTATTATGGGCGCAGGTGTAGAAAATATTTAAGTCCAACAATTTTTAATAACCTTCCAGTTGATATGGAAAGTAGTTGTACCACAAAAAATGTATTTAAAAACCAAGTGAGAAAGTTTCTCCTTGGAACTTTTGGGGAAAATATCAGTTATACTTAACTAACAATAACTAATTTATATTGAATATTACTACTACTACTAATATTACTAACATTTCATATGAATTTCTTTAAGCGAAAAAAATATCCTAGAAATATAATATGTGTATAATTTTTGTGGGAGTTGCGTCTGCCAACAAACTGTCCTACAGTTTGGCAGAAGTAAAATCCCTTTTGTATGTGTGCTATCTTTTGAAATAAACATTTTTTCATTTTTTTTTTCTTTTCTCGTTTATCGGTGGATAGGACATTGAAGAATATTATGGGTCTGTGAAAACCATTTTACTCTTCAGGCATCCGTTTTGCACAAAATTAAGCTTTAACTTACTAATGTTTGTTAGAGTCAAGTGTCCTCCCCTCCTGCCTGCTAATTGGTGCTTTTGGATATGTGAAAAAAATCACGGCAGTACAAAATTAAAAGGAAAACTCTCACAGTTAAGTAGGCTTTACAAGTTTACGAGTAATAGTCGACCAACTTTTAAAATGTACTTGAAAAAGTAAACATTTTGTATTTTAATGTAGGAGGACAACAATTGTCGAACGGCAAAGTTAATTTTGTCTCGTCTTTAGAGCAATATTCAGTGCTTTCATTGTTTATAAACGTTAGTAATGTTAACAATTTATTTTGCGAATAAAGCTGTTTATACGGGACCCTCTGTGCGCCAGTCAGACTCGCACTTGGCCGGTTTTTTTAGATATATTAAATAAATAAAAATAAAAAAAGCCTCTTTATTCCTTATTAATTAAAATAACAATTGTTTTTCTTAATATTAACATGCATAATAATTATTTACGATTAACATGCATCATCACTTTATAATAGTTTATTAGTGTTAGCCAATAAGGACCTCTCAACGAGTAAAGGCCTCCTCCATTTCTCTCCACACGGTTCTGTCCTTCGCTATTTCCATCCAGTCTAGTCCTGCAGTCTTCTGTATCTCATCGAGCCATCTATCTGCTGGTCTACCTCTTGACCTCTTGCCTGTTGGGCCATTCCATGTTGTTATCCGTTTTGTCCATTTATCATCACACATGCGTGCAATATGGCCTGCCCATTTCCATTTGAGTTTTTTGCAGTGTTCTAGAGCGTCAATTGCTTTGGTTGTTTCCCTTATGTCTTTATTTCTTTTTCGGTCTTTTAATTTCAGGTTCAGTATGCTGCGCTCCATGGATCTTTGAGTTGTTAGTATCTTATTCTTAGTGTGTTTGTTATAAATCCAGGTTTGTGATGCATATGAGAGACATGGTAAGATACATGAATCTAAAACTTTTTTCTTCATGCTGACAGGGAGATTTGATTTTAGAACTTCCTTGTAACTCCAGAACTTGTTCCAGGTTAGGTTCACACGTCTAGTTACTTCGTCTCGTTGTCTGGATTTTTTGAATGAAATTTGTTTGCCCAGATAAGTGTACTCCTGAACATATTCCAACCGAGCATTTTTGATGCATATGGGGATGTTTATGCTGTTTGTCATAACTTTGGTTTTTGTTATGTTTAATTGCAAACCGATATCATAGCTGACTGCGCTTAACTCATTTACCATGGATTCTAATTGTGATGCACTTTCTGAAAAGAGCACTATGTCGTCAGCAAATCTGAGATTACTTAGATATTTACCTTGAATCTTTATACCTTTGGTTTCCCATTTTAGAGTTTTCATTATGCTTTGCAATACAGTGATAAAAATTCTTGGTGATAAAGGGTCCCCCTGGCGAACGCCTCTACATATATTTATTACGGATCCCCTTTTTTCTAATCGCACTCTGCTTATGCTTTTCTTATAAATATCTTTAATAAGTTCTATGGTTTCAGTCGGTACTTCGCATTCTTTCAGAGCTCTCCACATGCTGTCATGAGAAATTGAGTCGAACGCCTTTGCATAATCAATAAATGCTAAGTAAAGCGGGCGTTTCATTTCTTCATACTTCTCAATGATTTGTTCTAAAGAGTGGATGTGATCTACAGTTGAGTAATTTTTTCTAAAGCCTGCCTGCTCAACCGGCTGGTGGTTCTCCGTGTATTTTGCAAGGCGTTCTTCCAAACATGAGGCGAACAGCTTATACAAATTTGACTGCAAGCTAATAGGTCGATAGTTGCCTATGTCTGTAGGGTTTCCTTTCTTATATAAAAGAACTACATCTGATTCCGCCCATTCGCTAGGAATTGTCTTGTCTTCTAATATTTTATTAAATAAGTCTGTTAACGGACGTAATAATAGTAGGTCTCCTGCCATGATAGCCTCATTTGACACACCATCAGGTCCGCTACTTTTATCTTTCTTCAGGGATTTCATTTTTAGTATGTATGTCTTGAATAGAGAATCTTTTTAGGGTGGTATTGTTTTGCATTTGTGTTTGACTTTGGCTTTCTTCTCTTAATGATGTTTGTGAGGCATAGAGATTTTTAAAAAAAAATTGTGGCTACCCTTATTATTCCTGACCTAGAAAAGGTGTTCCTGATTTTTGTAGAGCTCTCATTTAGGCATGGAATCCATTTCTTAGTAGTTGTTAGTTCCTTCCAAGATTTTTTCATACTTCCAGTCTTATTTAGGTGCTTTTCAAATGTTTTTATTCTATGTTCCTGATGTTCATTTTTAATAAGTCTGTGAATGGCTTTATATAATCTACATTTCTCCAGCTTTTCTTCATTTGATAGATGTTTTCTAGTTGTAAGTTCGTTTCTTCTATTTATAAGGTTTTTTGTACTATCTGAAATGGTGAATTTTTGTTTCTTCGTTGCATTCTTGCTTTGCACCAAATGTAAGCTTTCATCAATCGCTTTCTTGATTTTTCTATAGATATATTATTATTTTATTAAATATTTTGTTACGTTACGTAACACAGCTATGCTGAATAATCAGAAATAGTTTCAAAAGTTTATTCGAATCTATTGAAGTAACTTTCTTCATACCTTCTATTAGAATATTTACTTTTATTTGAATCTTAAATAAATAAAATAAATGCATAAATCTAATCGAACATGCTTCTCGCAATTCAAAGTTTAATTTTCAAATTACAGAACCTTGTTCTTTGAAATTGAATCAGAGTTCTTAGAGTCTTTGAATTCAAATATCAATAAAACCAATTTATTAAGAAAGACAGCAAACCAAGTATATAGATCATACATACAAGCAAGTATAGCAAACACTGTACTTACCAAGCTTATATATAACCTATGTACTTTTACTAATTAATATCCAATTCCGTTAGGTAACCGACTTTAGGTACTGTTTTTTATTTATATGGTGTCGTAAGCCGCCGCTGACAAAATATGACACCTGTGAATTTATTGGCCTCGTAACAGTCTTCTTCGAACTGAGTTAATGTCAGTACTTGACCGGAACAAGATGGCGTGGCCATCTACTGTTCCCAAAATATTAAAAGAGTTCTCCATCGACTCCAAAAAAGAAGAATTTATATCTCTAGCTATAATGATCCCCCCAGTGGGTTCCCAAATTGTCGAGGTGGGGGGCTTAACATCCGTGGCTTGGTCACCCACGGTGAAGCGAAGTTCTAACCCGAGGAGTGGCCACTCATCAAGGCTTTTGCTGATTAAGCTGATGTCGTAGCGGCCAACAAGTAGGTTGCGGTGCCGCTTGGGCGTCATCGTAACTGAGGCGGGCCGCGATGTCATATGAGACCTATACCCATATGATATCGCGTCTGAAGGTTGGAGACAGCGGCGGGGTAGGAGTGCCGGTATTCGGTGCAACGCTCTCCCTACCTTCCGCGGCCTGCATGGGGTCGCAAATGTCTGATTGCAGTCGCGGTGGGGCCGCAAGGGAGGACCTTATCCCCTGCGGCTGAAAAATGTTAGGTGGCGGGGCCACTGACCTGATCCGGCACAGGGGGACCAACATTGCCATACACGGCGTAGTCTGGAGCCCATGTACTGGTTTGGTCCCTGGGGAGGTCACGGCGTGCAACGTGTTCTGGTGCGCCGGTGATGGGGGTACTCCTCAGAGGAGAGGGGCCGCTGACGGAGAGTCACGGCGAGTTCATGGACGAGTGCTAACGCGTGCTCGTGTTCCCGTCATAAGAGGCACAGGAGGAAACCGTAGTTTTAGTGGGTTGCAGTCCCACATAACTTCGCTATCTCCCCGTGGTAGCGCAGTATGCATGAGCTTTATTTTTTTAGCGTGGAGAAAACTCCACGCTAAAAAAATATATAATGATAGCCAAACGCCAAAAGCCTAACAGGTTTTACATGAACTCTACGGTTCGTCATATTTGCGCATATAGTTTCTTAGTTAGAACTAAGAAACAGTTAACATATTATTGAAAATCAATACTTTAGTTGAAAAGTTCTGGAGAGGCGACCGCGTACTGGAAGACAACGTTGGAAGGCCTCCCTCTGCATGGACCAATGACCTGGTTAAGGCCGCGGGAACCCGTTGAATGCGAGACTCACAGGACCGATCGATGTAGCGATACTAGAGGGAAACCAATAACCAGCAGTGGACTTCTGTCAGCTGAAATGATGATGATGATGAATACTTTATAACAGTCGCACGTGATTGCCAGCATACACAGTTCAAGTCTAAGCCCAGTACGAGGTTTAAAGTTACGGACTTTATCTGCAGTTTGTCTGGGAATCTGCGACATTCACACACTATGCTGACTTAGGACAGACCCATATTAGGTACCCATATGATAGTAGTCCTATTGTAGTCCTGGAGACCATGTTCCGCAGACATGCCCGTGGGTAGATCCATCGGATCTCAACACGAAAATCAATATAAGTAATACACAGTCGGTAATAGCTGTTACCTGACCCACCCAGCTGTTAGCTGATCCACTAAAAGTTAGAGGATTTTGAGCCTTCTGCAATTAGCAGTAGATAAGTGTTAATTGAAACGTATGAGATAATACTGAATACCAGTATTTTTAACCCCGACAGAAAAAGATGGGTGTTATAAGTTTGACGTGTATACATGTGTGTTTCTGAATCTGTCTGTGGCAAACAGATGAACCGATTTTTAATTAGTTTATTTTTGTTTGAAAGGTGACTTAATAAAGAGAGTTATTAGCAATATTTGATGAAAATCGGTTCAGCCGTTCAATAGTTATGGGCGCTTTACTGTTTCAATAGGGGTATTTTCGCAAAATATCATGTCTTACGTGTTCGGTGAATTGTCAATCAATCGTGTCTACTATAGATAAATTAAGTAGTATAAAAAGCATGAAATAAAAATGAGTCGGGGGTTTTTAAATGTTTTATATGTAACATGGACCATGGAGCGACTCCCTATCTGACTGCCACAACCCGGTTTCTGACTAATTGTATAGTAGTATTTAGAATTCCATCTACAGTAAAACGATATCCAGTCAGCATGGTGTCAATCGAAAGCCAATCCGAAGCAAGGCGATCATTTGATTGCGACGTCGCGGCGTCGAAGCTGCATGCGAATGTTGGCTACACGAATGCTATTGGAAAAACAATTGAACGAAACAAATGAAAAGCGAATGATAAGAATGTATTTGAACTGTTTGTGCAATACTTACAATATAATTATACTCGTAGATGCACAGATGTATACAGAAAAAAAAGTCTGTGAATCAATTTGCAATAGGAGTATTTTATGTCTATTGGATTTCCTGGTGGCTTAGTGACACGGAGATCTGGAGGAAAAACTGAAACGAATATTTTAAGAATTATGTGCGTTTGTTTAGGTAATGCTTGCCCATGAAGGACCCATAACCGAGGATAGGTAAATAATTATGTTCTTTTATTCTGTCCGTGTCCGTGTTTGTGTATTTTATTTTCTGGAACTCAAATGTAGGAACTTGAGCTAAATCAGGCACATCTAATTGTTCAGCTGCCAAATTGGGAATGCGTTGCCATGGCCGACCTGGAAAACTCTAGAAAATAAATAAATAAAATTACAATTAAATACTCCGCACTTACGTTGGCTGCAACAAAGACAACCTCCACAGGTGGCGGGTCTTAAATGGTGCCGATGTCAAGGACTTTTGCACACTCTCTCCGCAGAACATGGCTACCTTTCCTCCTGTAACGCATGCCCAGTAAGCTGTTCATGTGAGGCCCTTACGGCTGCGTCAGCGATTGGTACTTATTGCCGTAACTTAAAACTGGGTCAAACATAATATTTATAAACTGTAAGTATATGCTATCGACACGCTAAGAAGAAATATCCATATAAAGAACAAAGCGAAGCAATGACTAATACCAACTTATTAGCGACTTCATACAAAATTCAATACGTTAAAAGACTCACACGTCGACATAATTAATATTATTCTTATTATCGATAATACCGAGAATAATGGACGGGTAATACGGCTGATTGCACACACATCATAATGTTTCAATGAGTCTTGAAATGGTAAAGAAATTATTCTACAATACACTGCTATTTGTGATAACTTGGGATAACGTGGTGGGTCGACGAGGAAATGAGTTAGCCCCGATTTCTCAATTAATCATTTGAAGTTAAATTTTGGTCAAACTGTAAATAACCCTGAAAACCTGTCAAAATTTAGAACTTATGTAGGGTTTGACACGTTCTTAACGCCATATACTCAATTAATAACTGATAATGCAATACCTACTCTGGATTTCTGATTTAAGAATTAAAAGTTGAGTATTTGTCAATCTTTAGTTTAGCCTGAAAACAAGTCAAAAATGGATTGATGATATAATGTATCTAATATTTACCTCCGTCCCCGTTACCAAGAAATAATTTCTGAATTTCAAGCAGGTACATTCATAATTAAAAGCAGCCAAAAATTCAAATAGAAAATATCGTTCCATGGTTTTGGAATTTAAAATGAATTTTACCTCAGGCCACCAATAAAATATTTAATGAAAACATTTGAGTGTTCCAATATTCCTGGCAGGCACAAACAATATTTGTAAATCCAATAAAATGGCACGGAATGTAAACAGTCAAATGTATATTGAATTTAATCGTACGTTGAGCGACGAATAGTTGAAATACCACGATAAAAAGTCAAATAGATGCAAAATGGAGCTTTATTACTGTTAAAGTATTAGTATACTTTTGCAGTGGTCTGTGGTTTTGCTGACAAACTAGGTATTCGATATTTTATTTATAAGGGGAAAACAAACAGTGACACCTTACACAACAAACTATGATCAAATGTGTAACCAAATACATTTCACACGGAATACATATAAAAAAATATGACATGCTATTTAACTCTTTCATGGAGTCAAACCCTTTGTCTTATCGAATTAATTCATTAGTCTACAGGTCCCATGTAATATGGGCGAGCCTATTGCCATCACCCGGTCACAGATTCCGGGCTGAGAAAAACCAGATTAAAAAACCCAATAACACTTTTTCCCTACCTGGGATTCGAATGCACTAGACCAACGAGGCAGTTACCGTTAATATTTATTTTGCAAGAAAGTGAGAAAAGAAAGAAAGAAAATAAAGATAACAAAGAAAGAATGAAAGAAAATAAAGAATAAAAGTAAAGTAAAGAAAGAAATGAAGGATAAGAAGCGGAGCTTATAAATAAACTTGAGCGTTTGCAAAATATATGTATTCGTCTTGTTTTCAATCTTAAAAGTATGACCATGTTTCTGGCTTTCGCAAGATACTCAAATGGCTCCCAATTCGACTTCGCAGGAACTCTCGGATTTTGTGTCTGCTATTTAACATCCTTCACAATCCTAAAACGCCACCCTACCTCCGTGAACGCTTCTCCTAATCCCGTCCTGCGGATGCACCTTGCAGGTCGCATCTTAAGAATCGCCTTGATACCCCTTCCCACACAACCGACTTCTACTCCTACTCCTTAACTGTGCACGCGGTGCGTTTGTGGAACTTTCTGTCGCCTGACATTAGAGACTGCCAAACTCTTGCAGTTTTAACACCTGCAAAAGTAGAGTGAAAGAACACTACCTTTCCATTCCGTCATAGTTGCATATAATATGTATAATTATCTTTTTGTATTTGTTTAGTTTTTATTGTTATGATATGTATACTTATATGTATGAATATGACTGTATATTTTATTTGTTATATTGTAAATTACATAACTCTGAATTGTTTTATTTATTTTTCCCCTCCCACACAATGTCTACATCTCATTTTTATTATATTCCTTTCGCAGGTATGCTGGAAGAGATTTCATTAGAAATAAGCTGCACCTCTGTACCTTTTTTTGTTCTTTCTTCTTGTCCTTGTATTACGTGTGTGTGCAAAAATTGTTAAATAAATATAAAAAAAGAAGAAATAAAAGAAAGACAAACGAAAAAAAAGAAAAGTGTTTATTCGCCACAAAAACTACTTGGAAGTTTTAGATTTTTCCTTTGTTTTTAATGTTATTAATTATAATAAGATTACAGTACCTCAAAAGAACTTACTACACTAACACCACTTAACTTACTAAAGTTACATACTTTTTTACTTCAAAAGAATGAAAGCTGCATTACTGCACTCTCAAACCAGTATCAAACTCCTATATCTTTTAATAATAGCAATCTAGCCATTTCAAAAGAAATAGTAATCCATATAGGAACGGCCAACTTTACCACGTTGCATTGTACACTGCTGTCGAGCATTTTAATGGGCACCACAAATTGCCCTGAGTGCCTCCACATCCACTAGAATTGAATAGCAGGTATCTTTGTGTACTGTGTAGGCTTTCCACGTGAATGTCGGCACAGTCGGCCATTTTAATTGACCAATTATACACTCTAAAGACTTTTCCGATTAATGAAAAGAGGTTGTAAGCGTCTGCTAGTTATACATTTTTCAAATTTAAATAAAGTTCCGACGTCGTTGTATAGGAAAAATTGTACATGGTAACTGGGAAGTAAACTTATTAAAGTAACCTATTGAACAAAAATAAATTATATCAGTTTTAAAAGAAGTTAACTAAGTTCGTGATGGGTTACGTATATAAAAGTGTATTCACTACAGGTTTCAATTCCCGAAGCGTCACAAAACGCAAGTCAAGTGAAGAATAAAATAAAAAACAAAAAACTGTCGACACAATTTTATTTCATGCTACATAATTTTTAATATGTCACGATATTTTGCCTTTTGCCACCTCAGCCCAAACAGTAAAACTCCCATAACTTTAGAACGGCTGAACCGATTTTTAGCAAACAGCTAAGAACAGTCTCGATAAAGTCATCTTTCAAACAAATAAAATCGGTTCATTCATTTAGGGGCTACGATACCACAGACAGATACACATACCTTGACATAAACACACAGGTACACAAGTCAAACTTAAAACACCCCTCTTTTTCCGTCGAGGGTTAAAATTAAGGCTGACATGTATTATAAAAAAAAACAGAATCAAAATTGCGATTTTTATTAGCAAAAAGTAACAACAACACACTATTAATAATGTGACGTAAATAAAATACAAATTCACAAATACAAAGTGACAGCTCCATTAAGTATTTAAGAAGGTGTCTCTAAAAGAAAAGTTAATCGGACGATGCTTGGATAGTTTAATCCACAACTTTAATTTATTATCTTTTTAGTAGAAGAACTTCTGAACTGAGTGAAAAGTATTTCTCATTAATTTGAGCCTTATCTTTATAACAACAGCTATAAATTATCTTGTTTTGGCATAATTTTAATTAATGGCACAACTCTATAAGCCTATACATACGATACACGGCCGAATATCGAAACAAGCAAAAGTTTCATCATCATCAGCAGCCTTTTAATGTTCCCACTGCTGGGACACAAGCCTCCTCTCTGTGAGAGAGGGAATGGGCCTTAAGGTTGGTGAATGTCACATGTCTTTGAATTTTTGGTTCAAGGACATGCCGGTTTCCTCAAGAGTTTTCCTTCACCGTTTAATGAAATAATTTACACAAAGTAAAGCGCCTACCTGGGTTCGAACCTACGACCTACGACACGTAAGTCGGGGCTGTTAACACTGCGCCACTACCGTTCTCCACTGGGCCACCACAGCTCTCAAAAGTTTTATAAATCTTCATAATGTGTGAGCAAGATATCACATACCTATACGATGTAAACATGTACTTAACAATAACCAGACAATAAGATAGAACTGGTTTACAATAACATTAACAAACTAATAGGCAGTATCAAAGCTATTGATACCTAATGCTATATTTATTTAAAAACCTTAAATCCAGGGATAGAACCTGGCTTACTAACTCATTCACATTAACATTCACTCTAAAACAATAAATATCAATAGATACGAGTAAGCCACGCTCTCTGAATTAAAATAACTCTGAGTGGCCTTAAAGAGGTTTTTCATCAAAGAAATACTAAGTTTTATTACTAAAACGTTGTCTTATCTTCGCCCTGTATTGGTTCAGGAGCATTTATCCTAAAAATAAATATTCATAAAAACCTCATTTTGTGGAAATTCTCGTCCTTTTTGTCCGGTATGTGTACAGTGCACGCACGATTCAACCTCAGTTTTTTTAACATATCATAGAGCACCTCTCTCTTCCATGTCACTTGATTTTTTTTTGTTAGAATTTGGAATTTGATTAGGTTTGTTTGAAATTAGAATGTGGTTATCAGACTAATTTGGGTAGGGTTGTGTTTTTTAACGTTGTCTGTTGATTAATTTAAACATGCAATCAATGGCTATTCAATCACAATACCTAATCACTAAATAAGTAGACACGTCTCTCATGATGGATTAATTAAACAAAATATTAATTTCAGCACAAACCCAAAACAAAACTTTTATTAATTAAGTTATTCAATCCGAAAATTAAATATGCATTAGGCTAAGCGCCTGTCTGAATGCAGGTAAGAAATTAATAACACGGCCCGAACATAACACCGAAAATTAACATAAATTGGATTATTCGAAGAAAAACTCTGTCGTATTAACAAAGACGAGAAAGTAATCAAGAAAATTTAAATTAAATTAGCGGGTGAAAGTCATTAAATCAAAAATTAATTGTTTTCGGTGTACATGCCAACAGATAGTGCGGATAATCTATTCGACTTCACGGAAGTATTAAGTGAAATAAATGCAGTAATTGAGAGTTGTGACATTGAATCTGCTATTATGCTTGGTGACTTCAACGCTCATCCAAATGAGCTATTCTTTAGGGAGTTAAGCAACTTTTGTATGGAGCGGAGCTGGCTCTGTGCGGATGTGATCAAGTTAAATACGTTTGCTGATACGTACACTTTCGTTAGTGAAAGTCATAAAGATTGCAAACGGTGGCTTGACCACTGTCTGACTACGGAGGCAGCTTGGCAATGTGTAACTAGTATTAAGGTTTTTTATGATGTCTACTGGTCGAATCATTTGCCGCTGGAAGTGTATTGTAACATGGGAGTATTACCGAGTAAAAAATATTGTAATGGGAACCTAAATAATGAAGTGAGATGGGGTGAGAGAAACGCTGAACAAATAAGGTTATATAGCGAATTCTGTAACAATGAACTAAGGGACATTGACTTTCCACTGGAACTTGGTTCTTGTGCTGATAATGTTTGTAGTAGCGAGAGTCATTATGCAATAATTGATGATCTGTATAATAGTATTGTTAGTGCTTTGACTTTAGCTGCGCGTTGCAGTAATAGACTGAAAAAGCATCAGATGCAGAAACATGTTATCGGATGGAATACACATATGCAGAAGGCTTATCTGGTAGCACGAAGCAGCTTTCAGACCTGGTTGCTGTATGGTAAACCCAAATCTGGTGATATTTATAATACCATGTGTGAATCCAGGAAGTGCTTTAAGTCTAAGCTCAAGTGGTGTCAAGACAACGTCGAGCATATTAAAATGGATATCTTAGCCACACACCACAAGGATAAGGACTTCAAGCGATTTTGGAAGCATACCAGGAAACTGGAAACTGGCTTGTGTGTGCCTGCATGTGTTGAGGGTAAAAATGAGCCCCAGCAAATTGCCGAGTGGTTTAGGGAACGTTTTAATGTTGAGTCTCCCTTACCAGGTGTGAGGCAGGGGCTTGATGCTGAAGTTGATGATGGAGTGCGCTTTAAGTTTAAAATAAAAGAAGTAGCTCAGGTCATCAAGAGTATGACTCGAGGTAAGTCTCCAGGGCACGATGACCTCGGCATCGAGCATCTGCAGCACGCGGGTACTCACTTGCCCAGGGTGTTGGTCATGTTCTACAATTTGTGTTTAGGACATTCGTATTTGCCTCAGGAGCTTATGAAGACCACAGTGATTCCTATTATAAAAAATAAGACGGGTGATGCCTCCGACGGGAACAACTACAGGCCCATCTCATTGGCTACAGTGATCGCCAAGGTGCTGGATGGTTTGCTTGATTGTCAACTTAGTAAGCATATTCATCTGCACGATGCCCAGTTCGGATTCAGAGCTGGGCTTTCGACAGAAGCTGCAATACTGCGACTATAAAGCATAATATCCAGTACTACGTGACAAGAAAAACGCCTGTTTTTGGCTGTTTTTTGGACCTGTCGAAGGCATTTGACCTTGTAGCTTACAATGTGCTGTGGGATAAGCTCCGGGAAGAAACCAGTACGCCCAGGGACATGATCAGCATACTGAGATATTGGTACGGCAACCAATCCAATAATGTTAAGTGGGCGGGCTCATTTTCTACAGAGTACAGGTTGGAGTGTGGAGTGAGGCAGGGAGGCCTGACGTCACCACGTCACTTCAACCTGTACGTTAATGGACTGATAGATGAGCTCAGCAGGGCTGGTGTCGGCTGTTCAATAGATGGCAATTGTATGAATAACATTAGCTACGCCGATGATATGGCGCTGCTGAGCCCTTCTGTTAAAGCCCTCAACATGCTTATAGGCATATGTGAGAGGTACGCAGTGTCACATGGCCTCAGGTACAATAACAAAAAAAGTGAACTACTTGTGTTCAACAACAACCATTCCACTGGTCAGACTTGGAGGAATTCCGGTAAGTAGAGTCACCAAGTTCTAATACCTGGGGCATTGGGTCACTGAGGACCTCTCAGATGACTTGGATATTGAAAGGGAACGCAGGGCATTGGCAGTTAGATTTAATATGCTGGCGCGCAGGTTTGCAAGGTGCACAAAAGATGTTAAAATTACTCTGTTTAAGGCGTACTGCCAAACAATGTACACCTGCAGCCTGTGGGTCCGCTATACGCAGAAGGCTTTCAATGCCCTGCGGGTCCATTAAAATAATGGGTTTAGGATGTTGATGGGGCTGCCGCGTTACTGTAGTGCATCGGGGATGTTTGCGGAGGCTATCACCGACTGATTTAGGGCTATTGTGCGCAAGAGAGTGGCCACCCTGATGTGTCGTGTGGGAGGCAGCTCCAACGGCCTTCTAAACACTATAACAGATAGGGTAGAGTGTCCTATTGTGCGGCACTGGAATAAGGTGCATAGTTCTGGTGCTGTCTTGTTTAATGTACGTTAATCTTACTATATTATATATTAATATTATAAAGCTGAAGAGTTTGTTTGTTTGTTTGTTTGTTTGTTTGAACGCGCTAATCTCAGGAACTACTGGTTGGAATTGAAAAAATCTTTTTGTGTTGGATAGTCCATTTATCGAGGAAGGCTATAGGCTATATAACATCACGCTGCGACCAATAGGAGCTGAGCATAAATTAAAAGTGTTGCAAAAACGGGCAAAAATATTCCTTTTTGAGAGCTTCCATTGCGAGCGCTGAATCATGTATGTGGGGTAGGTAGAGTAGGATAGATAGGGTAGGGTAGGGTAGTGTAGGGTAGGGTAGGGTAGTGTAGGGTCGGGTAGGTTAGTGTAGGGTAGGGTAGGGTAGTGTAGGGTAGGGTAGTGTAGGGTAGGGTAGTGTATAATTATTTCAGAACATAATTCCATATAAAATGATTAGTACGGCTTAAAAACTATGTTAGTACCTTAAAACTACTTATACCTACCTACCTACACTACACTACTCTACCTACCTACCCTACCCTACCCTACCCTACCCTACCCTACCTACCTACCTACCCTACACTACTCTACCTACCTACCCTATCTACCTACCTACCCTACCCTACCCTACCCGACCCTACACTACCCTACCCTACCCTACACTACCCTACCCTACGCTACACTACCCTATCCTACACTACTCTACCCAACACTACCCTACACTACCCTACCCTACACTACCCTACCCTACACTACCCTACCCTACCTTACCCTACCCTACCCTATCCTACGCTACCCTACCCTACCCTACCCTACCCTACCCTACCTACCTACCTACCTACACTACACTACTCTACCTACCTACCCTATCCAACCAAACATTTCTTTTTTTTTTTTTTTTTTTTGCTTTTAAACCTTCCCTGTATTCTGTCGAACATAACAAAAAAAGAATTATTCAAATTGGTCCAGCCGTTCTCGAGTTTTAGCGAGACTAACGAACAGCAATTGATTTTAAATAAAAATAAAATAATAATTAAGAATAACTATGCCAACAGTTGTAGAGTCAAGCTAGATAGAATAGGGGAAAACATCAACATACATAGGGGCGTGACACAAGGTGACCCGAGCTCTCCAAAAATCTTCATAGGTGTCTTACAAAATATAATGGCAAACTTGCCATGGTCTACGCAGGGCAACAGCAATAACGAGAATTTTCTAAGCCATCTCAGATTCGCCGAAGACATCATTCTTTTATCGGAATCGGCACAAAAACTAGAAAAAAATAAACGACCTATTCCATGCTAGTGCAAGAGTTGGATTAGAAATGAACCTAGATAAGACGAAAGCCATGACTAACCACCATGAGACACCAATCTCGATAAATAATATCCCTCTCTAATTCGTAGATAAATACGTCTACCTAGGCAAACAGATATCTTTTAGCAAAGGAAGGGGTGCTGAAGAAATAGATAGAAGAGTAGCGATCACCAGGAAGAAGTACTGGGCTCATAAAGAAATATTCAAATCGCTGCTTGCACTGCCTACCAAAAAGATTGTTATGGACTCTGCTACGGATGCCAAACCTGGACATTCGATCTGAAAACAAAATCCAGACTACCCAGAAAAGAATGGAGAGAAGTTGTCTAGGCTTATAAATAAAAGACAAAGTGAGAAAAGCAGACATCCGCATGAAAACAAAAATAACCGATGCTCTTACTTTCTGCCTTCAAAGAAAGTGGAAATTGGCAGGGCACGTGGCCAGGTATACCGACGACCGATGGACACAGAGAATTATGAAATGGCTGGGACTGCGAGGCACCAGAATGAGGGGCCGGCCTTGTGCTAGATGGGCAGACGAAATAGCGGGATTGGCGGGCCGTGAATGGCTAGAGACTGCAAAACGCAGAGAAAAGTGGAAATCCTTGGAGGAGCCTTTTACCCGAAAGGGATCCATACAAACATAAAAAATGGATAGCAATATCATTTTTATCATAATTATTTAATCACTTTTTATAAATGTCATCATCATCATCTGCCTAGCCTTTTCCCAACTATGTTGGGGTCGGCTTCCAGTCTAACCGATTTCTGCTGAGTACCAATGTTTTACATGGAGCGACTGCCTATCTGACCTCCACAACCCAGTAACTGGGTAACACCATACCCCTTGGCTAGACTGGTGTCAGATCTCAAGCTGCTGACTTCTCGTAACGACTGTCAAAGATCTTCAAATGACAGCCGGGACCAACGGCTTAACGTGCTTTTCCGAGGCACGGAGGAAACTCGGTATGTTGAAATGGTCACCCATCCACGGACCGACCTCGGCAAGCGTTGTTTAACCTTGAATATCGACCCGTGCGGCTGTTATTATTTAGCCACGAACTCCTTACTTTTTATAAATGTAATTTATAATAATGTTTCATTTATAATTAAAAACAATTTTTCAATTATTATTTAATATAATTTTTCATTCGATAATTATTTAATAAAACATTTTTTAATAGACGAAGAACTCAAACAATTAGACTTGACCATTTGACCTTAAGCTTCTAGGTTTCGTAATTTTTTAATACCAGTGTAAACATTCGCATTGAAATTGTGCAATTTGATCGACACTTTGTGAAGAACTGGGCTTCAACAGCAACTTATAAATATAGCCTGCTATTTTGACCCTTTAATTTGAATACAAGTTGATTATCACTGGCTAGAATTGATGAGATATACTACGAGTAAAACATAAAATAAGAAAGTACGAGTAATGAACTGCCAGCAATAAAATACGCGGCGATTTACGATGTCGTTGCTGTAATATCCTAAAGATGTTAATTACATTATTTATCAACCTTGGAAAATGAAGGGAGATTTTCCCATCAGTGTATCTGGGCCAATTTACCTAATCCTCGATTAACCCGGCCGCGATGCAGCTAAATTTGATTGTGAGGCTTAAGAAAGCCCTGCGGCCAACCTTTCTTCATGATTGCTCTCTGAGGAGCGGACCTATATATCTGGATGCTCGGCAAACAACCTCTACGTTTATTGCTAGGTTTATCTTGGATTACATGAAATAAGACGGGACTCAGAAATTACGACTGCAGAAGGGATGGTATCCGCGTTGATCATTCCTTTTTATCTGTTTTTACTAGCGTTTTGTTAGATTACGGCAGTAAAAGAGTTAGAGCAAAGAGCAAAAGTCTAGCTAGTTAACCAATACGGGAAAAATACATTAACACTAGCTTCCCTTTAATATTTTGCGTCAGATAAATCCCTCAATATACCGTCAGGCACTCAAAGGTGTAATATCCTGAAAGTTTTTCACCTACACCACGCGATTTTTGCACTGCGTGCGGAATACTTTTCCTACCTACTTACCTACCGTAAATTTTCTTGGTCGTAATATAGAGCGAAGCGACGGAGGCTGGCATATTGAAATCTCAGCAAGTCTCGAGCTTCGAGTGGTCCCGTCAGTCACACACCCTCTCAGGTTTGATCCTCGCGTTCATCGATAATATTCCCTCCGTATGATTTATATCCTCAAATATTTGCCGGCGTTTATATGAAAACAATTACTGGGCCGACCTTTGTTATGAGCCGAAAAGTTTTTTTTGGGTTCCTGGCTAACAATTTTTTCTTTTGAAAAGTTTGGGATTGTGTTTTAACCCTTTAAGTTTTTGTTTTGATATATTTTCCCTTGGGAAAACATTTACGTTATGTTTTAAATGGGATTCAGTTTCAATGTCACAGCTATATGTAGTTAGGTCGCGTATAAATTTGAAAGAGAGTTACCGCGGCCCTGGCTCAAGCAACTTCGAAGGAACACGGGTGGGTTTTAGTCAGTAAAAGTCTGACACACCCTCCCATTTCACCCAGAGTGGGAGAAGTCATTGGATAAATAGACAAATAAAAAAAAAAGATGTACCTGTAGTTAAGTTATTTTTTTTTAAGTTTGCCTTAAAAAAATGTAACTAACTACAGGTTCATTTTTTTTTCCAATGACTTGTCATTTTCTCAACGACTTAGGCGTTTTATAAGAACAAGGTAGCAGTAGGCTCACTAGTTAACCGACTTCGCAAAAAGGAGGAGGTTATCAATTCGACTGTATTTTTTTTAATGTGTGTTGTTACCTCAGAACTTTTTATTGGATGAACTGATTTTGATGATTCTTTTTTTATTTGAACGCTGGTGCTTGTCATGTGGTTGGTGGTGCCCATTTAATTTTCATCAAGATCTGATGAAGAACTTCGGAGATATACATCAGAACTCTTCAATAAATGACGGCAAATCACTCGGGATAGCTGCAATCGCGTGTCTGTTTATTGTTTACACAATTTCATAACTGGTACGCTAAAGGGGTACGCAGGTGTGAACAGTTCACCCTGGTATACTCTCATTCCACAGTTTTGTTTAAGTTTCATGTTATTGGGTTAATCTATTCTGGTTTCACTTTGGGCATTATAGGTAGCTAGCCTAAAGAACAGCAGCCTAATTGTGTAAGAGAATTCGGCAAAGGAAACAATCTGGTTCTTTCCCAAAAACACACACATACACAAAAAAGTTGAATCTTTATTCAACTTTTTTGTGTATGTGTGTGTTTTTGGGAAAGAACCAGATTGTTTCCGTTGCCGAATTTACTTACGCAATTAGGCTGCAGGTCCATTATGTACCAAATTTAAAAAGTGAAAAATAAAAAAAAACTTTTTACAAAAATTACAACCGGCTTCCAAACAAAAATACTACAAACTGAAAAATAACTTCAATTTCGGAAGTCGGGGTCAAAAAACGAAGAAACGAAAACAGGAACACCGACTTCTGAAATTGAAGTTATTTTTCAGTTTGTAGTGTTTTTGTTTGGAAGTCAGTTGTAATTTTTGTAAAACGCATTTTTTTTTCTGACAAAATTTCCAGACATGATATAAATTTTCATAATGACAAAGAAACTTCAGAAGAAAAAAGAACAGTGTAAAATATTGTTTCTCCGGATAACCTTACTTAATTTTACAATTGTATTTCCATTTTCTGTAGCCACTCGTGCCACAGAATGAATACCTAATTAATATCGCTAGAACTAGTTCGTGTTCAAGGAAAAAGTAAAAAAACTAACACTATCCCCGGGTGACATTAGGCTACTTTTTATCCCTGTATTCCCATGGGAACGGGAACTTCTTAATAAGCTCAGAGCAATGACTATTTATTCTAAAGCATTAATAAGTAAAGAAACAAAAGACACTAGCTTGAAAATATTGGCAAAATACAACTTGTCATTTGTTGAAAGAGGAAAAAAATCTGGTGTAATCACGGGCAAATCAGCAAAGCTTCAGCCGTTGTTCATCTAGCCAACATTCAGATTAATGCTTATACTTTTTTTAATCTGTCATTTGTCGCTTATTGTCTGATTCAAAGAGCCTCAGTAATTAGTGCCTGTTGTCTCTGGTACCAGCGTATATTTAAAATTTAAATACTGAAAATGTTGTAAAGAAATTTAGCGTGTCAAGCGTGTATTTTCCGGTTTATTTTTGATTGAGGTACAAATAAACTTTAGCTAGATATAAGACAATAGTCATCCTAATAACATTTGATTCTTTTTTTGTGTTTATCCTTGCAAAACAGATGAATGTTAAAGTAAATTTCTCTAAAAACATTAGTTTTTAGAGAAATATTCACGCAGGTAGGTAGATAATAAACTTACCGCCGGCAAATAATATCAATTTGACATACCTAACTAATTATATTTAAAAAAAAGTGTGTAACTTATGCTTCTTGTAAAAGCGCCTTCCTCTTAAAATCTTGCCCAACTAACGAGGGATAATAATAAGAACAAGTTCATACTGCGAGATTAGAGAAGATTAGATTGGTACAATTGGAGGCGTTATAAGTAGGTTGGTACTCGTAGGATTCTCGAAGTCAAGTACCTATGTAAGACAAAAGGTACCGAGAGCTCGCAGAGTTAATTCCAGCAATAATTGGTGAAAGGCCCCTTGTGTGGGAATGTAATGGTGTGTCAGATGGAGCTAGTCTACTTAGGCTGTAATATTCATTGATCAAGCATAGAGGTTTTCGCAGACAGTGGTAAGTGTAAAACTAAGTGACGACGATACGAAATCGCATATTGTAAAATTGTTCTACGGGTATGTCCACAGAAATCTTTGTGTGTTGATTCAAAACTCGCTCGTGTACTGAAAAAAGTGTAGACTTGCATATGGTCGACCTTGTAACTGCTTTACCACTTTGTCAACCACTCCCGGTAAATTTGAACTTCACTGAGAACTTCACTAAGGTAGAAAGAGTATATGTACTCTGCTACCTCTATTCTCATGTATGTCCCAAAGACAAATATGTCTCTTTGCATATTATGTTCTTTAAATAATGGCAACCTCCGCCAATCATATTTCATCAAAACGACTGGCAGTTATTTTTTAATCTTGACGACCCTTAATAAAAATTATATGATGAACTAGTTAAGTACCAATAAGTAAAGTGGTCGCATAAAAAAGGTTTGATCTTAGCTAAAAGCCAGTCAAGGTTCATTAAGATTATGAGGAACCTTTTTACCTGCCGTGTCACGGAACCATAACCCGGCTAAGTCGCTAAGATGTTATTTTTCCCAATAGACCCGTCCGCACCAATCGATACTGTTGGGTTAATTTATTCGTCGTTTTTTTATGTGCGTGTAGACTGAGGGACCAAACTGGTATGTCGCAAAATAAAAATCGTAGGATTTACTAGTAGACTTAAAACAATTGTAGAACAAATCTGGGAATTTCTAAACAAATTTATTTTTGAATCCTATGAAAATAGTTAAGAGTAGTCTGACCACAAAATGCAGACAGTACTTTTATATTTTGTACGGTTAATTTTATATTACATAGCTTAAATGTATTTAATAAAACAATAGATTACAAAATTAACTTATCAATTATTGCAATACTAGTCAGCACTTACACTAATTTTGAAATATTGGTCATCATAGCTAAACGTTCGTTCATAAAACAGTGATATCAGTAGATAAAGGCAGATTATGTATTTCTTGTTTTATATAGCATTTAAATTATATATATTTTTTTGCTACTCGTAATTATAAAGCGTAGTTCTAGTGAAAGCTTTTTGTACATACAAAACAAAGGAAGGATGTGTGCGAGGAATGTGTTGCGAGATATGTGTGCTAGGGATGGGCGCGAGCAGTGTTGCCGTTCTAGCGACTTTGTCGCTAGTTCCAGCGGATTTTATGAGTGGTTAGGTTAGCATAGGGCAAACCTGGGCCATGGGGTCCCAGGGCTAAGAAAGAAAATTTGGTTCAAATAAATATCAAAGTTAAAAAACCGACCAAGTGCCACTCGGACTCGTACAAGAAGGGGTCTGTACCATTATCGCAAAAAAAAAATAACGTTTGTTGTGTGGGAGCCCCACTTAAATATGTATTTCATTAAATTTTTGTTATAGCAGAAACAGAAATACATTATCTGTGAAAATATCAACTGTCTAGCTATCACGGTTCATGAGATACAGCCTGGTGAAAGACAGACAGACGGACCGCAGTCTCAGTAATAGGGTCCTGTTTTTACCCTTTGGGTACGGAACCCTGAAAATGGTTCAAAAGTCGTTCAATAATTTTTTGTGGCTTACTCATATTTTTTGGTCGCCAAACTCATGAACCCCGCTAGAACTAGCGACAAAGTTGCTGAAACGACAGCACTGGGCAACACGGGCACTCGGGCAATGGCGCGCACGCTCCGCTGCTTCCACACTTTATCTGAAACGAGCCCGCTACACATCCTCGCGCCGCCCATCTGTTCACCGATTCACAGCGTCGGTACCCATCCTCGCACCGCTCAGCTATCTCGCACATCTCTGGTGGAAACGCAGCCTAAATGTGTAGATTCTGTTTAATGCTACCTACCTACCTTAAAACTAATTCTCATACTATTATCGTGCCTTTTTATTAAATAGACTTTCCTTGAATACACACCTTTTTTCATTAAATTCACATACGCCATAAAAAATAAAATAAAATTAACCGTATAAAGTATAATAGTACTGTCTATATTTTGTTTTATTGTGTGATCACACTACTCTATTTTCATAGGATTCAAAAATAATATTATCTCAGGTAAGATGTAAGAAAAACAAAATTTTAGATACCTATTATATAGTAGAAACTTTTTACTAAAAGTTAAGTACACTAGTCTTTCTGATATTCTTCTCGTCAAGCAGCTAGTACATGCACATATGTCAGTGGATGTGAGGATTGAGGGACCAGTTTTAATAATTGCTATCTAAAAATTGCGGCGATATTTCTTTTCCATTTCTTTTTTACAAAATGTTTCAAGTCTTATTTTAAAAATGTATGTAGAAAAAGAGAGATTTTATTTGATTCGATAAATTCACTAAAATATGTATCTTTCTTGTGTGGAATGAGGGACCACAGTTTAGTCGTTACATATATTTTATCTTTGAAGCTATGTGGTCTGTTATTTAGTTAATATCTTTACAAATTCTTTACTCAAAGTCTGTAGTCACGACACCTTAATTTTTAGGGTTCCGTACCCAAAGGGTAAAAAACAGACAGACAGACTGCGGAGTCTAAGTAATAGGGTCCCGCCCTATTACTAAGACTCCGCAGTCCGTCTGTCTGTCACCAGGCCAACCGTGATAGTTAGACAGTTGAAATTTTCACAGATGATGTATTTCTGTTGCGGCTATAACAACAAATACTAAAACCAGAATAAAATTAATATGATATTTAAGTGGGGCTGCTCCCATACAACAAACGTGATTTTTGTGCGGTTTTTTTCGATAATGGTACGGAACCCATCGTGCGCGAGTCCGACTCGCTCTTGGCCGGTTTTCAGATACTTTTCGAGATCTGGCTGATAATCTGTGAGGACTGAGGGACCACACTTTAAGTTTGCTGCAGCTGTAGTTTTTAATATATGTATTTGTTTACAAATTCCCAGATTTGTTCTACAATAGTTTTAAGTCTAATAATAAATCCTACGATTTTTATTTTGCGTTATACCAGTTTGGTCCCTCAGTCCACACGCACATAAAAAAACGACGACAGTAAGTTATAAAAATTAATGTACGACAGATTAATTTCATCTCTTTATTGGCAGGCAACTTAAAAAAAAGTCCGTTAAGCCACTATTAAAAACATATGTATTCTATGTCAGCAAGATATACAAAGTTAATAAATACAGCCATGATTAAAAATAATATAGAAACTAGGCCCCATTCGGTTATTTCAGAAAATAAAGAAACGAGTAATAAAACCTTTTGATATATAAACGCAATTTTAGACATACGTCACTTTGCTCTCATAAATTTAACAGGCACAGGGGATTTTAAATTCTTGACTAGCTTATAGATAGAATAACAGGATATACTGGGTCTAGGCTTCTAAATTGTGAAATAAGCAATTAATAAGCAATCTTTGGCACATAAAAATTTCAGTAATTCCACATGGTTACTACTCTACAGAGATTGACCAGCCATTCTGATATCAGAATGGCTGGTCAACCTTAAATGTTTTAATTCTTTTAATAGATGAAATAAGCAATTCTCTCATTATGGTAAGCAAATATAAGCAATTGGTAAGTAATTTTTAGGCACAATTTGAAAGCTAAATAAGACTGTTGACCTGCGATTCTGACGCTCACTTAACTTTGGCCTGAAAATCAGTCAAACCATGGCATTAAGGTAGCGTTTGACAAGTTTTTTACAGCAAATACTAAATTCAGAAACCGGCCCAAAGTCTGCGATGTAGTTCCACATAATGTCACCCTTACTTCGGCATTCTTCAGCCATTTCATTGAGAGTGCCCCAAGTGGGCGAATATAAAACAGTTTGTTTTTTTCAAATTGCGTTACATCGCCCCATTTGGGTCGCAGTAGTTTCAGAGACTATTAAGATTATTTTTTGCGGAGAAAGATAAAATTAGAAGAAATGCTCTATGGCTGCCTGATAAAACGAATTGCCGCAATACAAAAAAGATTTACAACAGCAATAGAGAAGTTTGTATAATTTTATTTCTATGCGAAAGCCTGAAATACTCATTTATGTGTTTTATTTATTTATTTCAGGTTATTATCCTGACAAAACAATATTGCTCCTAGATAAATACTAAGAAAGGCTTTGATGGGAATAGACTAGACAAAATAACAACGAAGAAAGTTTTTACTTACCATCACATATTATTTTATAATCTTAATAAGATTAAGTATGAATAATCGACCAATCTCATGCGAGATGAAAGACGCGATGTGGATTTCCATTTATATTACCCTTTGCCTTGCCGAATTAACTTTCGCAATAAGGCCAGGTAAAAAAAATATCCGTTCAGTTACACTTGGGTGCCCTATAACTCAGAAACTTGCGTTACCCGAGAAAAATAACTTATTGCTATCAGTAAATTTTCTAAATCGGATAAGTACTTCCAGAGAATACCTCTTACAAACAAATAAACAATTTTATCTTCTTCTAATATTAGTTAAAACAATCACATTCCAATAGCCCTTAGAGATGTCCATCGAAAACCGAATAAACACAAACCAGTCCCACAGAATCGGTTAATTGTACAAACCATATTTATCGTATCTGTCCCACGGGATAAATTTCCCATTCGTAGGGAAGGCGCATGGGGTTTTTGCTTCAGTGTAACTACGTGAGGGACGACTGGTATTATCAGGGTCCTTCGAGGCTTATCGCAGAACCGCAGTATGATATGAGTTAACTGGAATTGATATAGATGCGATGGTGTGCCTTGTCGATAGATAAGATATAGTGGGGCAGAGATAAATTGTGATATAAGTTCAATGTTACTCAGAAAAGAGGATAGTTTTTAAGTTTTGAGAACTTATCTGTTGGCTTGTTTTTGAGGCAGGTTAGTTAGTAATGAAGGAAAATCACGTTTAATTTTGTTTCTTCCAGTGAAGCCTAAAATTCTAGTAAATACATACATTAAGGGTTGGTTGGCTTAAATTGGGCCCCTTCACACAAAAACAATGTAATTCGATATTTTTTTCTTACTAGCAACAAAACTAGTTTTTACTGATTAAAAAAAAGGTGGTTATCAATTCGATACGTATATATGTAAAATTGTTGTAATTGAACAATATTCACATTTATGTTACTCTATATGGGTCTTTATAACCATGTGCCGTGCCACATTATAGTCTTTTTGAACTCATAAAAATTCTAAATAGTATTATTTAAAATCTAATTACAACAGCGGCCGTGAGTTTGAAGGACACATAACAGCGCAAATACTGATCGGAGACAGACCTGTGTCGCTCCGTGAACTAAATTTTATAAGTATACCGACATGTCGAAATTATAAAGTTATAAAATATATACAAGATTTTATTGTGTGTGCTAATTTCAACAACAAAGGGGTGAGTTGCATTTTGTTCCAGGCAATAATGCTGCCTTGACTAGGTCATTTAACGGTAGTCAATCATACTTATAATGTGTTAACATTGTTCTAGCCTACCGTCACGCCCTTTGATTGTTGGTGAACTGTGGAAATTTTCAACGAATGCAAGTCACTGTACGTAACATGTTACGTACTTAGGTATGGCGGTGGTCAACAGAGAGAGGCAGTAGATGTATGTTCGAAACGCTTTAATCACAAAGGCTTAATTAACACTATACACGGTACTTAACAACTAACCATAAAACTACTTAAAGCTAATTAAAACTAAGAGGGCGCCAGGAGGGTTTTAGGGCAAGAAGTTGAACGCTAGGAACCCTTCCAGTCCTTGGCACGGCCGGCTAGCGTGAATCCTCGCCAGGAATACAGTAACAATGTTGGTTGTTGAATAAATAAATTGTACATACAGTGACTTGCATTCGTTGAAAATTTCCACAGTTCACCAACAATCAAAGGGCGTGACGGTAGGCTAGAACAATGTTAACACATTATAAGTATGATTGACTACCGTTAAACCTTGACCTTGTCAATGTTTATACCGTTAAACATGTGTGCCCAATTTCATAACTGTATGTATGTGTGTTTGACGTTACATTTCTCCGAAACTACTAATCGCATCGTGATGATAATTTATTTTTATTGAATTAACTATCTTTCAACTTAGGGAATAGTGCAAGTTTGGAATATATGTGGAACATACAATCGAACTCCTTATCGACAAACAGCACAAATGAGTAAATTGAGTTATTATGGGTATTTTTTGAAATCCTATAGGTGACCTACTATAGAACTTCCTATTTTTTTTGTGATGTGGCACCAAAACTAAAAAGACAGAAATAAAAAAAGTACAAAATAACTTTTGTTGCGGAAGTCGGTCTCTTTGGTACCTCATGTTTTTATCATTTTACGAAACCAACTTGGTTTTTTTGTGAAATAGTTTTTTTGTATTATTTTATAAAATTAGTTTTTAGTAACTAAAGTTTGCTTTTTAAAGCTAAAAAAATATGTTATACACTAACGTGTTCTTCTTCCATAATTCTCTATTAGTTAACCTTTCTAAACAAGTAGACCCAGGTTTTTTATCACAGCAAATTAAAGTTGGTTATAAAATAGTTATTTATGCTACAAGTGCGGAAGGTAGGTGATTTCCGATGAGTGGCATTTTTATTCACGAGCGAGCGAAGCGAGTGAGTGGATAAATCGACACGAGTCGGAAATCATCTTACGTACGTGTATCATACAACATTTTACTATGCATTGTGCGAGGAAATAAATAAATTAATAAAATGGCGGGCTCATTCAAGCGCGTTCAGCATATCCACAGATTAACTAATAGTTCCTCGGGCATATCTACTGCGCATGTGCGAATAGCTGTCACATCGTAGCGCAATAAGGCACGAGCAAAATATACGTTCTGCCAAACATATTTAATGAATATTTAAAACTAATTTATTGATCAAAATCTAAATCTCGAGTAATTAAAAACGCCTAAAATAAAGTATTAGTTTTATTTTACCTTTTAAATGAATGATAATCTGTACATCACTAATTTTTAAAAGTTTTCTCAAATAATAAAAACTCTATGCGTCGGACTGACGTTGGAGTTAAAAATTAAAAAAATACAGGAAAGTAAAAAGCACTAGTGAAAAAAAGTGACACTTTCCGCACAGTTTGGCTGCTTGGAAAACCGCTCTTTTCGAGGACATGCATTGTAAATACGTTTAAAGTCTATCTTGAACATAGCTGCCAACGGTGAAGTAAAAAGATCGTATGGAAACCCGGACTTATAGTTAATATAAGTTTTAAAATCGCCACCAGTCTTGAGCAAACATGATGATTTCCCTTTGGAATGCGCTTCCTCAGAATAAATGATGAAAAATCGGCCATTCACACAGATGGAAATCCACATCGCGTCATTCATCTCGCATGTGATTGGTCGATTTGATAGCGGTCAAACCCTTCGCCTTGCCGAATTCAGTTGCGCCATTCGGCTGCAGGATGGCAACCAGTCGGTTGTCTTTCAAATTGCCGAAATTACCTACGCGTGAAAATTCGCAAGAAGTTTTGCAGAATCATCACAGTGTTAATTTGTTGAATTCGGTTTTCCCAATTAAATTATTTATATATTTGTATATATCTCAGTATATTCAATTGTCTTATGTACATTTATTTACTAAAATATTGTTTTTATTTAGTTGCACCTGCTATATTTTATCTCTGCACCACCCTAAGGTCGACTGGTAGAAAATGCCTAAGGCATATAGTCCGCCTTTGTATTTGCGCATACAGTTTTAATCACACTAATATTATAAAGGCGAAAGTTTGTGAGTGTTTGTATGTTTGTTACTTCTTCACGCTCAAACGGTTGGATGGATCTGGATATTTTTTGGCACAGAGATAGATTATAGTCAGGAATAGCACATAGGATACTTTTTATCCAGGGCATATGTTCCCTCGTGATAATTTTCGACTTTCAAGCGGGCGAAGCTGCAAGCAGAAGATAGTAATTAATTAATAAATACATAATTAAGGCTCGTGCCTTCTCTGTATGAGAAGGAGCCATTATCCTGCAGTGAGTCAGTGAAAAGTTGGTATTATTACAGTTACAATATCAGACGGCACCTGCTAGTATCGGAAAGGGATGTGAGCGTTAATAAACACATTAGTCTGACTATGTCATGGTCAAGTCAAGGTATTCGGTAAGCTCTCAATGACACGGTCAAGGAAACACGAGTTATTGAAACAATATCAATGCCAATATCATTTGTTACGTAGAATAATTCATAGCGGTAGGTCTTGACCGCGGTTATACTCGAATACATACATAACATCACGCATCTATTCGCCGGAGGGGTAGACAGAGTTGCATCTATATTGTTACGAGCTGGAGTTCAGGGATAAATTATTTAAACAGTAGACTTCAATTAATCACACATTATTACAAAAACACTTCTTAAACATTCTATTACTTCGCACTATTTTCCTTTTCCAATCGCTCTGTATCGCTTCCAAGTCGAAACTGACTCACGACGAACCCGACCGCTCTTTATATAGCACCGAAGATGTTTCTAGAACGTTCCAAACTGTTCTAGATAATTGGAGAACCTTCGCCAGAACAATCGACTTTCGAACACTTTGTTGCCGAAGCGACTTGAAACTTCGAGCCGAACATTCTGGAAAGTTTCATTCGACACGAGCTTTCGAGAAGATTAGTTTCGCTATTCGATGCTGGATGGCGCTACTAACTACTACTAGTTCTTCTTCTCGTCAATAGATGGCGTTTCTCTATCTTGTTACAATATAAAGTATAACCACATTTCTCCAGTTATGTTTAAGTCCCATGTAATAGAAAGCGAGCCTGTTGCCGTCAACCGGGCACAAAGTCCAGACTCCAGGTTGTTACTAATAAATTCCAGATGGAAAAACACTTTGCCCGACTCAGGCATCAAACCGAGAACCTCATGTATTCATATTTTTTGAACTACATAATTTATCTAGTAGTAGACACGCTTCGATTAACAATCTATCCAACACGTAATTATGACACGATATCTTGCGAAAATATCGCGATTTAAACAGTAAACAGGCCATAACTTTTGACCTGCTGAATCGATTTTCACTAAATATAACTAATAACACTCCTGATAATTAATGTCTCCTTTCAAATAAAAAGAAAACTAAATCAAAATTGGTTCATCCGTTTAGGAGCTATGATGCCACAGACAGTACACACGTGAAACTTAATACCCCCCTCTTTTTCCGTCGGGGATTAAAAAGGAACAATATCATGAATACGATAAAAAGTTATCTATGAGTAAATTCAAGGCACGGTCAAGTCCAAATCCGTTAAGCTGTACATGTGCGTTTTGAGGTCCAAAAAATCACATGCTTTTATATCAGAAAAGGAAGCATTAAAATAAAATTATTAATAAAAAAAATCTTTTTTTTAAACAAGATTTTTTCGTATTCTTCTCAGCAAACCCATTCATTTGATACCAATATCATGGCAGTGAACAAAATACAACAAGTCCGCCATCTTGGGCCTTCTGCCATATTGGATCTATAATGACGTCACCAAGCTAACCATGCATTGTCATCCAAACTAAACGATAACTGCTTCAAAATTCAGTTGCAATTTTTGACCCGAACACACTTACGTACATACATACATTTCAAGTTAAATAAAAGCTTGTAAAAATAGGCTGTCATGGGGACTGGTAAAAGAAGGGAAAACTTAAAACGTCATATTTGCATGTCGGTGACTCGAGCCCATAAGTTTTGCTTCTACCAAAAATCGCTCAACCCGGCTAAAGCCGTATCACTTCAATTAAAATTAAAGGGTAAACGCCATTTCCAAATGCTTCTGCAGGCATTACAAATTAATCGCGAGTCAGTTATTCGAGTCGTTTACCTGTATACCAATATATCAGGGACGTCTCCGGGCGTGTCACGTGCGGAACTAACAATATCCGCCGACATCCGCTCCCGTGATTAATAAACATCTAGTATACACATAGGCCTATACCTACCTACTATGTTTGTATCTCTAATTTTCGATATACTGATATGGTATATGATACCAACCATAACCTTCACCTTCTTAATAAATTGGTAGGTTATATTATCCAAAATAATTATGTATGTTAATTTGCAGTGATGTGGTAGCTTAATGCCGCGGTTTTTCTTCTGTGGCCCTGGAAACCTCAAAACCTGAAAATGTCGGCCACAGGAAACTGCAGTTGAAAATGTCGACCACAGGAAATCAGCAAAATGTTTTTTTTTTTCGACTTAAAAAGTAGCCTGTCGTACACATCAATTCATCATCAGCATTTTTATTACGTTCCCACTACTGGGAGACAAGCCTCTTCTCTGTGAGAGGGAATAGGCCATAATATACCACGCGGGCCCAGTGCGGGTTGGTGGAAGTCACATGTCTTTGAATTTTTGGTTCTAGAACATGCCGGTTTCCTCTCGAAGTTTGTCGTCGTCGTTTTGAGGGTTTCGAACTAACGACCTATAACTTGTAAGTCGCGGCCACCACTGGCCCACCACTGCTCACAGCAATTGAGTAACTGAGCTGTACACAGCAATTGAGTAACTTTATTAGCGAAACTAATTTTCGCATTCGGGTCACTACAGTACTTCTAGAGATTGAACAAACAAATTTTACCGATCTACACAATTTGAAGTTTAGATTTTGTCACTAATAAGAATGCACTGGAAAAAAAATGCAAAGAATGCAATTGGCTTGGTATATGTATGAAAGTGCCTAAACTTTCTTCAATCGAAACAAGGCTTCGATTAGTTGCGGAAAGCGGTGATGGCCACTGTACTTAGCTCAGAAACTCTATAGCTGCCACAAATGGACCACAATAGCCATTTATCCATTAAGCTAAGCTTGTAACAGTGCCTGTGTGAATACACATGTGGTTTCACTGTTAGTTCAACTTGTACATGCTGTACATTCCGTAATGGCTAGTTAACAGTTTAGTTTAAAGAAAGGCACGAAAGAAACTAAATGTCAGCGCAATATGTGTGACCACAAAGTAGTAGGTCCAAGGATCCTTTACCTTGAAACATGCAGGCTGACAGAAAAAAACAATTCTAGCTGGATACGAAACACATTCGAAATTTGAATCAGTTTTGGATAGTACAACGTGTCGATTGTTTTGGTGCAGTTTGCATTTGTTTTTATATATTGATAAAGTCAGTCAGGCGTTTCTCATTTATTGAAGTCCCGTTGGCCAACTAATTAAAGGTGAACGCGCACCTGTCCGCGCCGCACTCGCCGCACGCGCCGCAGTCATCGCATTTTCTCTTGGCCCCGCGCTATCCGCGCCGAACTATATTTTCGGACACGGATCATGTTGCCGCGGCGCCCGCATCGCCCGCCGAGTCTCATGACGTCATCCGCACGCGCTGGTAGAATCCGTATACCTACAGCATTTTGCTGAAATGCGGCTCGTGCGGCGCCTTAGAGCATTTAACCTATGGAGATGGCATAGCAAAGCGTACCCCTCTGCCAAAGTCGCTTGGCCATATGACCATACGCGTTATATAAAACTAGTTCATTCGCCGTCCGCCGCCATTGTGTATCGTATTGTGTCGCAAGTAAGTTCTCCGAAAAAATGGTTAATTGTGCGGTTTCCTCTTGCAAAAAGCGAGCTGCCACTTTCAATTTGCGAAGCCATGGTGTTTCCTACCACATATAAGTATAAAAATTATACATCAACATAGTTGTATTTAAGAACAATGTCGAAATAATGGATAATGCCTTTACGATAGAAATATTCAGTGGTACGTTGGTAGCACAAACGCAGTACAGGGGCTGACACGGTAGCGATGTACATAGTGCTGGGACAACGTGAATGAATGTTTGATAAATTAAATGATTTTTTTGAATCAGTATGTTCAGTATCAAAATAATTTTGTTTGTGTTTGTTTCTGGACAAGTCAGGTTGAACTAAAAAAATATATCATTTATAAATGTCTATGAGAATAGATTTAAATTCTTTTCTTTTCAAGTTTTAGGCTAATAAAAAGTAAGTTTGTTCGTTTCGTTAGTGAGTTTTCAATCATTTTTTAATCCCCGACGGAAAAAGAGGGGTGTTATCAATTTGACGTGAATTACTGTGTATCTGTCTGTGGCATCATAGCTCCTAAACAGATGAAGCGATTTAGATTTTTGTTTGATACCTCTATCGAGAGGAGACTATCGCAGCCATGGTAGTTACAATGACAACCCCACTGCACATCAATTCGAAGCCATATACAATTGCGAATGTTAAAAATACTCAAATGTTCGTTTATCCTTTTTAACCAAAAAAGTTGATCCACAGAAATGTGTTCGACATGTATATAATAAACTGGTACATTTTAAAAATCAGTGATTGCCTCCAGGCGTGATCATTGAGACATTAAAATCAACTAGATTATGGCTATGAAACCATACACGTATGTTTTCCTATATAAGATATCAAACTAGCTTAGCTAGGAAACACCGTACTCAAATAGTTCAAAACAAACGAAAAACTGACGTGTTAAAGTGTTACATAAAAAAGTGTCAAATAAAATTCTATCCGGTTGATATTATTGACTAAAAATAAATTCAATCGTTCTTTTTTTAGTGTATCTTAAATTCTGCTACCTTTCTTACCTACCTACGTAGTTTAGCTGACCACAAATCATATTGCGTATTTTTTTTTATTTGTGAAATTAATTACTTAAGTTTATTATTATTTAGTATAACAAAAATAAAACGAATTAACATTTCGCTCATTCATTCATGCATTAAAATGAATTTCCAGTCATTCTTTGTATCACATCACTAGCACTTTGTATCTGTTGTCATAGGATTATTGCGTAGATACACACAAATTTGTCAATGTGTGTGTGTTTTTTGATTGTGTGGTTATTATTTTTTCGTGTGCGTTTGTAGCAATAGGATGCATGCATCTGTGAGTGATTGTCATTTTTTTGTAGTGTGCTGTATGTGTTTTCCTCGCCTCCCGCAGAAAGTGGCAGAAAAATTTGTTCGGTGATTCGCGGCTTGCCGTCTCCATAGGTTAAATGCTCTAAGTGCGGCGCGGATAGGTGCGCGAGACTGCATACGATTTCATATAAAGATTTATAAAATGCGATGACTGCGGCGCGTGCGGCGAGTGCGGTGCGTCTAAGTGCGCGTTCACCTTTAGGAGGCACAAAAAAGAGAAACAATTAGTGATTAGTTGCTCTGCAAAGCCTGGGAGGTGTCTAACGCCCACTGGCACGAAATATGAAAATGTGTCAATTAAACCTCGTGTTAGCAAATTAATCTGAGTTAAGTTTTTCGTGAAAATGGGCCTAAGACATTTGACCTTCAAGAATCAAGAGTACGAGTACCTTTCTGAAAAAAAAGTGTGTGGTCAGGGGACTCCTGAAAAATCATACGTTTACATTTTCCCCCGAATCACACCTACCGCCAGCTGCGATTAAGAACTTTGTTCCAAAAATTGTTACTGCTAGTAATGGGAACTTTAATGGAACCCAGGGAACACTTGTCTTGTCTTCTTACAAAACTGGTACAATGCATCATGTGGTTTTACCAAAGTTCTGTTGTTATAAGTATCTATTTTTAGAGTATCCTATTTTGCGTGGGAATACAGAGGCTCGCATCTCGCAGAACGCAGAAACTAAGTACAAACTTACAAAGTCGGTAGAATAGACTGCAGAATAACGTCGCCGCGAAAGTTTCAACTTCCTCCGCTAATATTAAACAAGCACGCTTTTATTCAATGTATTTTCAAGACGCCTACTTGCTAGCTTTCTGAAAAGTAGATAGAGTAGTGGCTAATCATTTATGAATGCAGAAGAATGAATTGCCAATGACTACTTATTTTACTCAACTTTCCAAAAACACCTTGTTACCTCTCATGAAAATAATTTATGAAGATTCTAAAAAGTCCGAACACGACTAGGATACATTGTTTTATTATGTAGTTCCCAGTGCCTATCCTCCGGCTTCATCATCAGATCAGTTCGATGGTACCATTTATTATAAGTATTTGCTTCACCATAGTCGGTTAACTATTCGAGATATCTTATACCTGCCCGTGACATTACTTATCATTAAGGAGTTCCAGTGGCCATCTGTGATCTTCTTCATCACTTCCACTTCACCAAATGATACTTGCCGAGTGCAAATGCTTGCCATGTTGATGAAAATGCCAAAATCGCTATATGTTTGTTTATAATATTTGAGAAGTTTCCTCGATATCCATTGGACCCCATTATCAAATGACCATGTGACCACCTGAGAAGGAGGAGGTTCTCAATTCCCCGATAATTCTGCATTAATTGTTTAATTTAGAAGTACTTATAATACCCATATAAGTAATTCCCTTTCAAACACAAGAAGAATTTTCCAAATTGGTCCAGGCGTCTTTGAGTAATCGGGCAATTGAGAACCTTGTCCTTTTTTTGAAGGCGGTTAAAAATCAAAACAAAACATAAGGTCATCCTGGAAATCAAACATACCCTATTATTTTATAACACCACCCCTGTATTCCTCAAGAGGGTATGCAGAAGTGCACCTATGTTCAAACTTATTCCACCAGTTATGTTTAAGTCCCACGTAATGGGGGACGAGCGTATTATCCTGGTTAACCTACCTTAATAATCTGGTTATAAATTAACATAATCTTATAACATAGTATAAGGTCAGGTGGAGCTGAGTTTATGGCTAAGACCTCGTCTCTCGTGCTTGAGCAAGTAAATGATAAAGCAAATCCGACCAAGTACCAATGTGACTTTATCAATTCATATGTACCTACTTTCTAAGTTTATCTTGTACATCGCTGAACACGGTGAAGGAAACATCTTGAGTAAACCTGGACTTTTATATTGTCAGTATTTGTTAGTAAGTGCTCCATTGGTGTAATTGCTGCAAGGCGTTCCAGTGTGAGGGTAAACTATTAAATAAATAAAAACATGTTTCGTGAGTGCTGTTTAAATCATGTAACTACGGGCTAGGTATTGGTGAAAAATTCTAGTTGGAATCCATTTCGGCCGAGCCAGGAATCAAACCTCAAAAGGGCGTAAAGCCTTTGTACTTTAAAACGCATGTTCTCTTTTGGACAAGTACTCAAGTCTAAGTTGCAGCGTGCCGGCTAGACAGGAGCAGCTCTAATTACTCCGTCCAACTAGCGGGGCTCCTCTAGCGTACGATTGTTGTAGGATTGACGTATTTGCCTCTGGTCTGCGACAGATATCACAAACAATGCATAGTTGAGGATGTGAAGATGTTTGGTTTTGTTTGTTTAATTGTTCAGCTTTGACTTTGTTAATTATTCTCAAATTCTATTAAACGAGATAGTTTAAAAACTTTTCTTGTTTTTTTGCCAAACTAAAAGTACTTAACAAAATTAGGAAGTTTATCCTGCCTAAACCCACTTATCAAATTGTATAGTAAAGACCAAACTTATTTTGTAATAATATAAGTCAGGGCTTCCCAATCTTTTTTATACTGTGACTCTCGATCTTTACATAGTGTATTTTTTTGTGACACCCATGTACCTTAGTATTGATTATTAACTGTTTTTTCTAGATGCTTGTAAAAATATTGATATTAAGAAAAACAGTAGTACCTGAGCTCACTTTTTTGAGCATTTTAAATCAGAGCTAAAGTTTTGAAAAAAATACTTTCTTTTTATTTTCTCAATTGATATGTAAACTGTCATCATCATCATCAGCCTATAACAGTCAACTGCTGGCTTGTGATCTGTACTAGGACTTAATAACTGCAACTGCAGAATAGCCAGTTTCGCGACGTATCTAGCGGTACTAGGAATCTTCAGTGCTGGGCACTGAGTTGGATAATCTTGGGATACATTACATTAAATTGTATTATTAAAATACGCATAGTATAAATTAGTATTTATCGAGTAGCGTTTTATAGTTTCAGGCTCGTTTTACATATATCTTAAAGTTCCAACAGCTGTTCTTCCTCATTTACGACACCCGTGAGGCAACACCACGACACGACGCCTACGTTCCGGGGCGTCGAGACGCACAGTTTGGACACCCCTGATCGAAGTAATATTGAATAACTTATAGGTAGATAATGATTTCATATTATACTCTCTAACTTGCCAATTAAAACTTTTAAACTAAGCACTTCAACTATCCAAATGTCATGTTGATCTTGTAATAGTGCCAATACGAATAAATATCTTACTAAAAATACACAGGGAATTTAAGCTGTTTTATACGATTTGATTTTGTGAAGGAGCGCCGGCGAGGTTATTAAGATCTTTTTTGTAGGTAAAGTTTGGCGTCTAATTGGTGGGACTTGTCTGCGAATGTTCTGGTTCAACTGTTATAGGTATGTATAGGCAGGGGGATATCGCTAAAGAGTTTTGAGTATGCGCCTCAGGCTTTCCTGAGAGCATTGACAATGTCGTAGCGGTTTCGTAGAGGTGCGTAGCCGCGTAGAGGGTGCTACGTGCTACGAAACACTTCGACCGTAATAATGTACTTTAATATTTTTTAATAACAAGAATGTGTAGCAACACTGTTGGATGTTTTCATTAGGGCTTTCAACATTTATTATGAAAACTTTTCAATGACAGTACAACCGATAATAAGTTAGAAACAAGCTAACTTCTTTGTTGACTTAAGACTTTGTCAAAGCATTGATTGAACTTGCCGAGATTCTGTTGTATTTATTATTTTGTTAATTGTTGTTCTTCTGTTTCTATTGTGTTGTCGTCGTATACTGTAGACGTTTGACTGTAGTTAACTGATAAAGTTCGTTCGTTTGGAAAATTGAGTTCATTGTCACCTGAGTGACTCTCAGTGCTCAAATTCTACATTATCAATTTTGTTTATTCTAAAAATACCTTTAGAAGCTTATCCATAACACTTATGGAACCTTGTCTATATGGATGAAGTTCAGCTATCGGTATTCAGAAAGGTCAGGTGTGTAGCACTTAGCAGGCAGGCATGCATGAAAATATGCATTATAGAGTGGGGTAAGGGTACATTCAGACGGGGAACATGATGTGCACGGAGGGTGCGGACCACGGCCACTCGATCGTCTATTGTTTCCTTTTGTTATGATAAATTGACATATAGATAGGAGTATAACAGAATACCGTTATATTATATGCTTATATCGGCACAGTAGAATGTTCATTGATGGTCCGGACGTGTCTAACGATGGATCATTTCATGTCCGTATTATATAACTTTTTGGTAAACAAAAAAAGGTCGTATCGTAGCAACTGACGTTAAATGCCGTTAAAAAGCAAAACAATCCGAAAAAGAAAACAGTGATAATCCAACAGGTTATGCTAGCTCGTAAAACACGAGGACCATCTGAATTAAACTGCAAAGCTTTTAATGTAGCCTCGGAAAGTTCCAGCCAGTAACAAGGACGTATAGGGGGATTTGAGAACGGTGTATTGTAATAAAAACAAATAGGCGAGTACTCGCAGTGAGGCACTTAGGGGCAAATAGACTGGCTCGACGTGGGGCGAATCGGTTTACTTTTCAATGTGTACGGGGCTGCCGCCCGGGAAACAATTTACACTGTTGTTGGTGCGAATTGTACGTTTAGGATAACGTGTTAAACATACATACGGATAATTTTTGTGTGCATAACAGGTTTGTGGATTGTATGAAATAAACATCTTACTAATGCTTTTATTTCTTCTAAACTTAAATTTATACATATGTAAATTGGTTTGTATGTTAGTACGTAAACGTACGTATCTATTGGTGATGTAACGAATGTCAGTTTTTTGAACATTCATGGATGCGAATGTGAATGAAAATATCTACTTCTAACATTCGCGGATGCGAATGCGAATGCGAAGGTTCAGTTTTTTGTTCAAATTTTGCGCCGATTGTCTATGGTTTGGTGGCAGTCTCGAGGTGCGTTCCGTTTGTATTTTGTGCCGAGAATTGCCAAGTTGATACCAACTCATCCAAAGTGTCATTCCGCTCGCACCGGTCTTTTCATTAAACAAAACAAGTGAATTTTAAGATTAGAGTGTGAATAGTTATTTATTAACATGAGTAAGTCAACTTCTAGTGAAATATGTAATTATTTTACACTATTCGATGCTGAAAAAGCTAAATGCAAGCTGTGTAACAATGAATATTAAAGAAAAGGAAGAACTGATAACGTGCTTACGACGTTAAGTTACTTTCCCTTGCATTAAAAAACCTAAGAAATGAATGAATTTTGATTTTATTAATCGACTATTATCTTCAAATTGTTTATTTTTTTCTGATAAGCATATTCGCATAACATTTGCAGTAATATTGCGAATACGAATGCAAATGCGAATATGCAAAAATATGCGAATATCCGCGAATGCGAATGCGAACGCGAATATTCGTTACATCACTAGTACCTATCTATTTTAAAGAACTGTTCAAAAGCAATATTATTGCTGAATCCTTAGGCTATTTGGCTGTATAGTTCCTGTAGAATATACCACGGGAGCGAAGCCATCAGCGAAAGCTAGTCTAGTATAAAAGTGTGGGCAGTTTAATATCTCTATTTACTCAGATATAATAAATTTCATACTTATGTTCTATATCTTACCTTCTTAAAATTATGTTAAGGTAATAATATCGTGGGTATAGGTCTACCAGAATCTCATGGCATTTTTTATTTTTTTTAAATTGTGATTTTCTTAAGGCAATGTCAATTGTCACCTGTCAAATCAAAGTACTTGATGTGTCAACCGCTGCTGAAATTTTTTGATATTATCTTGAAAATTTGTTATTTTTGTGAAAATGTCGAAAAACCCACTTCGATCTCAAGCGAGACATATTGTTTTCAATGTGTATCGTAAAATAAGGGAAGAAGAAGGCGTAAATCAAACTCAATCTTTGATTTTAAAGTGCGTCGTAGAGTGGACCGGTAAGTTGGACTGACTTGTTTTGATACTTTTAGTTTATTTTATATTTTTCTTACTTAATTTTTATTTCTTTCCATTACTATTATATGGTAAATCGTAGGTCAGGGCACATCGAATGATGGCCGGAAGGAAATGGCAACAGTGTAACATGTAACTGTTACTAATTCTTCGACAAGATATTGATTTTAACGGAGATTAATAGAATCTTTGACGTAAGAAAAATATTAAGTAATAATCTGCGCCCTGCAGTGGGACGTGTATATAGACGGGAGTTTTTGGCGAGATTTTGTCGAGTGAAGTTCAGTGGCTGTTAATATTATTTGCAAATTGATTCCTAGTGGATATTGTGATATATTATTGGTGTAGTTTTGTGTCTCAACTTTCTACGCAACTGGACAATTTGTAAAATCATTGAAAGAAGCGATCTCGGGATAGTGGAGCGGAGTAATTTATTGTAGTATTGCCTACCTCTGCAAAGATTACTGGGAACACTGATTCGATACAATTTGCTGCCAAATACTCCAAAAAACATTAGAATCTGTTACATCCGCATTCTAATGCATACTAAAGAATAAATATAAAATCCAAAACTCTTTCCAAAGACGTGGCTAAAAGGCTAGGACCTTTTAGCCACGTCTTTGGAAAGAGTTTCAACCATGCCATAAAACTTACATAAAAAAGTATATATAGACTGATGATGCTCGATGCTAGATGATGAGGTCGTGGCTAAATAATAACAGCCGCACGGGTCGATCTTCAAGGTTAAGCAATGCTTGACGAGGTCGGTCCGTGGATGGGTGACCATTTTCAATATATCGAGTTTCCTCCGTGCCTCGGAAAGCACGTTAAGCCGTTGGTCCCGGCTGTCATTTAAAGATCTTTGACAGTCGTTACGGGTAGTCAGAAGCCTGAGATCTGACACCAGTCTTGCCAAGGTCAGATAGGCAGTCGCTCCATGTAAAACACTGGTACTCAGCTGAATCCGGTAAGACTGGAAGCCGACCCCAACAAAATTGGGAAAAAGGCTAGGCAGATGATAATATAGACTGATGATGATGAATGACTATAAGTAACATGATACATTTTATTATTTTTTACAGACTTTATACATAAAGAGATTGGTTTTGAATATGTTAAATGCCAATGAAAAAGAACCATTATGATGGAGAGAGATTACATAAAACTATAAAGATACAAGTTTTTGAAATGCCAGTGGAGTTCATGGAATCGTATTCTAGTTTTCTAGTTCTGAATGAGGTTTTAAGTTATTAGTATGATTTAAATGATATATAATAAATTAGTACATAAATTAATATTCAATTGATTTATTTTTCCTATGTTAAGAACCCGATGTATAACAACATTATTCATACACATACCTATAATACTCACAGTAGATCTTCGTGTCTCTGAATTGGTTGCAAGACCCGCGCAGTAGCTATTTTTGTGTCAATGTTGAAGGTGAAGATAGCATTGTATAACTGTCTCTTTCACTCGCTTATATAAGTCACATCGTCCTATCTCGCTTACTCTATGCAGTATACTCGATGACAAACTGTTTCTTACGCAATGGTTGGCAGGACCAAGTTCAAAGACACAAAGATCCGCTGTGACTACTTTATTATAACTAGGTACCTCATGTTCATTAATACTAAAGACATAAATAAAAATTAAACAGTATCAAGATCGTTTAATCCAATTTCCCCAGTATCGCACACAACAAATTTTTATTTCCCCATTTGCCATGAGATTCTGGTAGACCTATACTTATTAAATTTATGCTGCCGATTAATAATGATTACAAATACAACCTAAAATATTACAAGAAGTTATTGAAGGCTGTCTTATGGTTTTCACACGCTTATTCGTGTGGGTGGTAAACAGCATTCAAATGATAATATTTCCAGAAAAAAATAGTAGGCACTTACAGAGTCGAGATTCCTCATTGTCAAGGAACAACCGCAACTGTCTCCACCGATCTTGAAACTCTATAGTAAGAGAAAAATACTCTGAAAATTTCATTTGTGGAGTTGGCGGCATATAAATATTCATAAATGAGGCAACACGACGGTTTCATTCCAGTGCAGACTGCTTTAGCTCGCTTACTGCCTTAATATGCACAAAATGTTCACTCAACTTGATTTATATGCACTTTTGACTACATGTTTTGATATAAACCCGTTCCACGCGAACTGTACTCGAATATATTAAATCTAGCCGTATATTCTCGAAGGATTTATGTTGAACAATTTGCGTAAGGTGTTAGTCTAGAAAAAAAAGTTAATACCAAAGCGTCTCTGTGTAATTTTAACGCTATTAATCCCGAGCTAAAATTAATAAAAAAGTAAAAAGCTATGAAAGTTTTTGCATAAAGGCTTCTACGTAATTGACCGTTAAAAGTTGTAGTAATTTATATAGTGAGAATGGTGAATTCATACTTCTCAGATTTTAATACCAGTGGCCTAGAGAGGAATATTTTCCTCCGATGTATTTATATAGAGATTGTTTTCATTCATTTCCGTTGCCTCGGTCTTACGTATTGTTCGGAATGTAGGCTATTGTAAAAATCCATTCTAAAGGTACAGGCAAATCCCCATGGCTTATTAGCACACTGTCTGCTGCTTGAGACGCTTTCACTATTTAGAATCTTTCATTTCCTTCGTGGCTCGTAATGAAACTAGCTAGCTATACGTATAGAGTCGCTAAATGTGCAAGGATGTTTTGGCACGCTAAATCTCCGCCATTTTGTTTATATCTGTAGGTACTAGGATTCTTGGCGAGTTTTCAAAATCGAAACGAATGCCAATATCATGTCTTTTTTCAAAATATTTCTACTTAAAAAATTCAGAAACGTTTATGGCTGTACAGGGGAGGAGGAGATTTGGCGTCGGGCCCAAATTGTATTTTTTTCTGAGTACCCGAAATGTCAATGTCACTCTGACGTTCGATTCTCGCTATCGGATCACGACAAAGACCTTATACGTATTTCTTACTACTAGACTGTGCACCAAAAATTTTTGTCTAGCTAAAATGAAATCTATTATCATACGCCTAGGTTAGCTATTTCCTTATAAGCGGTAGCTAACCAAAAGCGGTCCTGGCGAGAGGGTTCCCGCTGGTAGTGTGTCCTTGTCTGACATCTTGCTAGCTCAACTAATCATTGGATTTGGTAGAAATGGTAGAAAATTTTATAGTTTTCATTTTTATGTTATACCAAAACAAACGAATAAAAAAATATATATAAATACGTTTCAAAGTCTATGAAACTTTGAAACGCATTTAAATATTTTTATAGTTCCTATAATTAATCAATTCATTGTATTAAAAAAAAACACATTAATACTGAGTAAGAGTAGTACTTTTAAATGTTTGGGCCTGGTTACTAAATGTAAGACCACCAGGTTGGAGTATTTGGCGGGATTTTTTCGAGTGAAGTTCAGCGGCTGTTAATATTATTTGCAAATTGATTCCTAGTGCATATTGTGATATAAAATTGGTGTAGTTTTGTGTCTCAACTGTCTACGCAACTGGACAATATGTGAAATCATTGACAGAAGCGATCTCAGGATAGTGGAGCGGAGAATTTTATTGTAGTATTGACTACGTCCGCAAAGCTTACTGGGAAGGCTGACTCGATACAATTTGCTGCCAAATACTCCAAAAACCATTAGAATCTGTTACACCTGTATTCTAATGTGAAAATTGCACTGAAGACGAGGCGGTATGGTCCAAGACCTTAGCCTGCCCAAAAAGGGCGAACAAAAAAATTAATAAAAAAACCGGCCAAGTGCGAGTCGGACTCGCGCACGAAGGGTTCCGTACTTGGTAAATTGCAGTTTACGATTTATGACGTATTAAAAAAAACTACTTACTAGATCTCGTTCAAACCAATTTTCGGTGGTAGTTTACATGGTAATGTACATCATATATTTTTTTTAGTTTTATCATTCTCTTATTTTAGAAGTTACAGGGGGGGGGGGACATTTTACCACTTTGGAAGTGTCTCTCGCGCAAACTATTCAGTTTAGAAAAAAATTATACTTGAAACCTCATTATCATTTTTGAAGACCTATCCATAGATACCCCACACATATGGGTTTGATGAAAAAAAATTATTTTAGTTTCATTTTCAAGTATGGGGATCCCCAAAATGTTTTGTTTTTTTTCTATTTTTAAGTAAAAATCTTAATGCGGTTCACAGAATACATCTAATTACCAAGTTTCAACAGCATAGTTTTTATAGTTTCGGAAAAAAGTGGTGACATACGGACGGACAGACAGACAGACAGACATGACGAATCTATAAGGGATCCGTTTTTTGCCATTTGGCTACGGAACCCTAAAAAGACCACCAGGTTTGCGGCGTTTTTGCCGGGTTTTGTTCGAGTAAAATTCAGCGGCTGTTAATATTATTCGCAAATTGATTCCTAGTGGAATAAAATTGGTGTAGTTTTGTTTCTCAACTGTCTACTCAACTGGACAATATGGAGTGTTGTTGTTGGGGTAGCCGGATCTCGTCCGGGATTCTTTGCACCCCTTGCCATACCGTAACCTAGACCGCTACCGTAGTCGAGGCTAGGCAGGCTGCCGGGCACTAGGGGCTATGTTTTGTTTGTGCTATTCATGGGGAGTGCTTTGCAGGCGGGTTGGCGATCCCAATATGGTTGTTACAAATGCACAGAGAACGCTGCTGATCATTCTCTGGTTTGTCCCTTAGTCGCCTCTTACGACACCAATGGAAAAACATGGGATGTCGAAATTCTGTACGCTCGACACCGACTCGGTAAGTGACGTAGATTCCAAAAAATATACAAACATTTTTTTTTGTTTAAATGAATTTGGTAGGTTTAGGTGGCGTAGTTAGGTAGCATAAATACATATATTGGGATACTTACACTATTGTTTTTATAATCAATTTGTCCCGTGTTATGTTTGGTCATGGTTACCCTTAGAGCATTTAACCTATGGAGATGGCATAGCTGAGCGTACCCCTCTGCCAAAGTCGCTTGGCCATATGACCATACGCGTTATATAAAACTAGTTCATTCGCCGACCGCCGCCATTGTGTATCGTATTGTGTCGCAAGTAAGTTCTCCGAAAAAATGGTTAATTGTGCGGTTTCCTCTTGCAAAAAGCGAGCTGCCACTTTCAATTTGCGAAGCCATGGTGTTTCCTACCACATATAAGTATAAATTATACATGAGCATAGTTTTATTTAAGAACAATGTCGAAATAATGGATAATGCCTTTACGATAGAAAAATTCAGTGGTACGTTGGTAGCACAAACGCAGTACAGGGGCTGACACGGTAGCGATGTGCATAGTGCTGGGACAACGTGAATGAATGATTGATAAATTAAATGATTTTTTTGAATCAGTAGGTATGTTCAGTATCAAAATAATTTTGTTTGTGTTTGTTTCTGGACAAGTATAGCTACAATCTAGGAGTCTTTAAGTCAAGAGTGAATGGGTTACTTCTAGGCAAGCGTGCTTCACCGTCGACCACATCATCGCTTACCATCAGGTGAGATAGTGGTCAAACGCGAGCCTATAATATATAAAAAAAAAAAAAAGTCAGGTTGAACTAAAAAAATATATCATTTATAAATGTCTATGAGAATAGATTTAAATTCTTTTCTTTTCAAGTTTTAGGCTAATAAAAAGTAAGTTTGTTCGTTTCGTTAGTGAGTTTTCAATAATTTTTAAACCCCGACGGAAAAAGAGGGGTGTTATCAATTTGACGTGAATTGCTGTGTATCTGTGTGTCTGTCTGTGGCATCATAGCTCCTAAACAGATGTAGCGATTTAGATTTTTGTTTGATACCTCTATCGAGAGGAGACTATCGCAGCCATGGTAGTTACAATGACAACCCCACTGCACATCAATTCGAAGCCATATACAATTGCGAATGTTCAAAATACTCAAATGTTCGTTTATCCTTTTTAACAAAAAAAGTTGATCCACAGAAATGTGTTCGACATGTTTAAAATAAACTGGTACATTTTAAAAATCAGTGATTGCCTCTAGGCGTGATCATTGAGACATGTATATGAACTAGATTATGGCAATGAAACCATACACGTATGTTTTCCTATATAAGATATCAAACTAGCTTAGCTAGGAAACACCGTACTCAAATAGTTCAAAACAAACGAAAAACTGACGTGTTAAAGTGTTACATAAAAAAGTGTCAAATAAAAGTCTATCCGGTTGATATTATTGACTAAAAATAAATTCAATCGTTCTTTTTTTAGTGTATCTTAAATTCTCCTACCTTTCTTACCTACCTACGTAGTTTAGCAGACCACAAATCATATTGCGTATTTTTTTATTTGTGAAATTAATTACTTGAGTTTATTATTATTTAGTATAACAAAAATAAAACGAATTAACATTTTGCTCATTCATTCATGCATTAAAATGAATTTCCAGTCATTCTTTGTATCACATCACTAGCACTTTGTATCTGTTGTCATAGGATTATTGCGTAGATACACACAAATTAGTCAATGTGTGTGTGTTTTTTGATTGTGTGGTTATAATTTTTTCGTGTGCGTTTGTAGCAATAGGATGCATGTATCTGTGAGTGATTGTCATTTTTTTGTAGTGTGCTGTATGTGTTTTCCTCGCCTCCCGCAGAAAGTGGCAGAAAAATTTGTTCGGTGATTCGCGGCTTGCCGTCTCCATAGGTTAATTGCTCTAAGTGGTTACCTCATTAGAAAGAGACACACTACCATCGGGAGACCTCTCGCTCGGACCGGTTCTTGCGGCATAGTGCACAGTCTAGTAGTAAGAAGTATACGGTCTTTGGATCACGAGGTGAAAGCGGGGGTAGGCGGGAGTGGGGTCGATTGGCATTTCGGGTGCTCAGTTATCTTGACCGAGAGATAATGCCCCAATTTTTTAAAACTAATTTTCCTTACACAATTATATAACTTTATTAAGTGGAGGAAACAAGCAATATAATGTTTTATTATCTTATTGCATTTTTTTTTTTTTTATTTAACTTTCCTTTGTAACCTTAAAAATCAACAATGTCCATTTTTCCCTACTCACAAAAATTGTATTAAACACAATCTCATTTTTATTTTAAAAGGTGTATTTTAATGCAAGGAAAAATGTCTTAATATAAGATATTCAAAATTAAACCTTAGATAAAAAGAAATCATAATTTTAACAGCAAGACCATAGAAAATAATGGTGTTTATTAAATTATCTAAATTAAAATTTACATAGTATAAAATACTTAATTAAAAATAACTACCTATATATACACAATAATAATAATAGTAAAATATAGTAATATAATAGTATCATAATTTTTATTTTGATCCGTTAATTTTGCCGGTGTGTATATATCCTTTTTAGGGTTCCGTACCCAAAGGATAAAAACGGGACCCTATTACTAAGACTCCGCGGTCCGTCTGTCTGTCTGTCTGTCTGTCACCAGGCTGTATTTCATGAACCGTGATAGTTAGACAGTTGAAATTTTCACAGATGATGTATTTCTGTTACCGCTATAACAACAAATACTAAATACAGAATAGAATTAATATTTAAGGGGGACTCCCATACAACAAACGTGATTTTTGTGCCGTTTTTTGCTATATTGGTACGGAACCCTTCGTGCGCGAGTCCGACTCGCAAATTCAAATTCAAATTAAATTTATTGCATCCATAATGTACACACAGGTGGTAAATATAAGTTACAGAAACAATTATGGACCCTGTCGGGCACAGCAACATTCTAGATACAGTCAGTGTCTAGGAGAGAGGAATAGCGCTCAATATTATTACAAATAAAAATATTTTCCTTATCTATTAACATTTTAGCTATCTATTCCCTTTCTATTTGTTTTGTTTAATGTACTAATACGTAAATCTTTTTATTTTCATGTCAAATTAAATATTAATCATAAATATTAATTATTCGTTTAAGTTTTTATATTACAATAAGTATATTTGATTTAGATAGATTATATTGAATAAAATTAATACATAATAAAATTTAATATGTATACTAAATTGTATAATTGTGTAATATGTCATTATTTTTACTTTAATTCGTCTGTCAGATATTCGTCAATTGTGTAATAGCTTTTACTAATTAAGAATTGTTTTAATTTATTAATAAAAATATTGGTTTTGCTTACTTGTTTTATATATTCCGGTAATTTGTTATATATTTTTATCGACATAGCATACGGACTAGAAGAGTGTAATTTGAGGCGGGAGGAGGGTAGATCTAGTCTGTTTTTATGGCGCAACGAATTTTTTTTTTGTATGTCTTCCCGTGTGCTGTAAGACTCTGGGTATTTGCGGACTAGTTTACATAATTCTAATATATAAATATTAACTAAGGTGAGGATTTTATGTTTCTTAAAGTAAGGTTTGCAACTATCTGTCTGGTCTATGTTAGTTATTATTCGTATCAGCTTTTTTTGTAGGATGAATAGGGAGGGAGTGTCCGTGCTATTTCCCCATAATATTACGCCATAGCTTAACCAAGAGTGGGCATATGCGTAGTATGTCACTAGTGCGGTTTGTAGATTGGTAGTTTTTTTTATTTCACGTAGGGCATATGAAAACTTTGAAATTTTCGATTTAACTTTCTGTATGTGGGTTTTCCTATTTATATGTGTGTCTATTGTCAACCCTAGGAGAGTGAAATCGTTAACTACTTCTATTTTTTGTTGGTTATATGTAAAGTTCAAATTAATTTGGTTTTTTTGCCGGGGGTAGAAAGTAATTAATTTGGTTTTTGTAAAGTTGATTTCAAGGTTGTGTTCGTTCATCCAGTTTATTATTAAATTAAGAATAGTGGTAAGTTTTTCTTTCAAATTAAAATTTGTTTGGCATGAGGTGAGGATTGAAATATCATCTGCAAACAGTACACATGGCCCATCTATGGTTTTGGGGAGGTCATTTATGTATATTAGGAACAATGCACTTGGCCGGTTTTTTAAATACTTATTTTTAGCTTTAGACAATAATCTTTGTGTTAGTTTTATTTCTATATTTATTATAAATCTATCTATAACACTGGTATCGTTTATTAAATCTTATTGTTACTTTCTGTTTAGACTTGTATGTATATTGTTTGGAGTTTATCTCTAATAAAACACTCAATGGATTTCTCATTCCATAAACCGGTAATTCGTTAAGCAGTCAAATAAGTTTCTAGGCAAAAGGAAATTGATAAATGATAACATGTCATATCCAAAGTTACAAAAAGGTTTTTCCTTAAGTAATTTGGGAATAATTTGAATCCCAAATGGCTTGCTGAAGCGTAACGTTTATTATGTTATAAACCAATATTAATGTAGTAAGTAATTTATGTATTTATTACTTAACCCATACTATCCAATTATCCATACTAATATTATAAATGCGAATTAACTCTGTCTGTTACCTTTTCACGGTTAAACCGCTAAACCGATTCAAATAAAATTTGGTATGGAGATAGTTTGAGACCCTGCGATGGATGACATAGGAGATTTTATCCCAGAAACTATCATAGAGAAGGTGGAAGTTTGTATAGTGAACATTAGTTCACTATACTAGTTTCTCAATAAGGCGGGTGGCGGCCCACAAACCTACAATATTATTGCCCGATATAAAAATAGGCTATTCGAAGTTCTCATGCTACACAGGCGAAGTCGCAGGCAACAGCTAGTAATCATAATATTAATTTACTTCACTTCCGTGGACTATCCTACAGCAACCATTTGCATATTTGCCAGGTTTCCAGCAACAGTGTTGTTTCTATTAATGATAGAGTGATTGGGTCAGTACTGCCAGAGATTACTACCTCCTCATCATCATCATCATCATTTCAGCCGAAAGACGCCCAGTGCTGGACATAGGCCTCCCCCAAGAGTCACCACATTGACCGGTCTCGTGCGTCTCGTATCCAGCGGATCAGTCTGCATAATTGCGTAAGTAAATTCGGCAAGGCAAAGGGTTTGAGCCCATAAAAGATTATGAACAATTGACCAATCACATGCGAGATGAAAGACGTGATGTGGATTTCCGTCTATGTGCGTCCCATACTCTAACAAAGTCAAAGATATTTTATAGTTAGTTAGTTTATATATCAGGTAATGAAGATCACCATTCAAGAGGTGTTTCAAGTTCAAATTGACCTCAAAACACGGTCAAATAAATTCATCTTTACTTAACACATGACCTTGACCTTCCTCTTCTCTGTTTTACTCCGCCGCCGCCCGCGCCGTCACCCTCCGTCGATGACGCGGGACTATTCCCGTCCCATGGGGACTATGAGCGGAATGTGTGGAGGAAGTACGCATTTTCTGTGGATGATCTTGGATGCTGGATGCTGTTATATAAATGGTGATTTTTGCTTACGTGATTTTGTTATAAATAGGTCGCAAATAAGAGGTACAGTATAAATTAGGTTGGACGCAGCAACTCTTCAACTACGGTAAAATATATTTTAGTATAAAAACCGTATGATGGATATCACATATTTTTATGCGTACAGCTAAGGAGTGGAATGCGCTGCCGGAGACTGCATTTCCTGGTTTCTTCTAGGCTAGCGTGCTCCACGTCGACCACATCATCGCTTACCATCAGGTGAGATAGTGGTCAAGCGTACCTAACAATTAAAAAAATAAAATACATACCACGAATCCTTAAGTATTATACATCGGGAAAAAAAAGCTTATTTATTAAAAATTGTTCATTGTTTTTTTTTTTAAACTAGCTTTTTTCGTATTCTTCTCAGCAAACATTTGATACTCATATCTTGGCAGTGCACAAAAATAACGAGTCCGCCATCTTTGGCTGCCCGCCATATTTGATTTAGAATGAAGTCACTTAGCTAACTATGCATTGTCATCCAAACTAAACGGGTATGCAAAATTTCATCTTAATTCGTGGAGGATAACTGCTTTATAATTCAGTTGCAAGATTTGACCCGAACACACTTAGTTAAATAAAAGCTTGTAATAAAAAGGAAATACTTAGCCATTTCATCCCGTTAAGACTTAGATACCTAAGAACTTGTAAGCAACCTAGGAAACCTAACTAATTGATGATTTTTTGATCAATAGCTGAAAGTCAGTAAGTGCTCAATCAAAGTAAATAACACCTAAAGAGTATAATGTTTTGTAGACAAATGTAACTTTCTGTACTGCAATAAAATTCTTTACGAAGACATTTCTTCCTTTTCTAGAAAAGTCGTTGGGCCTTTATTCCTAATGATGTTAAATTTATTTATTTAAGGGCTAGTCATGTTATTTGCCTTACCCTTGTTGTTTTGATTATGTAACATTGTGAAATGTTACAAGACTTACATATAATAGTAACTGTTGGCGCATCACATATGCGCGGGCGTCCGAGAGGCAGGCGCGGGGTGTCGGGGGACCGAACCCACGACGCGACGGCCGGCTGCGCGCCCGCCGCTCCACTCAGCTCACAGACACCAGCCATTACGGGCATTTCTTTGTACCTATTTCTATCTGAGTTGATAGCGTAATAACAGTAATATACCTATTTTAATACAGTCCACTCTTTTATTATAAAGTCCCGATTGAGCCTATTCATTGGTCCTTCGATTGCTCAAAAATAAACACCGGTTTTGCTGTAATTAACGCCGTCAACAACATCGGTCGTCGTGTTCACCTGTGCGGACTTGGATCGTTCGCGAGCACCACGCGGTACGACCACGAAGAAAAGAACAAAGAAGTCGTTCCCGAGGCAGCCTGCATAGTCAACGTGGGAGCTGACGTCATTCTTTGGGAGTATAATACTGTATTTGAGTGAGTCCGTTCCAATTAGTTATTTTTCTGCTTTCATCTTCTTGCCGAAAAACGTTGTTCATCTTCCTATCTTTCAGTGTTCATACAGTGTCTCAACATTAGTGCTTTCATAGTGTTTCCTACGCACTGCTTGTAAAATTACGCATATTTTGTATCGAAAACGCTCGGTAATTAGCTACTTCGCACCGCGATAACACGTGTTGAGTTGTTGACCTTGAAATTTTTTCTCGATCCCTTTCACTAACGCACAGCTGTTTGTGGTTGTCTTATCTATTGAGTACATTAGCATCAGTGCGTCCAGCTGTTATTTAACTTTACAATGGCAGATAACTTAAAAACATTGATAAAAAAACGTAGTTCAATTAAATCAAAGCTTACTATTTACAGTAACTATTTAAATTTAGTAAAAAGTAGTTCCGCAATATCAGAGTTGCAACGTTTAGATTTAGAGGAGCGTTTTAATAGATTTGAAACCTTACATACCGAATTTGACGCCTTACAGACACACATCGAAGTGATATCCGACGACAACGAGGCAGCATTGACTGAACGTGAGGACTTTGACCGCCAGTTTTTCAACTTGGTGGCACTCACGCGCAGCCTGCTCGGTGTCTCGACCAACGGTGCTGCGTCGGAGGCGGGCTTCAAAGATGCTGACTCAGGTGCACATGTTTCATTTAGGAATTCTTTTGTTCGTTTGCCTAAAATAGATTTGCCACATTTCGATGGGAACTACCAATGCTGGCTTGAGTTTAGGGACACTTTTGGGTCATTGATTCACGACAATTCTAGCATAAGTGATATCAACAAGTTTCACTATTTGCGAGCTTCACTCCAGGGGAATGCAGCTTTAATTATAAAAAACATTGACTTTAAAGCTGACCATTATAATTTAGCGTGGGACCTGTTGTGCGAACGTTACAATAACAACCGACTTTTAGTGAAAAATCATTTACAAGCTTTATTTGACGTTGAACCTCTTACAAAAGAATCAAGTGTTTACATTAGAAACCTTGTTGATGTTATTAATAAAAATATTAGGGCACTAACTTCATTAAAAAGGCCCACTCAATATTGGGATGATATTATTATTTATTTTATGATTAAAAAATTAGATTTAACAACAAGTCGTGACTGGGAAGAGCATAGAAACAATACTTTTAAAGATGATCCTACTTTAACACAATTTTGTTCTTTTTTAAGCAGAAAAGCGGACTGGTTAGAATCAGTGGAGACAAATCTTAGTTCTTCCGAAACGAATGCTATAATTGCCTTAAATAATAGTCATTCAAATAAAACCGATTCTAAGCATACAACAAATAAAAAAATTGAAAATATAAATAAAAACAGTAAATGTCCACTTTGCTCCCAAGCACATACGTTATTTAAATGTGAATCTTTTAGAAACTTGTCAATAGAAAATCGTATACAAAAGGCAACTCAATTTAATGTTTGCATTAATTGCTTACGCTTTGGACATAATTCTACAAAATGTAGATTTTCACATTGCAAATATTGCAAAACAAAGCACAATACGCTTTTGCATTTGGAAAGTAACGAGCCCAAACTTGCTTCCAATCCAATGCCTTCTATCACGCCTTTTGCACTGTCTTCTGCTTCTCCTTCTTCAAATGTTGTGCTTTCAGCCAATTCCATGCAGCTTGCTACTTCTGCGCATGTTTTACTGTCCACAGCTATGGTGAACGTGACTGGCGTGACGGGTAAGAAGTACACTGCGCGCCTACTGCTGGACAATGGCAGTTCGGCGAACTTTGTTACGCAGAGCTTATCAGAGAAGCTGGGTTTGTTACGACGCGGTACGAGCACCAAGGTAACGGGTATTAATAACCACATATCCACCAGTACACAGTCTTGTCACCTCTCAATAGAGTCTTTATGCTGTGCCTTTAATGTAGATATCGAGTGTCACATTTTGCCTGAAATCACAAAATTTCTACCGTCTTCATTCATACACATCAATCACGTCCCTATTCCTTCAGGTATTAAACTAGCAGACCCGAACTTTAATGTTCCGTCGGTCGTAGACATCCTGGTAGGGGCTGAAGTTTTCTGGAATGTCTTAGGCAGCAAAACAATTGACTTAGGGAAAAACCTACCTAAATTATGCGAGACCAAGTTAGGATGGTTAGTTTCAGGTAGTATTTCGCGCCACTCATGTTTTTCCGTCAATCATTTTTGCCATCATTCCAATGTCACTCCCGACCTAACTCAATTTTGGGAGCTTGACCATATTGCTTCAAAACATTCACTCTCGCTTGAGGAGAGAATGTGTGAGCAGTCTTTTGCTCAAACCACCGTCCGTAATGATGGTGGGGGATTCGTAGTATCAATGCCTTTAAGAGGGGATCCTAGTACATTAGGTCATTCATTTACCAATGCTAGAAATCGTTTTCTTTCCCTTGAACGGCGATTTAAACGCGATCCATCATTTTATAAAAAATACAATGAGTTCATGAGAGAATATGAGCGCCTTGGTCATATGACGTTAGACTCAGACTGTACTCCTTCACCAGAAAACTCCATGAAAAATTATTACATTCCACATCATGGAGTTATTCGCAGTTCTAGCACCACTACACAGCTACGCGTAGTATTCGACGCATCAGCTCCTACCAGTTCGGGGGCGTCGCTTAACGACATCCAGATGGTCGGTCCCGTAGTACAAGACGATCTGTTTTCCATTTTAACACGTTTTCGTCAGCATAAGTACGTGGTCTCAGGTGACGTGGAAAAAATGTACAGAGCCATAGAGTTAAATCCAGTCCAACGACCTCTTCAAAAAATAGTTTACAGATTTGAACCTTCAGAACCTCTTAGAACCTACACTTTAAATACGGTTACCTATGGTACCGCTTCTGCGCCCTATTTAGCCACTAAGTGTCTTGTAAGTCTGGCTGATGACATTGAGGACAGTCGTGCCAAATGCGCTATACGACGAGATTTTTACGTCGACGACTTTCTTAGTGGAGGGGATACGATAGCTGAAACGGTAGATATTTCAAAAAAGGTACATTCTGTTCTATCATCTGCAAAATTCAATTTAAGAAAATGGCGATCAAACAATCCAAAAATTCTAAAAGAAATTACACATAGCAACGAGTTACATAACACTTTAAATTTTTCTGAGCATAGTCCAAACTCTCAATCTAAGACTTTAGGTCTTAACTGGATTTGTGACTCTGATTCACTCACTTATGCTATAAATATCACCTCCACTACTAAAGTCACAAAACGTCATGTCCTTTCCGTTATCAGTCAAATCTTTGACCCATTAGGCCTCGTTGGTCCATGCGTCGTCGAAGCAAAGCTGATTATGCAGCGTCTATGGCAAGACAAGTATGACTGGGATGACGAAGTATCGCACGAAGTCAAAAATCTTTGGTATACATTTGAAGGCACAATAACAGCATTAAATAAATTAAATATTCCTCGTTGGGTTTTGCGTGAAGACTCTATTACGCATGAAGTACACGTCTTTACCGACGCGTCCGAGAGGGCGTACGGCGCTTGTGTGTACATTCGGTCTTGTAATGGCAGTGGGTCCATAGGCGTACAACTTCTAGTCTCTAGAAATCGTGTAGCGCCGATCAAACCAACGACGATACCGAGGCTTGAACTTTGTGGAGCTTTGTTGGGTGCAAGGCTGTGTACTAAGGTTCAGGAATCGCTTACCATGCCCATTCATAAATGTAGATTCTGGTGCGACTCAACCATAGTCCTGGGTTGGCTCTCTACTCCTTCTAATCAATTAAAACCTTTTGTCAGAAACAGAGTCAATGAAATACAGGAAAGTACTTGTGGTCATACCTGGAGCTACGTACCGTCGAAGGACAACCCGGCGGATCTTGTTTCCCGTGGTCTCAGTGCCGACGTTATCATGCACACACCTCTGTGGTGGTCTGGACCCTCATTTTTACAGCATAGTGAAAATGAGTGGCCTAGCATGCCAAACAACGGGAAAGATAGTCTGCCGGAAGTAGTGACTCATTACATTGGTAGTAATAGTGACAATCATATTTCGTTACGTAGTGATCATTTAGACGTAACTATTCATTCATCAATCATTTCTAATTTATTAGTAAAGTATTCTAGTTTATTAAAAATACAAAATATAATTACATATATACAACGCTTTGTTTACAACATAAAAAATAAAAATAAATTGCATGGTAATTTTTCAACAACAGAACTAGAAAACTCATTAAATATAATTATACATTATTCACAGCTTGAAATGTTTCCAGAAGAGTATAATTTGTTAAAGTCTGGACAAAAATTACCGCGCAAAAGTAGATTGCTTCCTCTGACACCGTTCATTGACAATCATAACCTCATTCGCGTGGGCGGAAGGCTCGATAACTCCCCCTACGATTTTAGCGTGAAACATCCTATTGTTTTATGCAGTAAGCATATATTTACAAAACTTATATTTCAAATGCAACATTTAAAACTTGTACATGCAGGTCCACAGTTGTTATTGTCACATATACGGCAAACATATTGGCCTCTAGGCGGCAGAAACTTGTCTAGATTTGTCGTGAATAAATGTCTTAAATGTTTTCGACATAAGGCTCAGAACGTTCAGCCTATAATGGGTCAACTACCTAGCTCAAGAACAAATCTTGAGTTTCCTTTCTTAAATAGTTATGTTGACTACGCCGGGCCAGTATTGGTGGCCAATCGTAAAGGCCGAGGATGCAAACTTACAAAGTCCTATATGTGCATCTTTGTTTGCTCGGCAGTAAAAGCCGTACATTTGGAGCTCGTCACCGACCTCACCACTGAGGCCTACATGGCCGCTCTAAATCGGTTCGTGGCGCGTCGTGGCAAGCCTCGAAGCATCACGTCCGATAACGGGACTAACTTTGTAGGCGCATCAAATGAGATGTACAGGTTCTTGCAATCATCAAATGTTGCATCTGAAATGGCGCAGCAGGGTATTGAATTTATTTTCACGCCCGCATACAGCCCTCATTTCAATTCATTGGCTGAAGCTGCTGTAAAATCATGTAAGCATCATTTAAAACGATTACTGCATCTTACTCATTTCACCTTCGAAGAGATGGCTACCTGTCTCACTCATATAGAGGCGGTTCTTAACTCACGCCCTCTTACTCCTCTTTCTTCAGACCCTAACGATTTTTCGGCACTTACTCCCTTTCACTTCCTAATTGGACGGCCATTCTTATCAGTACCACATCCTCAGGTGACTGAAGCCAACATCACGCGACTGGATCGCTGGAAGAGAATTCAGCACATCAGACAGCATTTCTGGCGACGGTTTCATAACGAGTACACTTCTCTGCTGCAGGCCAAATCCAAGTGGTTTCATTCCAGAGGTGAAGTGAAGCCGGGGTCCTTAGTCCTGATAAAGGACAAAACAACGCCGCCTCTGCTCTGGTCCCTGGGCCGGGTCACGAAGACCTATCCTGGCGTAGACGGAGTCACGAGAGTGGCCGAACTGAAGACGAAGCGGGGCACCATTCGTCGTGCTTTCAACTGCATCTGCCCCCTTCCAATCGACAATTGAAGACTTCCCTTCAACCCGGGGAATATGTTGGCGCATCACATATGCGCGGGCGTCCGAGAGGCAGGCGCGGGGTGTCGGGGGACCGAACCCACGACGCGACGGCCGGCTGCGCGCCCGCCGCTCCACTCAGCTCACAGACACCAGCCATTACGGGCATTTCTTTGTACCTATTTCTATCTGAGTTGATAGCGTAATAACAGTAATATACCTATTTTAATACAGTCCACTCTTTTATTATAAAGTCCCGATTGAGCCTATTCAGTAACTATAGAATTAGATTTATATTGTTATAAACAATATTTATATTATGATTGTAAATATTTCTAAAAATACTTTTACAACCATAGTTGCTTCCGTGGAGTTTCTTGCCCTTCTTCTTCACGAAAACTAGGTCTAGCGAACGGGCGGTAAGCTCTCTGAGCCTCAATATTAATTATTTGACAAGCCTAATTGAAATAAATACCTAGCCTTGTCTTTTTGTGTTTTTCTTCATAAAACCTTTCCCTTATACACCACATATATAGGAACTCTGAGACACAGTAAATAACCATCTTGACATATTATATCAATACTTTTATATGGAGTTCCTTCATCTTTCTAACACACACAACATGTAAAATTTACGTACATTGAAGTATTACTAAGTTTTTGTTTCATCGCAATCGTTCATCCTATCAAAAGTAAGATGAATTTTAAGTGTCCAAGAAGTAAAATACACTCACACAATACTCGCAATTCAGATACTCGGACAGTTGATAGATGGCGTTGTGAATTTGACGTTATTTTCTGAATGTTGGTGTTAAGACTCTCCGCAGAAGAATGACCCTAGAAAAAAAATGGTAGGCAGGTAGGATAGGCATAGGATAAACGTAGCAAGGTAAGTAGGGTAGGTAGAAATGTAAGTATGGATAGGTAGGTTGGTAGGTCTAAGTGAATAGGATAGGTAGGTAAGTAAGTAGGGTTGGGTAGGCAGTTGACGGGAGCGAAACCCAGCTAGTTTATAATGATATTGGTACTGTTAACAACTGATTAGCAAATTCTTAATTCAAAATTATATATAGAATTCGAATTTAGAATCTGCTAATACGTTTAGGTGTGTGTTAATCCATCAGAATCATGGCTTACTTGCACAGAACATATATACCCTACTTGGCTTACCTAGATGACCGTCGAATCCGACTCGGCTGGACGGCGTTCGGGAAGTTGCGCGGTATCTTCTCATCCAATTTACCTCATATAATTTACAGTGTCTCAAGACAAAAGTCTATGACCAGTGTATGTTGTCAGTGATTACCTATGGGACCGAGACGTGGTCGCTCACAGTGTGCCTTATCAGAAAGCTTAAAGTCACCCAAAGGGCAATGCAGCGGGCTATGCTAGGAGTTTCCTTGCGTGATCGCATCAGAAATGAGGATATCCGCAGAAGACCCAAAGTTACCGATATAGCCCGAAGAATTGAAAAACTTAAATGGCAGTAAGCAGGGCACATTGGTCGTAGAACGGATGGTCGATGGGGCTGAAAAGTTCTGGAGTGGCGACCAAGAACCGGCATAGGATGCGTTGGAAGGCCTCCCACTAGGTGGACCGATGACCTGGTTAAGGTTGCGGGAACGCGCTGGATGCGAGACGCACGGGATCAGTCAATGTGGCGACGCCTGAGGGTTGCCTATATCCAGCAGTGGACGTCTTTCGGCTGAAATGATGATGACCTAGGTTAGGACATACGACTTTTTTAGCTCGGTAATATGTATGTATCCCGAGGGATTATTTTCGACATACATGCTGGTAACGTCACTTGCAAAAGCCTAAAATACATTATGTTTTGTTAGGTATATGTTAGGAATAATTTGCCTAGCCCGTGTCCGTTAAATGAACTTTAGTCGAATCTTTTGATTTATAAGGGTTCACGCTACTTAAGGTTAATTAGTTAAATTAGGGGCTCAGGGTTAATGCTGTGCCCTTTTAGTGGCTAAGGGAAGATTATGTTATTAACGGAGACCAACTTTGTTTTTAAAAAAAAAACGTAATCCTGTTCAAAGATACCGCAAATTGGGTTTGAATAGAAAGTACTTACTTCGTTTTTCAAAACTTGTTTAAAATTTGAAATTAGTTTTCTTTTCTAAACTGTCGAATAGTTCTGTCGTTATTTTAAGTTCTAGAAGAGTAACAATTTGTTGAATAGTAAGCCATTTTTGACTTACAAAAAAAAGGTGGAGATTCTCATTCGGTTATATTTTTTTAACAAGATACGTTTATTTTCTGTAATCAAAATTTACAAGTGAAATTTCACCGACTGCCCGATATTCGATTGAGCTCTTTTAAACACACGTTTATTTCTCGTGAGTCGTGACAATCATTTTTGATTTAAAAGCTTATTAAAATAGTTATTTATGCTACAAGTGCGGAAGGTAGGTGATTTTCGATGAGTGGCATTTTTATTCACGAGCGAGCGAAGCGAGTGAGTGGATAAATCGACACGAGTCGGAAATCATCTTACGCACGTGTATCATACAACATTTTACTATGCATTGTGCGAGGAAATAAATAAATTAATAAAATGCAATTAATAAAATGAAATTAATAAAATGGCGGGCTTATTCAAGCGCGTTCAGCATATCCACAGATTAACTAATAGTTCCTCGGGCATATCTACTGCGCATGTGCAAATAGCTGTCACATCGTAACACAATAAGGCACGAGCAAAATATACGTTCAGCCAAACATATTTAATGAATATTTAAAATTAATTCATTGACCAAAATATAAATCTAGAGTAATTAAAAACGCCTGAAATAAAGTATTAGCTTCATTTTACCTTTTATATGAATGATAATCTGTACATAACTAATTTTTAAAACTTTTCTCAAATAATAAAAACTCTATGCGTCGGGCTGACGTTGGAGTTAAAAATTAAAAAAGTACAGGAAAGTAAAAAGCACTAGTTAAAAAAGTGACACTTTCCGCACAGTTTGGCTGCTTGGAAAACCGCTCTTTTCGAGGACATGCATTGTAAAAATATTTTTTGTATCATTTAAGTATTATAAAGTCCTTCATCTACCTACTGTAGTAACCACAAACCATACTTATTTAGCATGGTTTGATCTATCAGCAATTACCTAGTACATTGTATTCTAAAAACTTAACAAACATTGTTGGTATCAAAATCAAAGTTTCAAGTGTGTACCTACAGCATGTAACGGACAGCAGTGATTATATTTTAAATAGTACTTTATGTGAATGTACAATTTTCTCCGAGGACGGGACCCTATTACTAAGACTCCACGGTCCGTCTGTCTGTCTGTCTGTCCGTCTGTCACCAGGCTGTATCTCATGTACCGTGATAGCTAGACAGTTGAAATTTTCACAGATTATGTATTTCTGTTGCCGCTATAATAAAAAATACTAAAAACAGAATAAAATGAATATTTAAGTGGGGCTCCCATACAAAAAACGTGTTTTTTTTTTGCCGTTTTTTGAGATAGTGGTACGGAACCTTTCGTGTTCGAGTCCGACTTGCACTTTGCCGATTTATTAAATATGATCACGTACACCTTTCCATTACACCATATACAGGGGGTTTGGTGCATTGTGTGCCAAATTGAAATGGTCGACTGAAGGGGTCACCTGCTAGCCTTTCAGACACCTTAACACCCTTTATGCCCTGCAGATTTTTTTATCGATTTTTTATTGTTTTACTAAAAAAGACCCAAATTTTACATTCAAATACAAATTTAAAAAAATATAAGGCGTAGACTCTGAATTTTAATTTTATTTAGATGTGTATTGTTTAAGAGTACTTTTAAATACAAAATTAGTGACATCAGTCACCTAGTTAGTTTTAAATTCACTCACAAAGGTAAAACTGAAATTAAAGCTGTACATGTTACAGCTGTTTATATGGCTACAAAAAAAAAAAGCGACCGGGATCTTCCAACTTTCTCATTAATTCTCCAGTCTATCCTCTAGCTAATGATGTGCCACATGCCATAAAAATATTTTAACAACTTTGTGAATTCGCTAGAATTGTGAATCAAGTCACATAAGACTACATTCCAAATTCTAATGATTTTTTTTATTGCGTAACTGTTACTTAAGAAAGAGGTAAAATTTGTTTTCTCACTCTTGCGCAGTAAAATCTATCTTCTATCTCTTTCTTGCATACCTACAATCGGATTGAACAAACCATGGTAGAACCATGGTATAATAACATACTCCGTATACTTCGCCTGGTATTCTCTTCCCAGGATGGCCTAAGCCTACGTCACGATAAGTGTTACCATTAATTGTCCTTTTAGAAAATTTAGGTACTTTCTCATGTAGTTAATGAAAATAAAATAAATTACTAACTAGAATAACTATTTAGTAACTCATGTGATTCATCTATTTATTGTTAAATTTATTTGTATATTGAATTATTAGTTCATAATTGCTTTGTTAAGATAAAAATGCATTTTGCTCGGGTAATTCAATCACACACAGTGGCAACATATCGAATTGACAAGTGTCATACTGACAACTAGCCATTTCATCGCTATTGTCGTGTCACTCACACCTATAGCGTTGTTTCGCTCTGTGAGCAAAATACTGTGGTTCCCAAACGTTTGTGGTGAACCCGTGAACTTTGATAGATACACAAGAAAAATTGTTAATTGTTCCGTGAACTATAAAAACAGAAGTATAAAGGGCGGTATAATAAGGTTTTTTTATTTTCCCAATGAAGAGACGCTATCATATGCGTGGCTTCAATTTTGTAACTAAATTCAACTAAAATAACTGGTATGTGCCTTTCTATATAATATTAATTTTTCTACGCGTTGTAAATTCCATAATTTAAGTCATAGTTGTGACAATACGTCTTTACGCCCGAACTTATTAACCTAACATAATTAGTTTTTGACTTATTTTAGTCAAGTCAAGTTTAGTGGGTTTTCGTCCCAAACTAAATAAAAATACTAATATGCAAACAATTCAAAAAAAGCAAAGTAAATAAATACAAAAAGTATCAAAAATGACGATTTATTAAAAATTATAAATATGTTGTACCTATTGTAATATTTTTATCTTTTTCCCCACTAAAAAAGTTTGAGAACCGCAACGCAATCGATGACGTAGTCTTAGGCCAATCACGTGACCCAGCTGTCACGGGAGGAGACTACCTTGTCTTATTATACCATGGGTAGAACAAGACATGGTATTCTCTTCCCGTGACAGCTGGGTCACGTGATTGGCCTAAGACTACGTCATCAATTGCGTTGCGGTTCTCAAACTTTTTTTGTGGGGAAAAAGATAAAAATAATACAATAAGTACAAATGTTTTATAATTCTTAATAAATCGTCATATTTGATACTTTTTGTTTTTATTTACTTTGCTTTCTTTTAATTGATTGCATTTTAGTATTTTTATTTAGTTCCGAACGAAAACTCACAAAACTTGACTTGACTAAAATAAGTCAAAAACTAATTAGGTTAGGTTAAGTTCGGGCGTAAAGACGTATTGACACAACTATGCCTTAAATTATGTAATTTACAACGCGTATATAAATTAAATAATAAATTAATGAAAGGCACATACAAGTTATTTTAGGTGAAGTTAGTTACAATATTGAAGCCACGCATATGATAGCGTCTCTTCATTGAGAAAAGAAAATAAATATTACACCGCCTTTTATACTGCTGTTTTTACAGTTTACGGAACAATTAACAATATTTCTTGTGTATCTTTCAAAGTTCACGGGTTCATCACAAATGTTTGGGAGCCACAGTATTTTTCTCACCGAGCGAAACAACGCTATAGGTGTGAGTGACACGACAATAGAGATGAAATGGCTTGTTGTCAGTATGACACTTGTCAATTCGATATGTTGCCACTGTGTGTTATTGACATACCCGAGCAAAATGCATTTTTTATCTTAACAAAGCAATTATGAACTAATAATTCAAAATATAAATTAATTTAACACTAAATATACATGGCATAGATGAACATAGATGAATCACATGAGTTACTAGATAGTTAAGCTAGTTAGTAATTTATTTTATGTTCATTAACTACATGAGAAAGTACCTAAATTTTCTAAAAAGTACAATCAATGGTAACACTTATCGTGACGTAGGCTTAGGCCATCCTGGGAAGAACATACCAGGCGAAGTATACGGAGTATGTTATTATACCATGGAACAAACCACGCACTGCCGCCTAACCGTAATTTTTTCAGTCGAGACATCACTGCCTCTGCCACCTAACGTGTGTGCTAGTTCACCGTACTCCACGATTCTTTCATTTTGTTACTTTGTTATCGTTTTTTTTGGATTTGTTGCAAATATGAAATAAATGTAAAAAATGCAATTTTGTTTTTTATTTCAAGTAAATCCCACGAAAAGATAGAGATACGAGATTTATAGGTTTGTCAGGTATCATTACAAAAATGCAAAACATGCTGGAAATGGGTTCTAATGGTTATCCTTTAACACCCTAGCAATTCCTTTATTTTGTAAATATTTTCGGTGTAGTAAAACGAATTTTCTACAGATTTATTACAAATTGATGATGATGATATGGCTTGATATATGAATTAATTATTTTAAAATTATTATATTACAATTCCACAATGGAATCGGGCAACGCTATTTGTGATTACCGAGAGATTTAAAATGGTCACTTCCTGTACCTTTAAGACATTGCTTAAATGAAGGGAATCATTTAAATGTAAAGTAAACTGAAGAATTCGTTTTAGCTTAACTTGCCGTATTTTGGAGATCGCTACGGAGAAAATAGAAATGCTAAATTAGACTCTGAATATTATAAACAAGACTTGCATCTAGTATCGTTTTTCAGTTGTATGGGGGTAAAAGAGGTTAAAGCTGGTGAGGATTGGGACCCTGATTTTAACGCTACTTCTCTTATTACAAGGTAGTTAATGCATATTTATCCTTTATTACGCGAGGGGTTGCACTGCCCGCAGCGCACACAGGGCCAGATTGCCAATTTAAGATGACAAAAATAAAGTGTAGGTTTTTACTTACTTTCTGACTTGTTAGTTATGTATTATAATTGTTACAAGGTAGAAACAAAATTTGGAGATGGTACTATCAACAAAAAAAAAAAATTAAAATGAAAATAAGCTTTATTTAAAGTATTATGTAAAAAGGTCCTTAAATTAAGTTCTATTGCTACCTACAACTCATCGTCATCCATATTACTATCGGAATCTTCATTATCTCTGTTTTCAACCTCTTCGCTACAAAGATATGTAGGCATGTACTACCTGGAAATAAAGGGCATAATTTACAAAGGGAGCGATACGGGGACGAGTTCTTTGCATGTTTTGAATCCTCACGGGTCGTAGTTTCTAAGGAATTATAAAATATAATGGAACTATGTGGAACATTTGTTAAATGTCTATAAACTCAAGTGAATCTTAAAGATTTACGTATAAAATTAGGCTTCCACGTGAAGTTATATTACTCCTCGATTTATAAAGAAAATTGAAAAGTAAACGATAATAATTAGAGTACACACCTGACGCTTCAATATCCATGTTAAAAACTCACAATTTTTATACACTGGGGCACAAAACAAACGTGTTGACTTAGTCAAGCTTTCGGGCGCAACTGACTCACGTTTGCCCTGCGAAAAAAGGGATACAAAGCACGCTTACACAGGCTTTTGTGTTACTTTAGTCAATGTTATTGTTTTATGATCCTATTGTTCGTTTATTGAAGGAGCTAAACAAAGTATTTTTTTTAAGTTTCTCGACATCACAAAACTATATTTTTGTCATTGTAAATTAGAAAACCGGCCTTGTGTGCAGCGCCGCACACGATGCAGAAGCAACTTAAAAGTGTTTTGAGGTTAGGTTATAACAATTTGTTTTATAATAATTTTTTTGATGCCAGAAGAGAAGGGAGAACCCCTTCCACCCCTCTCACTACACTCCTCCTGCCAAACAATACTAGATTATTATTATTGTTAACTTGAAGGTTTGTACTGTGGTTTGACTTGTACGGCACAAAAGCACAAGAGGATCTTGTGCTTGTCTCTTTGTGTGTCTTTGGGGATGGTTATCGTTTATAGAATGTCACTTTATCTAGGCCCTGTTGTTCTAAAAAATATCCCTATGTAATAAGGCCCTCCTTATTTATAATAATCTCGACAGTATTTAGGAACTGATTTCAAGATCCTTGTATAGTTTTTTTTATTTAACATCTTTAAAAAAGGAGCTAAACATCGTCGGGCTTTTTATAAATAGTTAAACTTTCGTGAAGCTTTAGTTTTTTTTAGAATTTTAGTTAAGTATTATTAGAAATTATATTAACCCCCTTTAAGGGGTAAACAATTAATTGCGAAGACTATCTAGTACGATTATATACGAGCTGCCAACGATAGCCTTTACAGTATCCTCCAGGAGCTAATCTCACAAATTTTTCCAATATACGTTGTAGTCTTTTCCGGCATTATAAATGCATTACAGTACAAACACAGCTCTTTCAAAACAATTGCACCCGAAGCACGAAACATGGAAGAGATTTTCTTGGCTCATGCTCTGTTATTTAAGTAGGTAGATTACCGATCTCCTTTCTAGGTAACAACATAGGTATGTGGCTTCTTTGCTCGTTTATTCCTGACTACATCTAGAGTCAACAAGATGGATTCATGACCCATCTTAAGCGTATTTTATTTTACTACAGACATTCTAATACCCATTCTTAGGTCGAATTTTACTTAAACATTTATTTCCATAGCAATCAACTTCTTATAGATTTTATAACACAGTGACTTATTGTCATTTCAATGGCATGCCACCATGCCACCATATTAATATCTACATGACGTTTTCATTTGGCATTTTCCTTTTAATTTAGAAATATGCTTCTGTATTATAACCACAATCATTTGTGTAAGTTTTTAAAATCAAATATTGTTCTGTATTTCTTTCTATAATCAAACAATGTTGGACGACAGATAATTCCAAATTCAAAACAAAATTTCTGCTTTATCAAAAAATACTTTTTAAATCAATTTATACCCAACATATTTGCTTGACTATACATAAATTCATATTTCGATATAATTTCAAACCATCGCCACTTATTTACTCAACTATGGACTTTAGCGTTCTATATTCTAAGCTGATTTTAACTGATCACTTGCAATAAAAAGAGCCTAATAAAGAATTGGTTGCAATGGAATTTTTTATTTTGTCTTTTAAGTATGACATCATCATCATCATCATATCAGACGAAAGACATCCACTGCTGGACATAGGCCTCCCCCAAGGCCTTCCAACGCAACGTGTTCCGGTTCGCGGTCGCCATTCCAGAACCTTTCTGCCCCATCGGCCATCCGTTCTGCGAGCAATGTGCCCTGCCCATTGCCACTTATGTTTGGCAATTCTTCGGGCTATGTCGGTAACCCTGGTTCTCTTGCGGATCTAGAGAGCCATATGTCATCACTGGCAACACACACTGGTCATAGACTTTCGTCTTGAGACACTGCGGTAAGTTGGACGAGAAGATACCGCGCAACTTCCCAAACGCTGCCCAGCCGAGTCGGATTCGACGGTTGACCTCTTTCTCGAAGTTGGCCCTACCCAATTGGATCGTTTGTCCCAGGTAGACATAGTCGCCCACAACTTCGAGTGTAGAGTCTCCAATCTTGATAGGAGTGGGTGTAACATGGGCATTCAACATCAACTTGGTTTTGTGCATGTCCATCCTAAGACCAACTCTTTCGGAAGCTCTACTGAGATTATCGAGCATTGTACTGTGGTCCTCCATGGTCTAAGCCATAACCACTATATCGTCGGCAAACCGAAGGTGACTGATGTACTCGCCATTGACATTGATGCCTAGCCCTCTCCAGTCCAGAACCTTGAAAACATCCTCCAGTGCAGCGGTAAAGAGCTTCGGAGATATGACGTCTGCCTGTCTCACACCTCGCTGCAGAAGGACGGGTTTTGAGGTCTGATCCTGAAGTCGAACTGACATTGTGGCGTTTTTGTATGAACACTTCAACACTTCGATGTACCGGTAGTCAATTTGGCACCGTCGGAGAGACTGCAGCACAGCCCAAGTCTCGATCGAATCGAAGGCTTTCTCGTAGTCCACAAACGCTAAACAAAGAGGCAGGTTGTACTCTTCGGTCTTCTGTATAACCTGCCGCAGCGTATGTATGTGGTCTACGGTGCTAAAGCCTTTTCGGAATCCGGCTTGTTCGGGAGGCTGAAAATCGTCAAACCTGCGCGCGAGACGATTCGTGATGACTCTTGAAAACAGCTTGTAGACATGGCTAAGGAGTGTGATGGGCCTATAGTTCTTTAGTAGGGCATTGTCACCCTTCTTGAAGAAGAGTACCACCACAACCCTGCACCATGCCTGTGGCGTTTTTCCCTCGAGTATGACGGAATCAAAAAGCTTCTGAAGGGCCTTAAGTACTGGTTTTCCACCCGCCTTCAGGAGTTCGGCCGTAATTCCGTCACCACCCGGTGCCTTGTTGTTCTTAAGTTGTTTCAGCGCCATCCTAATCTCATACAGGCTGACGTCCGGAATGTCTTCGGTATAGTGTCGGGTCAATCTAGCTCTTGGGTCATTTGCTAGATTCGCGACGAATTTACTTTTTGACGTGTACAACTATCCATAGAATCTCTTGATCTCCCTCAGAAGCTCCGGTTTGGCGGACACGATCCTGCCATCATCGGTCTTCAGTTTCGTGAGCTGGCTCTGCTCAATAGACATATCTTTTGCAAAGACCTTGGTGCCTTTGTTCCGCTCAATCGCGTCTTTAATACTTTCAGTATTAAAGCGGCGGAGGTCGCTTTTCAAGGACTTTGAGATCCGTCCATTTAGCTGCCGGTATTTCAACGAATCGTCTGAAGACTGCAAGATCATCTCACGCCTCTCCTTCATGAGCTTGAGAGTATGATCAGATAGCTTTTTGTTTCTATCTGTACGGCGGGTCTTGAAAACTTAGACCCGACCGTATGGACAGCTTCCACGAACCCATCGCTGTAGTCTTCCACGGAGCTCCCTAGGCACTCAAAACGATTCTGGAGTTCGAGCTGAAAGCTCTCGGGGCATAATAAGTATGACAGTGTAGAGTTTATTTTTCATTTGATATTATCTTGCGTTCCCAATTCAAATATTCTCTTAAACTTTTCTGCTGATTTTGCAAAATTCGTAGAACGAAAGACATGCTTTTGCACAAAAATGTAAAACTAAAAAAGTTTAAATGTATCCAGTTCTGGAACCTCCCTTAACGTGTATTAAAAGGAATGTTTACTATCAGTAAAAGTTTTGAAATGTTTGTTGTTTAATCAGAATCAGAATCTTTGTTTGTAAACATAGGTGGTACATAGTGTGCAACTTGTAAAAATATTACGTAGATTCTTTATGTTTTGCCGTGAAGCGTACAAATATCATGAGAAAATTTTCATTAAACTAACAATGATACAGCAAATGTTACATTAAATCATTATCTACCAAATTATAAAAATGGCCAATATTAGATTTCAATTACATATACCATACATTATAATTTAAAGAAACAATACATGCAAAAATGAATTGACAATTAAATAAAAACAATTAAAATATGGTGCTGTGGTGGCCCAATGGTATCGGCCGCGACTTACAAGTTGTAGGTCGTGGGTTCGAGCCCAGGCAGACGCTTTACTTTGTCTTAATTATTTCTTGACCACTGCTCTCAAAACGGTGAAGGAAAACATCGTGAGAAAACCGGCATGTCCTAGAACCAAAAATTCGAAGACATGTGACATGCACCAATCCGCAATGGGCCTGCGTGGTGGATTACGGCCCATTCCCTCTCACAGAGAGGAGGCATGTGTCCCAGCAGTGGGAATAGTAAACGGCTGATGATGATGATACACAATCGCTGAGTGTCATAGACTACTTACCTGTTATCCAAGAAAATGCACGGTCCCTGCGGGGATGACCACGGAAGGGAAGCCATGGGAAGTAGTTATGCCTAATATTATTTAGCTAAACTTGCGAAACACGACTTTACAAAAAAACATTGAATTAATGATGTGTTATTAAAATACATTGATAATTATTGTGTACGTCAGAGTAACATGTTCATGTAATTACATTCCTTAATTACTTATGAGTCGCACGAACACACAAGAGTTAGTCATAAGAATACACGCAGTGTAGGATGACGCTAGAACTAATTAGGTACATAGGTACATTGCTTGATTTGATGGCCTCTGAGAATAAATTCCAACATGAATATCTCTTACTTAATATTATTTGTACTTATACTTCATAAAAGATAGCTTTATCTCTGTGACAGCTGTCAGTATCAATATAGTAACAATAGCGCTTGACAGGCTAACAATACCGTAACAATAACGTATACGTCAGTTTAACTTATGTCGCAGAGATCAAGCTATCTTTTATGAAGTATAGTTTGAGGATTCTGAATGTCAATACTTTCGTAGAGAGCGGTACCTACTACCTACCAATTGTAACTTAACAATAATCTAAAAGAAAAAGTACTTAAATCCAATTCCGACTAACTTGATATATAAAAATAATGTAATCTTATCATTGTTATAGCCGAATTAAAAGCAGGACCTAAGCAGGAAGTTCGGGAAAACTTTCTGATTGCAATCGTAAAATTTTATTGCTTTTTTTTTCTGAAACATCGCGAAAATTCGAATTTTTCGCGTGACCGCCAGACCGACTGTCAAAAGTTCGGGTTCGCTGAAACATTGCCTGCTAACTTTTATTAGTTAGGTTCCTAATTCGCGAGCATTTCACTTAATTGTTTCATGGCTCGAAAAGCCTGCAAACACTTTGGCTTTACGATTGATTAGAAGTTTGTGCCAGAGCAATAAATCCTAATTTAAACTTTTATTCGTTTTTGTAAGCAATGATTTGATTTTCTATATATCCGATGTCTACCTTCCTATCTATTCTTGAATAGATAAAGATAATTGACTAGCTAAAGACTGTGGTCAAGAAAGACGATGGCATAGAGAGCACGAACTGCCGTGTACAGCGAGGCTCATGGGCGGCGCTTTTTTAGTCTTCCTAGGGATGTGACCTAACAGACGTGCATATATGGGGTTCCGGAGTAGCTTTTTGAGAGGTCACGGGATCCCTTCTACATGTTGATGGTGATCACCAGGGAGATTTTAGTGAGGTAAAAATCCCATACACCTTGGTCTTTTCCCCAAAATTCCAGGCACCTGTTTTCAAAAAAAGGTCAGGGCTCCGGTTGACAGGGATGACGATACGACAGTAAATAACGCATTGCGGGAGCAATCAATCAACTATATTGGGGTCAGCTTCCAGTCTAACCGGATTCAGCTGAGTACCAGTGTATTACATGGAGCGACTGTCTATCTGACCTCCACAACCCAGTAACTGGGTAATACGGTACCTCTTGGCAAGACTGGTGTCAGATCTCAAGCTTCTGACTACCCGTAACGACTGTCAAAGATCTTCAAATGACAGCCGGGACCAACGGCTTAACGTGCTTTCCGAGGTACGGAGGGAACTCGGTATGTTGAAATGGTCACCTATCGACGGACCGACCTCATCAAGCGTTGCTTAACCTTGATGATTGACCAGTGCGGCTGTTATTATTTAGCCACGAGCTTTGCGGGGGCAGATATGGTCTAATCTAAAAACATTGTATGTAAAGTTAATGATCCTTAATCGAATAAATAAATTGTATTACAAAACCTGCCAATATTATACAGTCATCATCTCTACCACAGGCAGGTACTTAGAATTAGAATATGCCAATCAGTCGAGATGTTTTATTCACGTTTTCAGCTACATACTAGAAACCGAATTTTCCCTACCGAAATTCGAGATTATTCAAATCAATACAGTAGGCTGGGTCACGGATCATTGGAAGGGAGCTCAACTCTCAATACAAATGAGCTCAATAAAGAAAGCTAAAGGTTCTCTAAGTGATGTACTCGTACGAATTGGACAAATCACTTCAATTCTTTCTTTGATAAACTCACAGATACGAACGGCTTCATTCGATTCAGTCTTAGTATTTAAGTTAACGTTAAGGCTCTTTATTTTCAAACTGTAGGGGAGATCATACAATCTAATAAATTGGATTATAAAACCTTTTAGGTACCTTAATTAGCTTACAAGAGTTGTTTGGAAAAGGTGAAGGATGTATTTGCCTTCAGTGGGACATAACGGGCTAGTTAGATAGATGCTGCGTTTTGTTGAAATTTACAAAAGGCCCTTATAACCTTAAAATCGTAGTGTTCGAATGAAAACGGTTTTTACGACCGAAACCGAAACCGAAACCAAATTTCGGCAACAGTCTCAGTTTCGGCCGAAACCGAAGCCAAAACTTCCTTGCAAGGATCATGTTTTGACGGAAATATAAAGAAAACGTTATTATAATCAGTCAGTCTTTTTTTTTTTTAAATCACATACCTATGCAATCTTCGTCATTTTCACTTATAGGTATGATATTTATTCTTAAATGAGGAGTTGTTATGTAATCAACATTATCATTCAAGAAAAATATATATGCAAAATAATACTTGCTTGGATGGAATTTAACGCGCCGATCATGATTGATCACAGCGCGAATGCAGTTTCGGTTTCGGTCGTAGTTTCGGCAGGTTTGCCGCCAAAACCTTAACTAAACCGAAACCGAACTTGCAGTCGGACACTAGAAAATCGCAATATAATAATACATTGATAATTGATACTAAATCTACTAATTTAATTTAACTTCATGTATTGTAAAACCAATCGTTGATAAAAATACAATTCATATTTAAATAACTACTCAGCTGTTATATTATATGTATACGGTCTATTAGTACGAGTATCTTAATGCTATTGTCAGTTGCATTGTCCCATTATTTAGCGGCCACTAATCAGGTCATAAATCTAGTACATTGGAAACTAATTTATACAGTTCGAACATGATTGTGCGTTTGTACAAGTAGGTAGGTAGGTAACCTATATCTAACCAGAATACATACATACACACACACACACACACACAGGGCAGGTAACTAAGTGGTAGATAATAGCAAGGTATAGTTGTCGGCGCGTAACTTGGCAAGAGTCGTTAGATGCGTACAAATCGTTTTTTAGGTCTCTTTGGTTACCAAGCGGGACGCGGGGTACGCTTAGCCACAGATTACATATTAGTTAAGCACCGTTCCGTTCGCTCTATATGGTGGTTGGTTAGTTCGCGCACTATGTGCGAACTTACCCCCACTAAGCTAAAACCTTGCCAACTTACACACACACACAGTGAAGGGAAAGGCAAACATGCAAATGGATTACATGCTGAGATGCCTGTATGGACACGCATTGGGTCCTTTCTTTTTAAGTTTTGTTTATTTAGTTTAGTTTTTCTGTCTGTACCTCTTAAGCGAGTCACAATAAATATGTTTTCTTTCATCTTGAAGAAACTGACATATCCTAGATTCTGGCATATATCTTCTATTTTTTCGTTCCAAAACCAAAAAAAAAACTAAGATTTTGAAGTCTACTAACCGGCACTGGGTCCGCGTAATGCCCACACCATCAGAGGCCTAAGTCCAAGGAACATTATATTAGGTACCGACGTACATACTGACTTTGGGTATTTTATTTATTTTACCGATACAATGAAGTAGTCGATAAAAGTCCATTGTTTTTACCGACTGCCTCAGACGTAGGGCAATTTTTTTATTGTGTAGATCAAGTGACAACCTCGGGGCACAATACCCTCTTCTCTTTGTAATAACATAAATACTCGTACATATTATTTTTGTGTATCGTTTATTTAGGTTTATTTATTCAGTATATCATTTACTTTAACGAAGTTATATAGGGTAAAGGGAACTTTGTAACTTTCTTCATAGAATTTTAAATAGAATCCATTATTTCATAACGAAACTATGCGACTTCAGAACTCGAAAGTTTTATAAAATAGTAAACTACTTGTGGCTTCTCAATGGCTGGGCCACGGCCTGATGCGGCTCCGACGACATCTTTATCATTCTCAATAGGTACCCCTAATTATCTAAAAATTAAAATGTGTGGATGCCAGATTTCTTTTTTCAAAAAGAAAAAAGGTTTGGTCATATGACAAAAAAGGTTTTATTCATCCCAAAAATGACGACGACGACGCTACTAAAGATAGGGGACGAATATAATTCCATGTATCGGGCAAACTTTCAATGAACCGGCTGTGAATCAAAATCGAACCTATTCTAGTGCCTTTTATGTAGGTATGGTGTACGGTTTTATCGACTCTAACTTGCGAATTAGTTCACTCCATATTTTAGAGCCAGCAGTAGACATAAAACTAGTGTTTGTACGGAGGTACCTACATTATTATTAGTTAGATTAACCGGGCGTAAGATTGCCTTTAAATCTCATTATGGTAGGTACTACGGAGCAATTTTCCCGTGCGTGCAGTTGCGCTTGCCATAAAACTGATGTCCCACGTGTTTCCACTGCCAGCTGCTCTAACGCGAGTTTTGTTTCTTATCATTATCCATATCTATCTAATACCTTTAAACGAGCAATTCTTGTATATGTATATGTCGTCGTGATATGATGAAAACAGGGAATTGATCAAATCTCTAAGCGATTTCATCAAATCACGGAGGATGTTAAAATTACAACACGTTTTTATCATTTCCCTAAGCAAATCTGGTGATTTGACAAATCTCACAAAAAAAATCTAGTGATTTGAACAAACCCCTAAATTGATTCAGTGAAAAGATAATAAAACATGTAACAAAGTCGACGTAGCCCCGCTGCGCGGGGCTCCTATTTCTGTCTGCAGGGTCAAAAGTAACCTAACACGAACGAGATGACGGGAGCTGCGTTCGCTCGCTTTGCTCGCTCACTTCAGCTCCCGTCATCTCGTTCGAACCTAACCTGTCCGTGTCGGGGTGCCCTAAGTTCCCGAGCTCGCTTCGCTCGCTCTTGGACTGATTCTTTGACCATATAACATAACGCAGCCGATTACCTCGGAAAGCAAAGTACAAAATAAACCTTTAAATTACTACAGAAAAGTTATTTTTGTCATTTCACTGAACCAATTTTGAGATTTGTTCAAATCACTAGATTTCTTTATTGGGATTTGTCAAATCACCAGATTTGTTTAGGGAAATGATAAAAACGTGTTATTATTTTAACATCCTCCGTGATTTGATCAAATCGCTTAGAGATTTGATCAATTCCCTGTTCTCATCATATCCCTGCGACATATATAAATAATCTGAATCTCGGAAACGGCTCCAAAGATTTCATGAAATTTAGTATGCAGGGGGTTTCAGGGGCGATAAATCGATCTAGCTAAGTTTCACTTACAGTAAATGTCGTTTTCTCTAATTTCACCCGAGCTGAGCTCGGTCGCCCAGGTACTATACTATATATTATAAGTAATCAAAAAAGTAGCAGATTAGTATTATAGATAGAATACCTATTTATATACCGACTTATCGATGCCACTAACGTTTACTTAACTAGATAACACAGGTTACCTACCTAGCAAAATAAATGGACGACCTTCTTACCCATCTAGGTATATCCGTATAATAACTAAGTAAGATTGGTAAATAAAAGCAGGCGGAAAATTAGTAAAACGAAGGTCCTCTTATTCATTTTCGCTTTGCATTTATTTAAATCTTTTAACATTTGACCCTTCGAACTAACCTAACACAACGTTTAATTAATATTTCATCGGCTTAGCATATTTTGATAGGAATTGTAATTTGTCCGTTATTTTTTTTAAATCTATTTTTTTTTACCATCTCGTTAAATATGCTTTGGTTTTTGGCAGTGTAGACGATTTATTAGTGAGAAATATTTGTAGGGGTCTACTTACTTGACTATATATAATGTTAGCTTTGATATGTAATCGGTCTCTGTTTATTTTTAACGACTTTCCAAAAAGGAGGAGGTTCTATGTTCGACTCTATTTTTTTTTCTATTGTTTGAATTAATCGACACGAAAGAAGAAGTTACTGTTTAAATTATTTGCAAATTCACCATCATCATTTCAGCTGAAATACGTTCACTGCTGATTAAATTCCCCAGGTGTCACCATTTGCAAATTGATTCCTAGTAATTATTGTGATGCAAAATTGGTGTAGTTTTGTTTCTTAAGTGTCAACGCAACTGAATAACTTCGCACTATTAAACAGGCGCGATCTCGGTAAAGTGGAACTGAGATCTTTGTAGTACTCGTAGTAGTATTAACCTCATCAGTGAAGTGAAGCTGCCGAAAAGACTGACAGATATTTGCATTATACAAGTGACTATAAAAAAACGGTTGCGATGACAACTCGTCATACTAGCTATTTCGTCGCTATCCATAATAGGTCACTTTCACTAATACGTCACTTTGTACATGTAGTCAGCTTCCCAATTCGTCTCAAGCCGTATTACGTCTCTACTCGTCCGATGCTTAAGTTCAATGTGCAGAAAGGTACAAAATTATAAAGTGCATAGGTACCTGATGCATTTCCGAGGTACAAAAAAAGAAGATAAAAAAAAAGAGATTGGTTGCCTGGTGGTTACCTGACAGCTCTATGATGATATATGTTTGTATGTATGTATTTTTCAATGTAGCGTTCTATAGACCAAAGGCGTAAGCCTATTTTGATGATTCTTACGTCAATTGATTCATCTTAACCTAGTGTCACTGGCTACATTATAAATGAAAAAAAAGACGGATTCTGGGCGCCATATTGTGGTGGCCCAATTTTTTTTTCCGGCCACGACCTCGGGTGTGAGGTGTTGGACTACCCCCGCGACGTCTAAGAGGGGTCCGATAAGGACCAGGCCCGAGTCGACGCGGCGACGGCGCGTTGTGTTCCACACGCGCCTCAAAGAGATGTCAGCAGAAACTGACGGAGTCCGTTACGGCCGATGCCTATCTGGGTCGCGGATAAATTTGAAAAAGATTTACCACGACCCTTGGAACTAGCAACTGAAGGAACACGGGTGGAATTTAGTCAGTAAAAGTCTGACACGTCTGCCCGCTTCACTCAGAGCAGGAAAAGTCATTGGATTATTTCCCAACCCAAAAAACAGAAAAAGGGGTGTCAACACAGGTCACATAAGTCCTACCCACACGACATCAACTTCATGCCATCTAGTCTCTTCCTGAATTACTAGAATGTATTTTTAATTTTGCTGTTCTGAAAATGTTTAGATAATTTGTGCTGTAAATAAGCGTCGGACGAGTTGGGACAGGGACGTAATACGGCTTGAGACAAATTGGGCAGCTGACTACATGTAGAAAGTGACGTATCATTGAAAGTGACTTATTAAGGATAGCGACGAAATAGCTAGAGTGACGAGTTGTCATGACAACCAAAAAAATTTAATACTTGACTAAAAGCTTTAGTAGCTAGGTAATATTCCAAAAAAAAACTGGTAGTGACAGTTGCAGTGACACTGACACTGACAGCAGGCGGCCCGCGGCAATCAGACTCAGATTGTTTACCTTTTGGATTGGAGGACTAAAGTTTTGTTTATCCTAACCTACATACTTTAGATCGGCTATTCATTAAACGCTTTGATTAAATTAGTTAACTTTGCCAACTGCCAAGCTTTTCTTATCCAAAGCGTTTACTAGAAAACCTTATCTTCAGTCTTCAACATGACTGGCATTTCTGAAGAATATTTAGATTCAGTAATACGTAAAATAGCGGCTGTGACTCACATCAAAGATTGGAGTTACAACCAAGTAAAGTTTCAAAGTATCGCGCAGAACTACTTTGGAATATTAATACCGTTGGTTTTGTCAGGCAAACGAAAAGAGAAGGAAGTAAAATTAAATCTAGTTTTAAAATTGGCTCCAACCAACGAACAGTATCGAGTAAGCGGCGCAGTAACAGTTATGTTCGCCAGAGAAGTCTTTATGTATTCAGTTGTACTCAAAAAGTACCAAGAACTGCAGGAACATTTACCTAAAAAGTCACAGTACATCATGCCTCAGAGTTATTTCGTTCAGGAAGAATATTGCAAGGAAGTCATTGCTCTAAAAGATATGTGTGGAGACGGCTACAAGCCTTACACTCATGAAATGTTCCTCGACTTGGATCATACGCTGGTTTCTTTAAAGTCTCTAGCTAAACTACATGCTTTGTCATTTATTCTAAAGAATGAAAACCCCAAGCAGTATATAGAAATAGAAGAGACTTGTATACCTTTAACCGAACATACAAACAAAAGGTACATGGAAATAATGACCGATAGATTAGATAAAGCATTGAAGATATTTAACAGCACAAAATATATACCACTGTTACAAAAGTTAAAACAGAATTGCCCTAATTATTTTAGTGCAGCTGTCCATTCAGTACAAAATACATGTATTTGTCATGGAGACATATGGAAAGAAAACATTCTTTACAAATATGAGGTTTGTTTACTTAGGATCACTTTTATTTTGGGTTAATACACAAGGGGAATGGCGCTCGTTCCTCAGTCCCCTTATTTCAAATTAAGAATACATGTTTTGTTTCCCATTCCCCTTATTTCAAATTAAGAATACATGTTTTGTTTCCCATTCCCCTTATTTCAAATTAAGAATACATGTTTTGTTTATTGTTTTGGTCATCCCAATATTTCCTTTTTCTAGGGTAGCAAGCCTGTCTCAGCCTGTATCATAGACTACCAAACAGCCCGAGTATGTAGTCCAGCATATGATACATTGTACCTGATTATAAGCAGCACCAATACAAAATTGAGAAACTGCTATAGTGAGCAACTATTGGACATATATTACAGAACATTTGAAACAGTTTTGAAAGACGCTGGCTTGGAGCCTGATGAGATATATCACAGAAAAATGTTTGATAGTGATTTGCAGGTAGTTTCACCGGCTTGTTTGATAACTGCCAACTGTGCATTATGGTTATCAAATGGTTTGCAAGAGGTGGGTCACGTGAGAAGCAAGCATGTTTGGAACACCAAAGAAGAAAAGGAAATAGCTTCGAACAAATACAAAGAAATTGTTCAAGAAATTATAGAAGATCTTTCTAATTTTGGTTATTTATCTCTGGATATGGGATAATGTAGCTTCATCATCATCAGCCTATAGCTGTCCACTGCTGGACATGTGCTGCTACCAGCAATCCTGCATCCTATCATTTAGCTATAAGCAAGTTGATGTTCTAAATAATGTTGCCAGAGGTAAAACAAAATATTTGTCTGAAGAAGGAATGTCATGGATCTGATATATTCATTATATTTTTATTTATTGATAGGCTCGATTTGACCACAAACAAACAAACTTGATTGGAAACAATTCTACAATTTCTATTTTATGAACATCTTCAAAGATGTGTAAAACTTTCAAAAAAATGTGAATAAATCTCAAGATGACCAAAGGATAAACCAAAATTCATTTGTGATCTATGCTATGTTATGTAGGTACATGTTTACCAAAAAAAATTGAATATTTTATACCAAGCCATATTGTTGAATATTAATTAATATAAATATTTTGTTATTTACTTTGTTTACTGTTTTCTTTGTTTCTCGGTTGCTGAAATGTTATCTAAATATAATGTAATATTAGTTTTTTACTATTTTTTCGTTAAACTTTGCCGCATAGTTACTAGGATTTTATTACTGTATCGTGGGTGCGTTTACAATCATAAAAACTCGCATACACAAAGAAGCAACTTTCTGTAGGTCATAAAAATATTTGTTCCGTGCGCGAATCGAACCCGTGACACGCAGCGCAGCAGTCAATTGCTCAACCACTGCGCCAAACTTGCGCAATGAATTCAAAGTACAGTACATAGGTTGTTTGTCCTGTTATGATATCTTACAGAACAAAAATAATCGTAACTGTAGAGGTCTGTTTCACATTCACCTGGTTTTAGCATTCAGACTCCACAATTATTGGTATGTATAGTGCTCGCCAAACTTCTGGACCGCCCTGAAGTTGGCTTTCCGATGCGCAAGTCACGAAACGATGCTGGTTATGTATGACATTTACTACGGCGCACCCATTGTATCCAACTTCAGAGCGGCCAAGAAGTTTGGCGAGAACTATACGTGTACCAGATAAATATAAAAATATTACAGTTAGTATTTTTTATATTTGTCTACCAAGTAAAACTTATCAGGTGATGAAACAGGATATAAGACTGGTACGTAGAATTAACTTAGAGATATTGAGAACGAACCTATAGTCCATGCGCGTTAAGAAAATAGTGAGTCATTGTTGTCAGCCGGCCCCTTGACTAATCGGATCCCAAGCTTTCTAATTTGTTAGCGACCCGCAGGGTTATTACGTATCTTTTGCAAGAGCAAAACGATAGCGATCAAACGCTTTATGTCATAACAGTCGGAATTACCTGCAGTGTAGGTATGGTAGGTCCTACACAATCGTTTGCTAATCGCTAAATAAAAAACCGCCAACAACTCTAAAACTTTTGTATGGAAGAGCAATTATTGCGCAAAAATCGCTAACGTTTTGCTCTTGCAATAAATACGTAATAAGCCTGCCGATTGGCCGAGAGGCCGGCTGACAACGATGACTCACTATTTACTTAACGCGAATGGACTATAGGTGTGTTATTATTTAGGGGTTGCTCTTGATCCTACTATTACTATAGAATTGAATAGCTCTTTACTCGAGTTTCCATCAGAAGCTATAGTTATAACATAAAAGTATGAACACAGAAGGTGTCTTACCATTTTGAGCACGAATGCCAAAGGCGTCCTCAAATCCTCTGCATAATGCAAGATTTCTCAGCGTCCCAAAACAGTTCGAATGGGTTAAATGTTTATAACCCGGTCACATTATCTCGAGACCTGGCGTCGATCGTCACGTCGCATTTGCGCTCTGATATGGTGCGTAAAACAAGTATCCTCTAGTAGGATATTATTATAAACAATAAGATTTCTAACAAAACAAATATTGTGTTAATTAATTTAATGTAGGTAATATTATTATAATGATTCGCATTCCAGCACAGATTACTGATATGTAGCTAGCTCATTCCAGCGAGGTCTCGAGATAATGTGACCGGTTATACTTTAAATTTTCTTTGTAGTTGCCAGAACGAAATAATTTAGGAACATTCTAGATTTACCAATTGTTAATCAGGAACTGTCTGGGTCATCGATATCAATTCCTCTAGAAGTAGTGAATATTTGGCAATTTTGGCATTAACTAGATACTAATCTACTATTTGAGTTATTAGGTACTAGCTTTACCCGCGGTGTAGCTCCTGTGGCCGTATGGCCCATCCCGCGGCAACCGAGTTTCTAAGGTCTACTAACGATGTCTAGTGCTTTCTGTCAGTGAAAGAATTTTCGAACCTAATAGATACCTTCTAGCGAGGGATTACTTCCTACAAACACCTAAACAATTGTTAGGTATCGTTAGTTAGATAGGTATAGTTCTTGCCAAACTTCTTGGCCGCCCTGCAGTTGGCTACAATGGCTGCGCAGTAGTAAATCTCATACAAAAACAGCACCGTTTCATGCGCATCGGAAAGCCAACTTTAGGATGGCCCAGAAGTTTGGCGCGAACTATACCTATAGTCGTGATAATCTATGAACAACATACTCCCGGGATAAAAAGCTTTTAAAAATCCCGGGAGATCCCGATATCCTATGTGGATTGCCTGACTATATCCGTCCATCCGTTTGAGCGTGAAGAATTAACAAATATACAAACACACTACACACTCACAAACTTTCGCCTTTATAATATTAGTGTGAAGTGTGATAGTTCATTGATCTGTGATATTTTAGATTTAAATTTTAGGTAGCTACATATGTATTTAAGTTAACTACCTACCGAAGCTCAGGAATTGTGCGAAGTTAGTTTAGTTTAGTTAGTTCCCAGACGTTGCACCTCACACAATAGCGGCGGTAGGTACTCGCATTCTGTACTTAGTTGACGGAGAACAAACTTCCTTTATCAGTCATTTTAATTGTTGGCTCTTAGGTTGTTTCGGGATAAAGACGCCTTTACTGTGTGCCGTCCGATAAAGACTCCAAAGCTGAGAGATTTTCTCATAGATTGCAAGAAATATTTTTACTTAGGTAGGTACTTCACACCAAAACCAAACATTATTTCAGCGATACCGAAGTAATTACCTTCATCCCAAACATGATTGACTTTTGATTTGAAAAATTATCGCTAGTAAAATTTCAGTTTGCTTGGTATTGCAGTAGGTAGGTTCCTATTTCCTAACTTTCTTGGTTTATGTCATTTTGCCAGATGATTCGGTTGTGATTGTGGCATCCTCGGGCATAGGCCCCATAATGCAATAAAATATATTTTTTTGTTTTCGGAGGAAACCTTTATATGGCGCCTGGAATATTGGAAAAAAGACCAGGGAATGTGGGATTTGTATCTCACAAAAACCAACCCAGTGATTACCACTTAGAAATGGTCCCGAATTCCCAAACCACTGCAACGCCTGAAAGCCAGAATCAACAGTGGCGACCACCAGAAAAGCGCCGAGGAAATGAAGCTCGACAAAGTCTCGGCGAATACTGTGCCACCGTCTTTTCTGGCATCACTCAATGAGCGGTCAGATCGCAATCTTAGCTCCCGCGACCCCGAAGTCCTAAGTAAAAGTGCCTACTTTCACGGAAATATAGAACACACACAACACTGAATTTGAAGGTCTTCATCCAAAACAATGCAGAGGCCCTAATAATACATAGAAGGCGTAATTTCTGTTATTACAGGAGTTTAAGTCCTGGGCCAAACGCAGCTAACTTAAATTGTTTGGTGCAGCCCAGTGGCTAACTAAGATGGCGCGTACAAAGGGCGCCAAGCGTCAACATTGAAATAAATTCTCTTCCTCCTTGAGTGACTGCCCGACGTCGAGCAGACTATTTAGTTTTATTAAGTAGCTCGCCGCGACTCGCGACAGATGGAAGAAACTTTATTAGTTCCTTGGACTTCCACAGCGAAAATATTATTATAATAAACTTTTATTGGACTTTATTTGGTTTCTTCGTTATTCTGGGAATAGGAGAAAAGCTGAAAATTGAAGGAAGTTGTCGTCGGTTATGAGAATTTAATATATTTTTTCCCTTTTGACCTAATTTGTCAAAAGGTTTGTTTGAGGACTTCAATCATAATGATCAAAAGACAATTAAATGGCAAGCTAAAGTTAGTTGGTTCTTGTGGTCAATGTCTTGGGTATTAATATAAATGTTATATATTAATACGCAATACGTTATAAAAATATTACTCAATCACGCCAGAACGGCTAAACGGATCTGGAAGAAATTGGCACAGAGATAGATTATAGTCTGGAATAGCACATGGACTATGTTTCATCCCGGTAAAATGTTCCCTTGGCATAAAAAAAACACTTTTCAGGCGGGCGAAGCCGCTGGCAGAAGCTAGTTTATTTATAAGACCATACATTTTTATGTAAGTAATTTAAGAGTAGTATACTATAATCTTATTATATCTTATTCTTTAATTAAAATACAAATTACAAAATACTATCTAGCATGTATTTTTAAATACGAAATACTAAATATTTTAAGTCGTGTAGTTTACATAAATACAAAATACAGTATTTTAACTATAAAATAAAAATACTAAGTGCAAATTACAGTTAGGTGTTAGGTTATGTAAATAGAATAGAACTAATCCAGCCCAGTGTGACGCCATTGACCACTGTGAAATACTTCGGGCAACTGCTTGACGGTTATTGTTGCACTGTTGTATGTGTTCAAAGTGTTTTTTTTTTTAAATTTATTTATTTGGGGAAAACAAACAGTGACACATTGCATTTTACAACTTAGTATTACAACAATTACGACCAAATGTGCAACCAACTACATTTCCCACGGAATATATATATGAAAAAAAAAAATTGCATGCGATTTAAATTAAAACCCCACAATAGTCAAAATAATACAAAAAAAAAAACATGATCTAAATTAAAACATTAAATTAAAATAATAATAATTAATTAATTAGTTCGTAAGTGGTGGCGTTGGTGCCGTTACATCACTCCCCACCGGAGACCGGCGGTCGATAGCAAGTAGTTGAGTCGTTCGTTCATCTTGTGATGCGTGCCAGGCTGGTTGTGTTGTGCATGGAAGGTTAGTTCCCGTGCGTTGGAACCGGAAGTAGGAGAGTTCGTGCTGAGTCGCCCTAGTGAGTCGGGTCGATGATATCCCAGTGAGTAGGGATGGCGTTGCTGGCTCCAGTGGGTCGGAGCGGTGATGATGATGTCTCAGTGAGTCAGGACAGTCCTGCTGGCTCCAGTGGGTACGAGCGGTGATGAAAGAAGCTGAGGGTGATGACCAGGAGTGCGCGTCCGCTGCATGCTGATGGTCAGGATACCCCCGAAGATGCTATGGGTACTGGCTGGCTGTGAGACTCGCTGCTCGAAAGCTTGAGGAAGTGATGATGACGTCACGATGAAGTAGCTCTGCACGAAGGCTTCGTTGACGTTCATGTTCGAGGGTAACTAGTTTGGAGGTATGCGGAACAGGGTGTAAAGTCCCACAAACATCCATAGGAATGGGAGAATCCTCCAACTAGTTGTCTCAGACACAACACCCTCTGGTCAGGGCGACTGCCCAACGGTTATTATCAGACTGTTGTATGTGTTCAAACTGCGCCGAAAACTTTGCTTGCGCGATGCAGGATTTGTGTGACGTCATGTAAGTGGCGGCGTTGGTGCCGCTACAGTTTTATTCAAATAATTAACTCTCCAATTTATTTGACAATTTGTGAAACATACTTACCGCAGTGTCCCCAGACGAATGTTTAAGATCAGTGTGTGTTACCAGACATTCGATACCATAATGTGGTCGTTCACAAAGGGCCACATCACAGGGCTTAAAGTCACCCAAATGGCAATGGAGAGGTCCATGCTCGGAGTTTCCTTGCGCGATCGAATCTGAAATGATGACATCCGCAAGAGAACCACGACATACGACATAACGACATAGGTCGAAGAATTGCCAAACTTAAGTGGCAGTGGGCAGTGCACATTGCTCGCGGAACGGATGGTCGACAGGGCCGAAAAGTTCTGAAGTGGCGACCGCAAACCAAAAAACGATGCGTCGGAAGGCCTCCCACTAGGTGGACCGTGGACCGATGACCTGGTGATGGTTGCGGGGATCTGCTGGATGCGATACGCTCGGGACCGGTCAATGTGCGGACACTTGAGGGAGGCCTATGTCCAGCAGTAGACGTCCCTCAGCTAAAATGATGATGATGACCGAACTTTACAACCATTACTTGAGTTAACTACGGAACAAAAAACTGAGCCTAAAACAATAAGAGCGTCTAACTCAAGTATAACCTTTCAAGGGTTGCCTTCCGCTACAGACATCAGTTTTATTTTTAAGTTTAATTAATTTTCATGATACTGTTGATTCGTATCTCCTAATTCTGGGCAGATACAGTTTGTGTAACTTATTTGTGTTTATAATTTAATTATCGTTTGTTAATTCTGTTGGATTCGGCCTTCATACTAACGGGCACGGTTGAATTTCAGGGTTTTAACTTTTAACTGGTCAGCTGACCTTTGCAGCCTTATTAACGGGTTATGTGATATCCTAAGATCGAACGGGTTGCCAGGTTGTAAACACTGTTTACCTCGGTGGGACTCCATGGCGTTATTTTGTCACATAAGCGTCATTAGGCAAATTCAGATATTTAAATCGTCACCACTGCACATTAGATGCAGATTTCTGTGTCATTATGTCGTAAAAAGCGCAAGAGAAACAAAAATAAAACTGGCTACCATGAGACATATTTTTAAAATACTTCTTAAACTTTTGTAGTGTCATAAATTGTCGCGGGATCTGCGTACAAATGACGACAAAGCGTTGGCTGGCGCCTCGCCAGGGAGCTGGAGTTACTCGTGCGTTAAGACTGCACACACGACCTCAATGTGGGGGTCAGGTACGCTGGTTACACTAGTACTAGATCACGGAGGCTTTTATCAGTTTGAACCCATGCTTGAATCTTCTATGTATGTTTTAAACTCCGTGGACTTCTTGCGGTTTAAACATGTTTTTAGGGTTCCGCAGTCAAAAATACCTTTATAGTTCCGATATGTCCGTCTGTCTATCCGCAGCTAAGCTCAGAGTCTCTTAGTAATAGAACGCTATAATTTGGCCTGGATATACATACTAATCACGCCGACAAAGCAGTAAAAAATGTTTTACGTTACCTCCTGTACATATAAAGTAGTGATGTTATTTGTCTCGTCTATGCCATGGTGTGGGGTATCTTTGGATAGAGGCTATTCAAACATATTACAGGTCTGTGAAAACCATTTTTAGATTCTGGGATCGTTTGCGTAAAATTAAGCTTTAAATTGCTAATTTTTGTTTAAGTCAAGTGTTTGTGTGAAAAAATTCCCGGCAATAGTATATATAACGAAATTAAATGGAAAACTAACACAGCTAGGTTTCAGAGAAATGTTCTAATTTAAAATTTTGCCTTTTTGTTCACTTCCATGGATGGCATTGTAACAATAAAAAGGTAGATCCTATGGTGTGTGTTGTGTTGAAGATTTGATATTAAATGTGACTAAGTTAAGACGACCCTTTTCATTTGGTAGGCATTCATGGTTGAATATGATATACTTTAAATTTACATAAGAATGACACGAGAGGGAAGCGCAGTAAAAGTGCTAAGAGTGTTGTAATAGTGTTGCTAAAATATGTCGTATCCTATTTTGCTGTAAACCTTTTGCCCCGCTTTTCGCTCTTCGTACACTAAAAATCTTTTAGCGGGTCTTTAGGTACTTTAAGAACAAACGTGCTGCGAATAAGTGTGCCAGATTTTCATGTTTATAATCTGAGAAAAAAAACCCTTTATATTGTGGAGGTACAGAATGTTTTTGTCTATAATTTCAGTAATAGTGTCGTGTGTCTCTTCGCAACGTAAGGCAAATTAGTGCTGCCACACATAAAACGCTTGGACAACTTTAAATGTCGCGTTTAAGTTAAGCACAGAACGTGCATACCGCGCAAAAGCAACGTAATTATAACTGCTATCTATGAGTATTAAGTTGGACATTTAGACTAATCGAGTTGAGCCAGTTTTATCTGGAAACGGGGAACACTTCCAATGTGCGGATGTGCCACAAGTTTCAGATTAAAAAACTTTCTTGGAATTAGTTTGGGTACCGATACAACCTACACACGCTGAGTCAGCCTTTAGCGCTTCCCTCTGCCGGGAATTATTATTTAAAAATATTATGTTTTGCAGTCGGAGGATCAGGGGGTCAGCCAGTTCGCGAAAACGTATCCTCCGACTGCACAGCATGTTTTTTTCTTGTTTACAGCTTTTTAGTTCGCTTGTACAGTCGGGTTTTTGATTATTAAATTAACTTATTTCAATTAACAAATCTTGAGTTATCTTTATTTTTCTATTTACTTTTTTTATTAAATTAACTTTTTTTTGTATGTTAGTAACGCTATTACTCCGCCTATTATGAACCGATTTTGATGTTTATTTTTTTGTTTGAAATCTGGTGTTTCCCATGTGGTCAAGATCTGATGATTAGTTTTTAAGTTATCTTTAATAATGCGTATTTTCATGGTAATATGAGGTACCAAAACTAAGAAGAGAAAAATAAAAATATTTTTAACAAAAAATAGGCACCAAAATAGTCAAAGTCAAATGTGTTTATTTCAAGTAGGCCATTATGCGGCACTTTTGAACGTTACAATTTACATTTAATAAAAATTGATTCTACCGTGCATTCGGAAATGTAGCTTGTTATGGAGAAGAACGCCCAAGAAACTCCATACTTACTCTATTAAAAAATAGTTTTATACAATATTTATATAAGTACATACATGAATAAATTCATATACGTGAGGACGATGTACCCAGCACTACTATACTACAAATAGGTATAAGAGAATTACAAGCACTAACAGGTAAATTCCTTTACTTGATAAATAGGAACATGGTTCTCACGTACTTACAAATATTGCAAACATAGGTACATTACCTAATTTAACAACAACCGAACAATGTGCGAGTCAATTTTTTAAACAAAAAGAAAATAAAAAGAAAAATGAAGCGTTACTATAATTATGAATATAATACAAATTAACCATTTTGATTTTGTCCTCACCAAAGATAGGCCTATGGAGCAGGACCAGCATGTTTCCAAGCATTCTTATCTTGAATATAATTTATGATTAAACGAACTTACCTGTACGTGAAGTTCGATCATAATTATACGATGGCTTCGTCCGAAGAGATTAGCATAAACACAATGTAGTAACACGTACGGTGTTGCCTTTGCGCACTGAAAGTAAAAAGCCTAAAACTAAAAAAATAAGCGTTTTTAGGTGAGGGTAGACCTATTTCCATTGCGTGATACCTACCGTGTTATATTGCTCATTTAGTTCAGAGCCTAGATCCTCGAGTCCTGTTTTTGATATTTCAATTTGGGGGAAAAAATATATGGGAGGGTGGGTTGCTAATCTCTTCGGACGAAGCCATCGTATAATTATGATCGAACTTCACGTACAGGTAAGTTCGTTTAATCATAAATTATACTCAGCTTCGTCCTCGAGATTAGCATAAACACAATGTAGAATTTGAGAGCTACTGAAATATCAATGAAACACTTTTGTGTAACAAGGCAATCAATTTTAATCAGTATGAGTTCAAAATCATATATGATGATTATTTAAAATAAAGTAATACACATTCGTTAGTATTAAATGAAATTAATAGTACTGCTTATTAAATTAAATTAACAGTTCTGCAATTTAATTGACTTAGTTGGGATTAGCTTAATTAACATAAAAGCCTTTGACCAGCAGTGGACGTCTTTCTGCTAAAATGATGAGTATCTATCCTTCTACAAAGTTATCACGAATCTTAATAATAATCACTTAATTGTTATTACAATTGTTTAATATTGATCTTGCAAATAAATTATCTTCCTCTGTAATTTGTACATTTATAATATTATAAAAATTCATAAAAACCTGAGATGAACCGATCCATCACCAAAGTTTTTAAGTTAACTCCAAATTTGTGGGGTTTCGATGTGGCAGCATGTCGGGTGCTGTGAGCTGTACGTATATATATATATATCTATACCACACTCTCCTAGCGTAGTCTTAAACCCACCGACTCAATGTTTGTGCCGAAACTAATTTATGTGGTTTCCTCACACCGATAAATAGTAGGCTATTTACATTACCTCGAAGTGAACTAATCGAATCTAGATAAGCTAAAAGGGTCAGGACTGGACAGATTTCCGGTTTTTCGTGAAAAAATTGTAAAATTAGATTTGGTTGCACGGTTCCTATTTTTGATGTTTTTATAATATCAGGTATTTTAATAGTGATCTTGTCAGCATGAATTTGGATTTCATTAAAAATATATGTTTTGCTAAAGTTGGCATTTGGTGTGCAGTAACCGATGATAATAAAGTGACAAATTTACGTGAAAGTTTATCTAAACCCAAGCATCGTTAGGATACCAAGAGGACAAAATGTTTAGGACTTTAGACGTATCCCAATAGTTGTTATACTTCGGTAAGGGTGGTCGAAGTCTAAATACACCTTTAAAGAAGCGCTTTAAAATATCACTCTCGCTGACTTTTTCAATTAGAATTAAGGCTAAAGCCGATCGACAACTGTTAAAAGTTCCGTATTGGGCTCCTGACAACAATTTTGTTAGAATTATAATCGCATCATTGATTGATGCCCTGAAAATTTAGATATTTTTAGATAAACAAAAATTATACCATTTCTTAAGACAGGTGTCGTATTGTTTTATCAATGTACCAGAGAGGGAAGTCGAAGGTAGTCGGGGAGTATTATTTCAATTGCTGGTGATGGAATATTTTTTCTCAGCAATGAGTCCCGGACAAGAGACTGGCAGCAAGGGTAAACCGAGGGTGTGGTTTTATTGTTGTTGCTGGAAAATGATAAAATTATTTGTTTATTTAGATCAACATACAAAACAGGTGATACAAGAAGTTGCCTGAACAGATTGACCAAGGTTGGGTAGGCCATAACGGGACCACTACAATACCAGTAGCTTTGTGTTTAACAATTTTTCGTAGTGTTTTTAGGATCATTGAAAAAAAATTGTGACCATGATAAGTTCATTGCACAATATGTTATATATGTTCGTTGCATTTATGGCTATAGCGTCAGGATCTCTGAACCCTGATACATAGTTATGACATTTTTTGTTAACACGACTTGCAAAAATGTCTACATCAGGGAAACCAAACGCGTTTGTTAAATTGTAGAAAACTGAGTCGCTCAATTCCCACTCAACATCTGGATGAATTCTACGTGATCTCGCGTCGGCTATTGTATTATCTGCCGAGCAATGTATATGTAATGCATTCACAATTATATTCCTAGATTGACACCCTTCCCATAATTATTTTGTTAAGCATGTTAGATGGGGATACTGTATGCCTCCCATCCGATTTATGTATGATATGGCCGTAGTGTTGTCAATGCGAAGTAGTATTTGACAACTTTGCATTGTTACGCCAAAAACTTTTAAACCAAAATAGGCAGCAACAATTTCTAAATATTTTTATTTGATGTGACCGTTTTTCAGCTGTCCATGCCCCACTAGCGGTCCCTTTTCCGCACGCCGCGCCCCACCCCGTAGTCAAAGCATCACTAAAAATTTCCAGGCAGTATTCACTATATTTAATTTTACTAATAGGGTTATCTAATGCATTAAACCACCAATCAATATCTGACGATAAGTATGACGTATGATCATATAATATTTCTAAAGTTTAAATATTTGCATCTTTCATTTTCTTTTGTGTATCCATATTCGACGGCAGGGCAAGCAGAACACAATAGATCTAAACTTACAAAATCTCTTATTTTACATCGCGACGTGTTTCGAAAGGTTTGTAATTTATTTTAATTTTTCTGTAGGTAAACTATGTAACCAATATACATATACATACACGATGTCGTATGTAATAATTTACCATTATTGGTTGCATTTATCTTTATTTATAATAAACACTAAAGCTGACAATAGTCGCTGAGTAACTGCTATGTTTTCTAAACAAACATCATTAGATGTGCCAATAAGCAACATGTCATTAAATATATACTAGACATATAACCGTAGGATCTGAGCAACCCGACGACCGGGTTCATTATCTTAGTGAATACAAAAGGTGCCGTGTTCAGGCCGAACGGTAACACATTAAATTCATACAAAACATCGTCAAATTCGAATCTAAGATATTTTTATAATCATTGTGATTTTTTATTAAAAAGTATGCGTCTTTTAAATCTACCGTTCCCATGAAATTATTATCCGATACGAGTTTAATTGTTTGGGTTACTATAAGTTGATTAAGATTTTTATGTTTAGTTTGAATCTATGTTTACCGATGGGCTTGGGTATCAAGAATATGCTTGATAGAAACTGCCCTTCACAAGGGTTGCAATTAAAGATAGCACCAGAGCATAACAAATTCGTCAATAAATGTTTTGAAATTTGTTTTTTCTGATAGTGAGTGTCGAGCAGTGGTATCGTCCGCGACTTACAAGTTGTAGGTCGTGGGTTCGAGCCCAGGCAGGCGCTTTACTTTGTGTAAATTATTTCATTACCACTGCTCTCAAAACGGTGAAGGAAAACATCGTGAGGAATCCGACATGTCCTAGAACCAAAAATTCGAAGACATGTGACATCCACCAACCCGCACTGGGCCCGCGTGGTGGATTACGGTCCATTCCCTCTCACAGAGAGGAGGCCTGTGTTCCAGTAGTGGGAACATTAATAGGCTGATGATGTATATATGATGCGATGTTGAGTGGTTTTTTTTTTTTTTTTGGTCCATACTGTACTGCATAAAGCGAGCTGAAATAGCTATTTTATATCCAGAAATCCATGATAGAACAGTCGGATCAGAAGTTAGTTCTGACCAGGTGTCATAAAAAAGTGCCAGCCTACCAGCATAATTGCTTACCCCGGTAACATCTAGCGACGATTGCGGATGCTCGCCCGCGTCGCGGGCGTTGGAGCTTGCGGGCGGATTTCTCTGTGCAGGCTCCCTCCTCCTCTGAATCCCCGTTTGCTTGCGACTCAGGAGAGGAGCCCGCCAGTTTAGATTATTCCGTTGATGGAACGTCGATTGAGGTGGAGGCGGCGCTGTCTTCGTTCTGTTGGTGGGTGACCGAGTTACGGTTGATTTTAATTCGGCTCCTGTTTTTGTTATTGTCTAGGAGGTAAGTGTCTTTCCATAACTCTTTATGAAGTTCGCTGGACAAGCCCTTAGTAGCCAGATGTTGTAACTGAACAGCCAAGTCGGTCTGAATTTCTTTGCCGTAGATCTTTTCCACAGACGGATGTTCTCCAAATATTTTCAATATTTTAGAGTCCCGCTCGATGCTCACAGGTGTGTCAGTTGCAATAAGGACTTCAGTTTCTGAGGAAAGTACTTGTGGATGGAATTGGGTTTGCAGCGCTAGTTGAGGGAGCTGGGTCCAAAGCATTGATCGATGGAATGCGATCCCTAGCGCTCATGGATGGCTTCTCATTCATCATATTCTGATTCCAATTCCATTAATTCCTCAAAAGATTCTTCGTCGTAGTATCGACTTAGGGGAGAGGGTGTCTCCTCTGTAATGAGTGTGTATTGAAATAAAACTGACTAATGATAATTATTTTACAATAATAAGATAAGCGCACGCAGGTGGGCAGGTGTATCTATGGATATAGACATGAACCGCGTGCGGCTTAGTATCTACGGTGAAGTGACAATCCCACAGACTGCCCGCATCACCCGTATGTATAGCTTCACGTATACTAATAAGGTAACAGTTCTTATAACTGATCGCAATATTAGCCTTGCACGTGATATAAAACAAAAGAAGTTAAGTAGGTACTTATAACGTTTACGAGTCCGAAGTGTTAACCCCAAAAGTTAACCGCAACGACAACGTTTAAACGTTGATGTGATTTTGCAACGTTACTATTATAACGATTTTATGCAATATATTGACACTTGGCTAACCTCTACAATGCGACGTCGATCTTGTCTCACGTTGAAGTTTCTTCTTCCATTTTTTTAACTTTTTTGTAATTTATTCGTAATCGTGTTTACTTTTTCGTTTCCACATGACACTTTTTAAAACTGATAATAATTATTAAAAAAATGTGCGCTCCGGCAGAGCACTGAACTGTGAATGAGCAATATAACACGGTAGGTATCAAGCAATGGAAATAGGTCTACCCTCACCTAAAAATGTTAAAAAAAAAAAAAAACGCTTATTTTTTTAGTTTTAGGTATAGGGCTTTTTACTTTCAGTGCGCAAAGGCAACACCGTACGTGTTACTACATTGTGTTTATGCTAATCTCGAGGACGAAGCTGAGTATAATCATCTAATTTGTAATATGCTTGTTCTATTGTTTTAAATTTTCTTTCATTTAACTTTAATATCTCACAAGGTATTTTGTTATAGAATTTAACACAGTACCCCATGAAAGATGTGTGTACTTTAGCTAATCTATATGATGGTTGATCTAACTTATCTTTATTTCTGGTATTATAATTGTGTCTATCACTAACTTTACTAAAGAGATTTAAATTTTTCCTTACATACATAATATTTTCACTGAAACTGTCATAATATTAATCTTTTTAAATAGCTCCCTAAGAGATTCTCGAAGACTTAACTTATATATGGCTCTGACGGCTCTCTTTTGCAATATAAATATTGAATCAATGTCAGCCGCCCGACCCCACAGTAAAATACCGTATGACATAATGCTGTGAAAGTAACTAAAATAGACCAAACGCGCGGTTTCTACATCCGTTAACTGTCTTATCTTTCTAACAGCATAAGCGGCTGAGCTCAGCAGTCTTGCCAGAGATGTTATGTGAGGCCCCCATTGTAATTTGTCATCTAGAGTGATTCCTAGGAAAACTGTTTGATTTACATAGTCCAGCTTTTCTCCATTCAATATGATGTCACATTCGTTACTTCTAACATTCGGCAATGTGAATCTAATACATTTGGTTTTTTTTGCATTTAGTACCAAATTGTTTGCCGTGAACCAAGTTTGGACCTGATGAATAGACTTATTCACATCATCAAGATTTTGTGATCGTCGATCTATTTTAAATATCAAAGATGTGTCATCAGCAAGTAACACGATCTTCGGTTGATTTTGTAATAATTGGGGCAAATCGTTAATGTAAACTAAAAAGAGGAATGGACCCAATATAGAGCCTTGAGGAACGCCCATTTTCATTTCAGACCCTAGTGAGTTTACGCCGTTTACCTGAACTTTAAGTTGTAGTAGTAGATGATGTAGTATTTTTTTGGTCTAAAGTTTTTTTATGTAGGTAACATCTCCAATGTGAGCATAAAAGTTAGAGGTTCACTTCTTATTTTTCTTTATCGGCGCGATATAAGAAACTTACCTAAGATAGGTACGCTGACATGCCCCGGTATCAACATGTAAGTAGATTAAATATTGACATCAATATCGGAAGATTCTAAAAACAAGAAAAAGACCTCATTGTGCATCAAAAAATTCGTCCACATCGATGTCAATGTGAAACGTGCCCAGAACGTTGGCAGCATTGCCACGTTGGATGGCAATGCTGATTCTCTGGCCGAAGAAAAGGCCAGCCCTCTGGTCACGTGAAGAGTCGACAAGCTTTGTACTAATTTCTCGAAAAACTCGGTATATCGGAAGCCATTTAAACTTTCGTATGCTAGATCCGAAATCAATTCGATCGTTCTTGAATCTAACTCAGTGCGAGGTTGATTCCAAGAACGATCGAATCGATTCCAAGAACGATGGGCTTTACAAACTTTTTATGTTAAATTAACTTTTTAGCCCCACTTTTGGCAACTTGGGATAAAACATGCTGAACCAATACAGACATTATTTTTCTCTATTTATTTTATGTTCTTTGTGTCTATTTTTACATACACACCAGATTTGGATAACGTACGTCACATCCTAGGCGACTACTGAAAATCAGTGCCATACTGTGGGTCCCCCACGGCACAGCATTATGCTGAGTGGAAATCTTCATGCCACAATCACGACATGCATCTGCATGGCATCTTTTCACCTGTTAAGGGTTTCGCATAAGCATGTATTTATATTGTATGTCGTTTTGTGACAATTAAACACTTTTCTTTCTTCTTCTGTCTTTCTATTACCGCCATCTACAACCCAATAACTAGTGTTAACTAGCAATTTGACCTAAATCACTCAGGATACATACATCGCGACTGTAATCCCTAAAGGGTTGTGCAGGGGAGCATCTATAATATACCCACAATTTGCCAGTTATGTTTAAGGACCTGAATTAGAGGACGAGCCTATTGCCATCCACCGGTCACCAGACTCCGGGCTGGTACTGAGAAAGGAGATGTTCCAGAAATGTATGGAGCCTGGGCCAGCTCTATGTACACTTTATGTAAAAATTGCTGTATAATATAGTAACTGTTTTTTATTGTTAATTTTCTTTAATTGCACTTCGTTTCAATGTAAACTCAAATTAACTTTGTCAAGTAGAGCAACACAATTTACAAGTAAACATGGTGGGTCAGATCAGCAGTAGGCGAAAAAAGTCATTTTGACAATGACATTTGTTTGACGTGTCATCGTAATATCTGCGTCAATAAAAACAACACTAATTCGATTGTAATAGAGAAGCAATCAATTAATGTCCGTAGTAGTAAAACAATCACTCAAAACTCCGAAACATATCCAATTCAAAGTCAAAGCAAAGAATGACTCAAAGAAGTCACTTCTTAAAACTGTCAAAGTCGTCAGACGTCATGTCAAACACAACTGTCACTGCTGTCCTAAAAATAGGGTTATCTAATTAAAACTATAAATGATCATTTTTGTTACTCCTGTACCCTTCTTCAAATTAATTTGTTAGTATTTTTATGGTAGGAATAAAATAAAAAGGCAAAATAGGAAAAAAATTGGGGAATACCGTGATAATGTCTAATAAATGTAGTGTACATAGTGATGTCCCAAAATCCAAAATCTCCTTTCAGACGGAGAAACACAATAACGCTGCCCGACTCGGGAATTGAACCCAGAAGTTCACGCTCCTGTCTGGGTCGCGGATAAATTTGAAAGTGAGTTACCGCGGCCCTGGCACTATCAACTGAAGGAACACGGGTGGGTTTTAGTCAGTTAAAGAATGACACGCCCGCCCGCTTCACCCAGAGCGGGAGAAGTCATTGGATTGCCCAGATTACCCACCCCAAAAAAAAAGTACCTTACGCTCAGCCGTAGCGTTTACTACCACTAAACCAACAGGCAGTTGTTATTAGAGTTAGGAATTCAGGATCTTTATATAAAATCCAATTCGTCACTCGTCGACCCATCCAAAACATGATCGCATCAACCCCAGATCGATTGGCCTCGCTAGCCATCAGCCACGAGCCCCGAGTCCTCCCCGAACTACAATAATAGTAGGTAATTACGTACCGAGTCGTCGTATGCGGTTAGTATTGAGTTCCGCAGATTGTATCTGCATTTTAGATTGACTGCCGTGCTCGGAGCGTCGCGAGGAAGCTTAGCACTTCTATACTGTTCTATTTTCATTATTTTACAAATAGTTTCTCTCTGTCTGCTGCGCTAATTCAATGTCTTTTAACGTTTCCATTGGACGTGTTTTAATTAGAGAGGAAGGAATCAATATTATGTAAAATTACTTAAGCTTTCGTTTTGTAGATCAATTAGATGTATTCTTAATTGGGTACCGGCCGGTGTTTAAGAACACAATTTTGCGATGATTTTACTTCAGAGATAATGCCTCATTTCCTCCTCATTTTCTACATTTAAACTTTCAGAAACGTTTCCAACATTATTCTCAATAAATACAATGACAAAAAATAACACAACCAAAATAATAAAACGTAATTACACGAAACAGTATGAGAAATCCAGCGAATTGTAAAACAAAGCTGTGGTTTGTTTTACAACTGCTGTTTGTTTTACATTTCTTATACACTGTCTCGGTCGCCGAAAATTCTATTATTAGTCCTGGGGAAATTATATGTGCGGCAACAAAAGTTTTCTTTAGCACCTGCAACCTAGCGTCTTTTTTTATATGTGGGCGACGAGTTAATAGAACAGCTTCAATTATATTAATTCATCATCTTTACTACTCCAACAGAATATCAAAAAACCAGCGTCAATTTACGAGCGTAAATTAATATGACTCCGAGCTACCGATAAATATATTTACTTCTGATTTAATAACTCAGCGACTAATGTTGTAAGTGAGCTACTTTATATATTTTAGAGATTCAACATCTGTCTGCTAATAAAATCAAATTCCAGCCTCAAAATTAGCAATCAAAGTTTTTCATTCAACAACTAAATTAATAAATCATATTCTTTTTTCGTGAAAGTTTGCAACACACAAATTATTCAATTAAATATAAAATAAATGTGAATTAGTCCAAGAGCGAGCGAAGCGAGCTCGGGAGCTTAGGGCACCCCGACACGGATAGGTTAGGTTCGAAGGAGATGACGGGAGCTGAAGTGAGCGAGCAAAGCGAGCGAACTCAGCTCCCGTCATCTCCTTCATGTTAGGTTACTTTAGACCCTGCAGAGAGAAATAGGAGCCCTGCGCAGCGGGGCTCCGTCGACTTTGTTTCGTTTCCCCCCCTCCCTTAAAACTTAAATATTTTGTTGCACTCGAAGAATTATTAGATTTACTTTTAGTTAACAGATAGTTATTCAGTAAAACAGTTAAGCTTTAAAGATCTAGCAGTATAGTATAATTCATTTATTTGATGAGCAAATTTAGTGTGCAATTCAGTATTTTTGGTAGTAATTTCGAATATTTTGATTGAAAAAAGGGGAATTACAGTTAAAGTATTAAATACCACCCTATTTTTTGTATGTTCATTTGGGTAGGTATAATAGTCAATTACTTATGGTAACATTATAAATAGATAGGCGAATACATGAAATTATAGCTTTTATTGACCATTATTTGATGACAATAATAAGGAAATTTTATGTTCAAATATAGTAGATTCACTCATCAATTACTTATGCTAAAGTATAAAAATAAAGGTGACTCTATGAAATTAGAGTACGTTGATATTATTTTATAGATGAAGTTGATACACTTATTAGAAGCTAGCAATGAGTAGACATATCACAAATTTAGTTGCTTAAGAATTATCACCATGTTGCGTCATATTAACAGTAGCTTGTTTTACAATATATGGTCGCTTATAAACCATTTATTAGACGCTAAAAGTTTGTCGCTGACCTATTAATTAATTAGACAACTAAATATATTTGCAGACGAGAATGACATTTTAAAGAAGCTGCCTTAATTAGCACCCTTAGTCCTGTCTTTACAACCTGTGACAGCCAAGAAGAACAGAGCTTTAGTGTAAATAAAATGTGGAACTTTTTATCTTATAATCCATCAAGCAACAGTAGCGAAAATTGTCTCGACAGTTAAATGGCAAAGGTAAGATCCGTCTATTGGGATCGTGATAGTCTGATTCGGGTTGTAGTAAACCGATTTATGTTGCTGAGCCGTGGTAATCTGTGGATTCCTTCGGAGAGCACGCACAATATTGAGCAGATTGAGAATAACCAGCTTACGGGAATCACACTTCAATTGGACGACGAACGTAAAGGAATTGGATCGTTTTCGGTTAATACAATTGAATTGAATTTAAACAGGTCTTTACTGAGTGTGGGAAGATTGGATTATTCCGTTCTATTTTGTGAAAGAACCATGTATATCGATCGTTCTGCAAAGACACGTTCTCTGGTTTTATTTCGTAAAGGGCCACCCCTTGCCGATCGTAACCTTGTCTTATCAGTGGCTCACATTGCTCGTTAAGCCATATCATTGGCATTATATGAATAAGACAAGATCTCTATTCGAAGACGTGAGATCTACCAATCTAAAATGGTTTGAATTCCAGCAACGAACATTATAGGACGATTATGTTATGGTTTATGAATAAGATTAATGTTTTAAGACATCAAAAATCCAAACATTTCTCAAGATTGAAACGCGATACATCAAACGTTCTAAAATAACATTTTCTTGTTTACTCACAAAGTACAATATATAGGACAGACTAATTTCAGGGTGACATACTAACTCATTTATCAACGTCTCTCCTAAACAGCTGAACCCACTAAAATGAAATTTTGCAAGGGAATGTATCTGTAACGAAGTAGAGAAATTTTTACATTTTTAGTCTGAGGAAAATTACCTTACTCCGCTCTGTAGCTTCACAACTTTGTGCACAAACTGAATGTATATAGATTAAGTGTAACATGGCTTTTTACCCGACTGCCGAAGGAGGGTAATGTGTTTATCAGTCTATGTATGTATGTATATATGTATGTATGTTTGTTCCTATGTGGCGTTCCAGAGACCAAACGCGTTGGCCGATTTTGATGATTCATACGTCAATCGATTCGTCTTAACCCTGCGAGTGTCATAGGCTACGTTAAAATTGGACAATAGAAAAATGGCGGTTTTTGGGCGCCATATTGTGGGGTCCCAATTTTTTTTTTCTTCCAAACCCATTGTGTGGGGTATCAAAATAAAGGGTTTTAAGAGGTGATTTCAAAAATATATGTTTAAATGTATCTAATTCGAAAAAAACTTAACTAAAAACTTATAAATAAAAAAAGTTAAATCAAAAAATCTAAAAACCCGACTGCTTCAAAAGCGAACTAAAAAGACGTAAACAAGGAAAAAATCATGCTGTGCAGGCGGAGGATACACCAGATTTTGGTCAGCCAGCCCGCGAATATGTATCCTCCGACTGCACAGCGTGATTTTTTCCTTGTTTACGTCTTTTTAGTTCGCTTTTGAAGCAGTCGGGTTTTTTGATTTAACTTTTTTTTATATCGGGACATTTTGCATATTTTTTTTGTTTTTGTGTGTTTGTATATATGTCATGTGTTTTTCATTTGTGTTGTTGTGTTTATGTATACTTATATTGCAAAGATGTAAAATTGCTTGCAAAACTTGTATCTCTGGATAATGATCCAATACTGAAAATTCTTTCGCTAGTAGCTGTACCATCGCTGAGTATCAATGACTACTTTATTTCGGGTAATACGGCTCCTGTGGCCAAAGGAACGAAGCCACGGATCAATATCAATCAAAGTCAATCAAAATCATCCAAAAATTGTTACAATCAGCATGGTCAATGAATATTGTATAATAACATAAAGAATATGCGCGGTCACCAAAGGATTTCGCCTTCAAAATTAAAACGAGCAACAAGTTCCGTATACACTAATTTAAATCCTAGCATTGTTCCTACCCTAAACACATCTACTACCTACCCTAAATTACTGCTGCTATCATAACAGCCGTAGCTGAAACAAGTCGTAGTTAGTATTCAAGCGCTTGTCGTCATATCACTTCAGGCGACGTGATACCACATCGTTTACAGCGCGTCTCGCGACACGCATGCCGATGAGTCGCTATAAATAGCGTCGCGTCGGAATCAACTTTGGAGAGATAGTGCGAGATTCGACTGTCAAAATCTGCAGGTATATTTTGGTAGATAAAAATTGATTTTTATGAATGATTATTGATAGAAGAAGAGGCGTGAGGGTTGCCTGGCAATATCTAGACGCAATCAGTTTTTTTTTAATCTTTTGCCCCAAACTAGGAAGGAATTTCTACTGTATGCGTATGCAACATCAGCTAGCTCTCAGTTAGGTCATTTATTGGTTGCCAGGTTTAGCAGGTAAACTGGCAAACCACATATTGCGGCTAACTGATTGAGTTGGTTTTTTTTTCGAGATCTTAGGCTACTAGGAGCTACGGATAGTAAGATAAGTGCGTTGTGTTCTGTGGGGACGATGTGTCGGTAGGCTGGTTGCGCACTAGCCTACCGGACAACTTTAGAGCTAGTGACGATGAGCTGCTATAAAATAGCGCCGGTAGCAACTTTGGAGCGAGGGGCTACGAATAGTGATATAAGTGCGTTGTGTTCTGTGGGGCGATGATATGGGCTGCTTGCGCACTTGGCTACTAAACTTTAGAATACGTTTTATTGTGGTGCTTGTTTTATTAGTGTCCCGTACTCAAAAGGTAAAAACGGGACCATATTACTAAGACTCCACGGTCCGACTGTCTGTCTGTCTGTCACCAGGCTATATCTCATTATCATGGTATAATAACATACTCCGTATACTTCGCCTGGTACCTATGTTCTTCCCAGGATGGCCTTAGCCTACGTCACGATAAGTGTTACCATTGATTGTCCTTTTTAGAAAATTTAGGTACTTTCTCATGTAGTTAATGAAAATAAAATAAATTACTAACTAGCTTAACTATTTAGTAACTCATGTGATTCATCTATGTTCATCTATGTCATGTATATTTAGTGTTTAATTAATTTATCTTTTGAATTATTAGTTCAAAATTGCTTTGTTAAGATAAAAAATGCATTTTGCTCGGGTATTTCAATAACACACAGTGGCAACACATCGAATTGACAAGTGTCATACTGACAACTAGCCATTTCATCGCTATTGTCGTGTCACTCACACCTTTAGCGTATGTTTCGCTCGGTGAGAAAAATACTGTGGCTCCCAAACATTTGTGATGAACCCGTGAACTTTGAAAGATACACAAGAAAAATTGTTAATTGTTCCGTAAACTGTAAAAACAGCAGTATAAAAGGCGGCGTAATATATTTTTTTCTTTTCCCAATTTAGAGACGCTGTCATATACGTGGCTTCAATATTGTACCAAACTTCACCTAAAATAATTGGTATGTGCCTTTCATTAATTTAATTTATATACGCGTTCCATAGTTCAAGGCATAGTTGTGTCAATACGTTTTTACGCCCGAACTTAACCTAACCTAATAGTTTTGACTTATTATAGTCAAGTCAAGTGGTAGCGCCATCTCTTGTAAATGTCATAAATCAATGACCGAATACATAGACAAACGCATTTAAGATTTCGCGGGCGATCGATATCCTAATTATCTCGTTCCTTCCTCATTCCTTTTCCCTTTATGTACGCCTTGATGACGGGTCGCCAGAACGAACCGAAACTTCTACGTGAACGGGCCTCGTATCTCAACCGCCAGCTGTCCAAGCCATCACATGGCTGGAGACTGATGCATCTAATTAGTTAGATTGCAGAGAACCTTGTGAACCGTGTCTATTAACCCGCCTCGCGGATATAAAACAATTGTGTGAAGTGTGTGGATCCTGAATGACCAGAAAGTCGTCGTCGCCATTTTGGAGTTGAAGAACACCAGCCCGCCGCCACACGTGGGCTAGCATCGACCACCACAAGGTAAGGCGTACTACTTCCCTCATTCCCATACTAGATCGCCCGAATTGATCCGTGAATATTTGCCCGCTTATTTCAACGCACTATTACCAGAACCCTTCAAATACAGTCCACTTTTTATAATAGACACAAGGATGAAGAGGTTTCTCAAACCGCTATAACATTTTTGGTCCTTCGTAGCCGGATATATTACTATAATATATCCATTTTCCTTTATTTCTTACGTAGGAATCTATCATAAATTCCTACTAGGGTCGTGGCACCTAGCCGCCTACCCACATAATCAAGTTGTAAACCCAATACGTGGTTCCATCAACGCCGCTATAGCAGGTATATAATTACCTATCTGCTATTATTAAAATAATTCTTATTGAAAACTAACTTGTCGTATTGTAAATTTCCATATTTCAAGCGTCTTTTAGTTTAACCGCCCTTATAGGAATCACCTACCTCCAATCATAAATTGTTAGGAATAAGTTACTTGCCAAAAAGCGCGAGGTAGACATTCAATCTATAAGAGAAAAATAAAATAGGTGTACTACTAGTAGGTACCTACGCAGTATAAATATCATAACTTTACCGAATACGTTTCGACGATTGCGGACTATAGGTTGCATATTTATACCTACTTATTTATCTTAAACATATTCGAACTTAAAAATAAAACTGGCTAGGATAGTAATGCTATTAACATTTTGTGCAATCTAATTACTTTAGTTAGTGGGTACTACGAAAAATCTTATTTCGTTATCACGCAAATATTGCGAAACCCGTTGTCACAATACAGTCACACTCAGTAGTATTACTTTTCTACATATAGTTGTTCGTTTAAATAACTACCGTACATTGTTTTGTTTATGTGGTTATTTGTAACTACATTACATAACAATGCCGCGTGATGCGAAAGCAATCGCTTCTTCGGAAGATCAACAGTTGGTGATTTTAGAAGCTAAGCGTAATATACTTTTCGAGCGTACTCAGTCAATTTATGATCGCTCTAAAGTCGCTAATACTTCCGAAGCAGTGAGAGAAGGCTTTCTCAGCTCTTGTGTAACATTAGATGATATTCGAACGGAATTTCATAAATTATTGGATGATTATAATGCAAGGTTACTGGCTGTTTATCCCGATGCGAAGCCTAGCTATCAAGCCTACGCCTCATTCGAGGATATGTATTGTTCCGTGAAACGTGTGATGTCTCAATTAGAAGATAAGCCGTCCGGGAGGCACAGTATGAGTGATTCCGCAACATGTAGACCAAGGTTACCGCCAATCGAACTCATGTCGTTCGACGGTGATATACGAAACTGGCCGTTATTTTATGCAAGTTTTAAATCTACAGTTCATGACAATAAGTCGCTGACGGATGCAGACAGGTTGTACTATTTAATAGGTAAGCTGTCGCCGAAGGCGCAGTCTGTGTTCGCGGAAGTCACACCATGTGCTGAGAATTACCAAGTCATATTCCAGGCACTGCTTGATAGGTATCAGGATATTCGCGTCCTCGCGTCTACCTATTTGGATCAAGCTTTAAATCTTAAATTGTCTGGTCCCGCGTCTGTTTCGAATTACCAGCTATTCGTGGACAAGTTTATTACCGCAATTAATTCTCTAAAGAATTTAAAATTAGTTGACCTTCTGGATTTCATTTTATTGCACCTCGCAATAAAAAAGTTTGACACTGAAACTATTCGCGCTTTCGAGATGACAACGTAATCGTAAGATTCCCACTCTAGATAGTTTTGTCACCTTCATCAATGATCAGTGTCGGATATTCCGTAATACCCAACCACCCTCATCTAACAATAATAAATCTGATAGTTCTGACAATTCACATAGGTCTAATAAATCGCGTAGTTTTAATAATAAAATTTCCGCTCCTAATCCACAAACATATGTAGCTTGCTCTGAGTCAAATAATTCAAACAAGTGTCTGTGCGAAACATACGTGCATGAACACTTATTTAAATGTCCCGCTTTTGATAATTTGACTCCGACAGCTCGTTTTAAATGTGTGAAAGACAACAATGCTTGTGTCAATTGTTTGAGTATTAAACATAAAACGGTTAACTGTTCCTCTAAATTAAAGTGTCGCACATGTAAACAACGTCATCATACATTGTTACATTTTAATAAAAACCCGCAATTATCAACTGTTGTGACGTCACAGCCGAAACCGGTCCCGACGCCTATGCCGACTGTTACGTCACAGTCTGAAGTATCGTTGTGTACGACATCTGTCGCTGGCGCCGCTCGAGCGCGTTCGATTGACAGTCGGTGTGTTGCGGCGTCGCCTTCGGCGTTAAATGGCCCGCAATGTACGCCGTACACAACTGTTCTACTCGCTACTGCTCAAGTAGTGATGTACGATGCAAATGATAAGCCGCACATAATACGTTGTTTACTAGATAGCGCTTCACAAAGTAATTTTATTACTTCTGAATGTTTTAAGCGTCTAGGACTTTGGAAGAACTTTCATACTTCTAATTTAATAGTTAAAGGAATCGGTGGGTCGGAAAAACCAGTTAAGGGTTCCGTAGATATTAAATTATATTCTCGTTTTAGTAGTAATATTAATTTTAACGTTTCTTCGCTTATTGTTGAACGTATAACGGAGACATTGCCGACCGCTCATGTCGATGTCTCTAAACTTACACATCTCAAAACATTACCGCTCGCAGATTCGAAGTTTGCGGAGCCGAGCGGTATTGATGTTTTGATTGGTGCTGCTATATTCCCGCGCTTGCTTTTGCCTAACATAGTGCATAGCGAGCAACATAATATACCTCCCGCCATTGAAACTGTGTTGGGGTATGTGGTTATGGGTTCCGTACCTACAGCACATACTTCACACTGTACGAGTACAACGTCATGTTGTTCTGTTCTTCAAGATCCCAGTTTAGATTCGCTTCTCAAGCGATTCTGGGAGCTTGAAGAAATTTCCGCCTCGCCCTCGCAGAGCCATAAGGATCTCGAGTGTGAAGAACATTTTCGCGCTACCACTGTTCGCGATGACAGTGGTAGATATATTGTGTCGTTGCCATTTTGCGACGACCCTTATTCGTTAGGCGACTCATACGCTACCGCACTTAGGCGTTTTCATTGTTTAGAGCGCAAACTTGATGCGCCCTTAGGGTTACGCAGCGCTTACAATGACGTCATGCGAGACTATATAAATAAGGGATATTTGAGCCCGGTTCTATCTGTCATATTATATTCCGCATCACGGTGTCGTTCGCGAAGATAGGACTTCCACTAAACTTCGCGTGGTTTTAGACGCTAGTAGTCAAACTACATCGGGACAGTCGATTAATGACATTCTACATGCAGGCCCCAATCTACAGGGTGATTTATTTAATATCATAATTGGTTTTCGTCTCTTTCAAATAGCCTTGTCTGCTGATTGCCGCCAAATGTTTCTCAATGTCGGCGTTCGTGAATCGGACCGTAGATTTCAACGCATCTTTTACAGAGATTTATTCTTCGTTCGGCCCGAAGTTTTGTCCCACATTCCAAAAAATTCTTAGTTCGTCCCACATCATCATTGAAGTACTGTTTCGTCCCATATTACAAGTACTTTAAAGGTACAGTCAATAAAAATAACACACACACGTGCACACTGAAGTGTAAAATTAAAAAAATACATAATTTTTTTCGACTTATAATACATCGTACTTTAGAATAGTCAAAGAAAAATATGAATCTAGTTGCACATTAGCAAGCGTCAGTAGGTCTCTATGGAGAAAAATGTGCAAGAAACACCACGGACTCTCTTTTCCATCAGTTTATTATTTGGTTACATCATTCTTGTTGAAAAAATACATGTGTGAGAACGATGTAAAAAGTCGTGCACGTAAAAGCATCACGAGTGAAACAAACAATAAAAAAATACAAAAAATAGGTAATTAAAAACTAGCCGAGGCATCTAAGTTGAGTTGGCGAGTAAGCCAATCCCAACTGATGGCGCCCGTTTACGAACATGACGCATGAATTGGCACCACTCAGCTCAACCATCATGAAGGGAATTGAATAATCCAACACATGTGCCACCATCAGAGAGACAGTTAAGAGAGCATGACACAATCTCAACTGCAAGGGCACACACAAGTCAACGAATGACACTAAGTACAGTAAATCTTAGATTTACAGTTGGTACATAGTACTCACACATATGCTGTGCAGTTATCACTAAACGAAATTGAGTTTATACAATAAAAATATATGCATACAGTCTTCAGCAGGTCCAACAATACTTCAAAACAATAATGTTCTACATATCACTTGTTTTTGCGCCCTAGTGGTTGTGGAGCAAGGCTATGATTGAGCCAAGCATTTTTATCTGCGATGTAAGCGCCCAACTTATAATATGCCTGCCTGCATAGTGTGCGTTTTATACAAGTTTTAAATTTCGTCTCATTCGGTTATAGAATGGGGGGAGGAATTTTATTGTAGCATTTTATACAGTACCCCATGAAAGAAGAGGCTACTTTAGCCAGTCTGAAACCTGGTTGAATTAATTGTTTCCTATTTCTACTAACGTAATTATGTCTGTCACCGTTTTTACTAAAAAGTATTTTTTTTGTTTGTTTGTTTTATCTTGCGATCAGTCTTTCACTATGAGCAGATGAAATGGTTCGGATGGCGTGTTAGGCTCTACTCTCAGTGGGGTCTGCCCCATCTTTACAAAGTCACTCTTCTGGCTCACTGTTCTGGTCGAAAATGTCCCGCCGCTTTTTTAATCGGCGGATGCTTTCAGGGATTGTAAGTTGTTCTGCGAGCATGTTCGGATAATTTAGCAGTCGGGATTTTTACTGGACGCCATGTGCATTTATCTCCTAATTGACCATAGGAATATTGAGGATTTCATGAATTTCTGTTAGAGAGGAGCGGTGGTTTAAAATAGTTTATTGATGTTAAATATTTCAAAATACGTAACCCTTTTTAATAGCTGATTGTACAAACAAGTAAGTTTGGTACATACAAAAAAGATATGGGCCGTAGAAGGAATATAAAATAGGACGAAGCAGGCATAAAATAATTAAAATTATATTTTGGGACGAAGGAAGCATATTGTTTGGGACGAACCAGGATTTTGGCATTTGGGCCGAAAATCAGTGGGCCGAACGAAGAATAAATCTTTACAGATTTAGCAAACATGAACCTATAACGGTTTACCAATTTAATCGTGTTTGCTTCGGATTTAAGTCTAGTCCATATCACGCGTTACGTGTAGTCCGCCAGTTAGTCGCTGATGAAGGCGATAATTTCCCTGCAGCTTCTGCTGCTGCTTCTTCTGCTTTATATATGGATGACATTGCCTGTAGTGTCATGTCCATACCGGAAGCAATTTCGCTTTGTGATGAGCTTATTCAGCTCTTCAGGCGAGGCCAGTTCGACCTTGTCAAATGGACAAGTAACTCGAAAGAGGTTCTCGCACACATACCTGATACTCATAAGGCTTCGCCCGATATCGAGTATGAGAAGTCTATACCGCATAAGGTCCTGGGTTTACGCTGGGACAAGTCTTGTGACAGTTTCCGCTTTGACGTCACCACACCAGATGATAAATGTACTAAGCGAACCATGCTTTCCACAGTGGCTCGGCTATGGGACTTAATGGGTTTTGTCGCCCCCACTATTCTGTACGCCAAGCTCTTAATTAAGGAGCTTTGGCTGTCGAAGTGTGACTGGGACGACATTCCAGCTGACCATATAGTCACCGCTTGGAAGCAGTTTTGTGTTGAGCTTTCTACGCTTAATGAAATTATTATTCCGCGTCATCTGGGGTTAGTCGACGGATGCACCATGAATTTAATAGGTTTCGCTGACGCCAGCGAGCGTGCTTACGGTGGAGTCGTATACATGCAAATATGCATTGGTTCTAACTACTCCGTGCAGTTAGTTAGTGCGAAGTCTAAAGTCTCACCTGTGAAAACCATTTCGGTGGCTAGACTGGAGTTGTGCGCGGCCCTACTGTTGTTTAAGTTGCTTCGCAAGGTACAAGACACAGTATCGCCCCACTACCGCATCGATAGGGTATACGCGTTTACGGACTCTAAAGTAGTGCTCGCCTGGATAAATTCCTCACCGCACCGCTGGCAAACTTTTGTTGCCAATCGGGTTACTAAGCTAATAGAGCTTATGCCCGCTAATTGTTTCAACCATGTCGCGGGTACTGAGAACCCCGCTGATTGTCTGTCTCGTGGTGTCACGCCAGCTAAGCTCTTGCATCATCCATTGTGGTATCGTGGACCATCATGGATTTCTCATGACCCATCTGAGTGGCCCATACATACTTTCGACCACAATGCACTACATAAGGGCGTACCCGAACAGAAATCAGTCGCTCATGCCGTGGTTTCTGACGTTACGGAATCACCAATTTACGCGCTAGCACTACGTGTTTCGTCCTGGTCTAAGTTGCTGCGCGCTATTGTTTACGTCTACAAATTTTTAAGACAACTGCCTAGTGCATGTACTGTATCGAGCTCTGATCTCAAATATGCAGAAATTAAATTGCTGCGAGCTGTACAGGATGTTCATTTCCGTAACGATATTCTAAATTTAAAAAACAATAAACCATGTACGCCCGCTCTCCATAAGCTTAAGCCGTTTCTTGATGAGCACGGCATCATACGAGTTGGTGGTCGTCTCACAAATTCGGACGAACCCTACGAATATAAACATCCCTGTATTCTACCACGTCATGACCATATTGTTGATCTTCTTGTTGACTTTTTTCACAAGAAACATCTTCATGCCGGTCCGGAGTTGCTTATTTCCTTACTCAGGCATAATTATTGGATTTTAGCTGCACGTCGAATAATTCGTCACAGAATCCACAACTGTAACACTTGCTTTAAATTCCGCCCTCGTCCTGTTTTTCCGCTAATGGCAGATCTACCTAGCCAGCGAGTTAACCAAGTCGACAAGGCGTTCACTCACACCGGTTGTGACTACGCAGGCCCGCTGCAGTACACACCATTTCGTGGTCGAGGTGTTAAGAGCCGTAAGGCTTGGCTCTGCATTTTTACGTGTTTGACAACGCGTGCCACGCACATTGAAGTGGCTACAGATTTAAGCACAGTGACTTTCCTTGCAGCCTTAAAACGCTTTCTTTCGCGACGCGGTCCTATTAAATGCTTATATACCGATAACGGTACTTGTTTCGTAGGTGCAAGTTCTTATTTACGCGACCTTCATAAATTTCTTAAAGATTTTCGTCCTCATCTTGAGGAAGAACTTTCCTTCAATCATATAGATTGGAAGTTTATTCCGCCTGCTTCCCCACATTTTGGAGGATGTTGGGAAAGTATGGTTAAGGTAGTTAAAACTCACCTTTTCAAAGTTATAGGTCAACAAATCCTCTCCTACGAGGAACTTATAACTGTCCTTAGCCAAGTTGAGGCTCTAGTTAATTCGCGGCCACTTACTGCTATGAGTAGTGACCCTACTGAACCATCAGCGCTGACCCCTGCGCATTTCTTGCACACCGCGCCATTGTTGTCCCTTCCAGCTCCTGAAGCAGACACGCTCAGCTTGCTTCAGAGACATACTCTACTTGACAAACTTGTGCAGTCGTTCTGGCAGCGCTGGCGTTCAGAATACTTACATCAACTTCAGGCTAGATCCAAATGGAATAGTCCTGCACCTTCTATACTGGAGGGTACTATTGTGGTTATCATTACTGATAACGCTCCGCCTCTTGCATGGCCGTTAGGCATTATTGAGAAATTGCATACCTCAAAAGACGGTACAACCCGTGTTGTTACTGTGAAAACCGCAAAGGGTAGCTACGTGCGCCCTGTTGTACGTCTGTGTCCATTACCAACTCAATAAGGCCTGGCTTGATAGTTAGGTCTCTTAGTTTTAGTTAGTTTGAGACGCAAAATATTTTTTTTCTCTTAAAATTTAAGTATAGGTATGCAACTTAAAGTATTATGCAACTCGTAGTATTAATCTTTAATCTTAATAATTTAAATGTAAAATCTGCATCTTAGTCTGTATTACTGAATAGGTATACGGTAGTACACCTCATAGGGCTAAGTTTAATTTTCATTAAAGGTGACCCTTTAAGGCCGGGAAAATGGTAGCGCCATCTCTTGTAAATGTCATAAATCAATGACCGAATACATAGACAAACGCATTTAAGATTTCGCGGGCGATCGATATCCTAATTATCTCGTTCCTTCCTCATTCCTTTTCCCTTTATGTACGCCTTGATGACGGGTCGCCAGAACGAACCGAAACTTCTACGTGAACGGGCCTCGTATCTCAACCGCCAGCTGTCCAAGCCATCACATGGCTGGAGACTGATGCATCTAATTAGTTAGATTGCAGAGAACCTTGTGAACCGTGTCTATTAACCCGCCTCGCGGATATAAAACAATTGTGTGAAGTGTGTGGATCCTGAATGACCAGAAAGTCGTCGTCGCCATTTTGGAGTTGAAGAACACCAGCCCGCCGCCACACGTGGGCTAGCATCGACCACCACAAGGTAAGGCGTACTACTTCCCTCATTCCCATACTAGATCGCCCGAATTGATCCGTGAATATTTTCCCGCTTATTTCAACGCACTATTACCAGAACCCTTCAAATACAGTCCACTTTTTATAATAGACACAAGGATGAAGAGGTTTCTCAAACCGCTATAACATCAAGTTTTGTGAGTTTTTGTTCCGAAATAAATTAAAATACTAAAATGCAATCAATTAAAAGAAAGCAAAGTAAATAAATAAAAAAGTATCAAATATGACGATTTATTAAGAATTATAAAACATTTGTACTTATTGTATTATTTTTATCTTTTTCCCCACAAAAAAAGTTTGAGAACCGCATCGCAATTGATGACGTAGTCTTAGGACAATCACGTGACCCAGCTGTCACGGGAAGAGACTACCATGTCTTGTTCTACCATGCTCATTATGAACCGTGATAGCTTTTCACAGATTATGTATTTCTGTTGCCGCTATAAACAAATACTAAAATCAGAATGAAATAAATATTTAAGGTGGGCTCCCATACAAAAAACGTGTTTTTTTTTGCGATAATGGTACGGAACCCTTCGTGCGCGAGTCCGACTCGCACTTGGCCGGTTTTTTCTCACTATGGTCTATTAAAGTATTGACTTAAACCAAGGTCTTTTGAGCCAATGTCCTTTCACGTGGCGGATTGTCTGAAATTGCCGGTTCGAAAATATTTTTTGAAATTTCCGATTCGGATGGATGGTCGGTTTGAAGCATTGAAATATGCATTGACAGTTCCATTTCGGATGGATGACCCGGTGACCGTGTGAAAACAAAAACATAATTACCAATTTCCTCCATATCAAGCAGGAGACAAAGTCATTAGGCACAAAGGGGCGTTTTCAACTGGGATAAGCCAAGTTGCCTAGCACCACGATAAAAATTAACATTAATATTAATGGGTCCTAAGATTGTCAGCTTTTATATTTGTAAAAGCCTCCGTACAAACCATCCTGTACGCTTTGCATAATAATATCAAAGCTAAACGCTAACTTTGAAGTAATTTACGTCGTAATTAAGTGGGGATCCCATTAAAACTAAACGCGTTTTTTTGCGTTTTTTGCGGTAATGGTACGGAACCTTTCGTGCTCGAGTCCAACTCGCACTTGGCCGGTTTTATCTTAAACATTTTAAATCTTCAAATAGTGGATTTTTATGAAATAAATTCAATTGATTTGATTGCCTGGCAGAAAGTGAAAAATAAAACTAATAATAAAAAAAGTTGATAGCAGCTGTCAGCAACACATTTTTTCACGCTGACCAAAATTATTTATTATTTGAAATAATTTAAAACGGAATCAGAGTTTATCCAAATATACATCATTGTCTGCAGCCATTTCGGCCACGGCGGCCAATCTCAATGATGATCAGATATCGACGCGGGAGTTATTATAGTGCACAAGTGTGTGCGCAACTATTCGTCGATCGGTTCAGAATATTGGAACAGGCAGTGCCATTGCAAGCAACAAGTGATATACGGTTATTATTTAAGATATGCCGTGTCAAAACGTACGACGCGATGACGCTACGATTCACCTAGACAACGGTTGCGAAGGATGCGCCCCCTGCACCCTCCCTGCACGGCGGGCGCCCTAAGCCCGTACCGCGACTGCACCGTGCCGCTGCTGTCATAAGTGCCAAGTTCCGTCACTCAATTTTGACATTGTTTTTTTGTGTTATTTAGTTTTCTAATTATTTTATTAGTAATACTGTGTAAATAGTGTTTTAATAATATTGGTAAGTGAAATTTATTTTTTATGTTAAGCGCCGGCTGTAGCGATATCGGAAACTGTAGCAGTCAACCTGCTACATCACTTGATATTCAGCAGGTGAGAAGAAAAAAACGTGCCTGAGAGCAATGGGGACACCAATTGCTCTCAGGCACGTTTTTTAAAGGCGAACGGGGGCTACGGATCCACTATGGTAAAGTACACAAACCCCATAGTGTACCTTCGTGCCCCCCAGCTGTGCAGACACCACAAATACAAACCGAAACGCTTTGGAAAACCCTTACGAAATTAAAAAACTACACCGATTTTAAAGAGAAGACGGGGCCCCGGGGTGCGAGACGGTCTGGCGCGATGCGTCCGTCTTGCAACCCAGGAGAACTCACTAAGTGCCTGGGAGGAATTGCTCACCTTCCCTTATAGGATTCTGCATGTCCAGAAAAAATTGGCTATAAAAAAAACACTAACGACTCAAATTAAAGACAATTGTAACGATTCAACCCTTCTTTTAAATTCAAAATTACCAGCATTCAATCACCCTGCCCAGAAAGGTGTGTGTTCGCATGTAGAATCCAAATTAAGTGAAGGTGACATTAGGGGAGCGGCCAGGCTATTGTTCAGTAGTGATGTGGTGGCGCCTTACTCTCCAGAAACTATTTCAGCCTTGGAGAGTAAACATCCAGCGCCTGCGGATGATCTCACCTTTCCCGACCCTCCCAACACCTATACCCGATCTCAATTCATCCTTTCTACAGGTTTCAGCCCCCCAGTTGATTGCAGCCTTGTGCTCCTTCCGAAGAGGTTCCGCTGGCGGCCTCGACGGCCTGACTCCTCAACATTTAAAAGATCTTTTAGGTTCAGGCGCCGGGGACGCTGGTGAGTCTCTTTTGAAGGAGCTTGCGGCTCTAGTCTACCTAATGCTCTCCGGCGGTGTGAACGATGCCGTCGTCGATGTCTTATACGGGGCCAACTTATGTGCCCTACGCAAGAGGGACGGCGGTATTCGTCCAATTGCCGTCGGGTGCACCTACAGGCTTATGGCAGCCAAAATATGCTGTAAACTGTATAGTAAAACTATAACCACTAAATTCCAGCCCTTACAGCTTGGCTTTGGTTCCAGAGGGGATCTATCAGAGGGGTTGTGAGGCTGCCGTACATGCTCTTTCCACTTTTTTGAATTCCGGTAAGGGTGAGGTCATCCTCAAGGTTGACGTTAAAAACGCCTTTAATTCCGTCAACAGGGACACTTTGTTGGCTGAAGCAAAAAACGAGTTGCCAGAAATGTTCGGCTTTTTGTGGCAACGCTATCGGCACCCATCAAAATTATTATACAAAGACAATGTTTTGGAATCTTCATTTGGTTGCTAACAAGGTGACCCTCTCGGGCCAGTCATTTTCAGTCTGGCTATTATCCGATCATTCAAAAACTAAATTCGAAATTTAACGTATGGTATTTGGATGATGGAACACTAGGTGACGTAGACACCGTTTTAGCAGATATCCAATTCCTGAAAGAGCAGTTCAAATCCATCGGCCTTGACCTTAACCACTCCAAATGTGATTTTTTTCTTTGTGACAGTACCGACATACAACCGACCCTACAGAAATTCCATGCCAGAGATCAAAATTTTAGATAAAGTTCACTGCACCTCCTAGGTTCCCCAATTTTGGCAGACAGTTTTTCTTCATTCATTGATGGCAAAATTAACCATTTTAAAGATATTTCGGCTAGACTATCAAAAAATAACGTTTTTTTTTTTTTTTTTTTTGGGTGGGAAATCATCCAATGACGTCTCCTGCTCTGGGTGAAGCGGGAGGGCGTGTCAGACTTTTACTGACTAAAACCCACCCGTGTTCCTTCAGTGTTTGTGCCAGGGCCGCGGTAACTCTCTTTCAAATTTATCCGCGACCCAGACAGGCATCGGCCCTAGCGGACCCCGTCAACTTTGCTGACATCTCTTTGAGGCGCGCGTGGAACACTACGCGCCGTCGACTCGGGCCTGGTCCTTATCGGACGACGAGCTAGCCATTACTCGCCGTCCGCAAGCCCGCGCCTACGGTGGCCGGGAATCGGCTTGCGACTCCCGACGCCCGGGGCGTCTCCTGCGGTGGCTAGGGGCGTGAGGTCGTCTCCGTTGTGTCTCCCTCACGCGTTCCGCCTCCTCCTTCGCGAGCATTACTGCCAACCAAACCAAACCAAACCAACCAAATTTTATGTATTTTCTCCGCTCTTCTCTTTTATGGAAGCAGCCACTTCTCCTGGAAAAAAACAAAAAAAAAATTGACTAAATTATTGGATGCACTCTGGCATCTATCTTAAATATGGCCTTGGATGACCGAGCCTGGACGCAAGCCACGCTACCCATTCGCTTCGGTGGGCTCGGCATCCGCAAAATTTCTAGTATAAGCCTACCGGCGTTCCTGTCTTCGATCCACAGCACTGAAACGAAAACCACTAAAATTGTATCCCTGTAACTGGTTAACTGTGAAGTGCCGTGCTCGACCGACGCAGTGTGCGCCTGGAAATTGGCTTGCCCGAATACGGCGTTGCCCGAAAACCCATCTTCCCAAAGACAGTGGGATGAGCCGCTCTGCAGATTGGTACGGAATAAACTCATAAATATGTCCACCAATACTGCTGAGCGTGCTCGCCTACTGGCTGTGGGTGAATGGGCCTCTGGCTACAGGCTTTACCGTCACCCAACTTTGGTACAATGTTGAGTGACACTACTTTCCGGATCGCTACATGTCTGCGCGTAGGCACTCCCAGCGGAGCTCCACATCGTTGTCAATGTGGTGAAGCTGTCAACCGTCTCGGACACCATGGCCTATCTTGCAGTAGGAGCGCTGGTCGGATAACACGGCACGCCAGCGTTAATGACATCATACGTCGAGCTCTTGTTACCGCCGGGGTGCCAGCTGTTTTAGAACCAGGCTTGGCACGTGACGATGGGAAGAGACCGGACGGGATGACCATAATGACTTGGAAGTTGGGTAGGCCTATGTTGTGCGATGCAACATGTGTCGATACCCTTGCGCCATCCCATCTTCTTAGCACAGCCGCCTGTTGCTGGTGCAGAAAATCTCAAACGGCGCAAATATAACAACCTTATTGGCAGTTATATGTTTGAGCCGTTTGGGGTTGAGACATTAGGTCCATGGGGTCCGAGTGCTCACCAAGTGTTTCGAGACATAAGTAAACGGTTAGTCGACTGTTCACGTGACCAGAGGTCTGGCTTTTTCTTCAGCCAGAGAATCATTATTGCCATTCAACGTGGCAATGCTGCCAGCGTTCTGGGCACGTTTCCCATTGATATCAATGTGGACGTATTTTTTGATGCGCAATGGAGCCCTTATCCTTCTCCCCTTTGTATGTAATTTTGTTTTGTTATCTATATCTATAAAAGCGAAAGGTGACTGACTGACTGATCAATCAACGCACAGCCAAAACTGCTAAGCCTAGAAGCATGAAATTTGGCAGAAAGGTTCCTCAAGTGACGTAAGTGTGCACTAAGAAAGGATTTTTGGAAATTTCACCCCTAAGGGGGTAAAAAGGGGGTTGAAAGTTTGTATGAAAAATCTAATTCCTTCGACCAAAATTCTTGAAACTTAGCACAAATAGTATTCTAAGTAAATGATAAAGATTGACACTATTAGTTTTTCGAAACTACCCCCAAATAATGATTTAGGGATTGTTGAAATTTGTATGGAAAATCTGATTTCTTGGGTCAATAAACTTGAAACTTGCCACAAATACTAACCTGAATGAATAATAAAGATTGCTATTATTATTTTTTGAAACTACCCCCAAAAGACGATTTAGGGGTGTTAAAGTTTTTTTGAAGAATCTTATTACTTCAGTTAATAAACTTGAAACTTGACATAAATACTAACCTAAATACACAATAAAGACTTTCATTGTTAGTTTTTCGAAACTACCCCCAAAAGATGATTTGTGGGGATGTTATTTTTTTTGAAGAATCTGATTTCTTGGGTCAATAAACATGAAACTTGACATAAATACCATCCTAAATAAACAATAAAGGTTGTCATTATTAGTTTTTTGCAACTACCCTCAAAAGACGATTTAGGGGATGTTAATTTTTTTTAAGAATGTGATTTCTTGGGTGAATAAACATGAGACTTGACATAAATGGCATCCTTAATAAACAGTAAAGTTTGTCATAATTAGTTTTTTGCAACTACCACCATAAGACGATTTAGGAGGTATTACAGTGTTTTTGAAAATCTGATTTCTTGGGTCAATAAACTTGCCACTAATATACTAACCTAAATGAATAATAAAGGTTTCTGTTATTATTTTTTGAAACTACCCCCAAAAGACGATTTAGGGTATGTTAATTTTTTTGAAGAATCTGATTTCTTGGGTGAATAAACATGAAACTTGACATAAATACCATCCTAAATAAACAATAAAGGTTGTCATTATTAGTTTTTTGCAACTACCCCCAAAAGACGATTTAGGGGATGTATTTTTTTTTTGAAGAATATGATTTCTTGGGTGAATAAACATGAAACTTGACATAAATACAATTCTAAATAAACAATAAAGGTTGTCATTATTAGCTTTTTGCAATTACCCCCAAAAGACGATTTAGGAGGTATTGGTGATAAAACAAAAAAACGTGAGTTAATAAACTTGCCACTAATATACTAACCTAAATGAACTACCCCCAAAAGACGATTTAGGAGGTATTACAGTGTTTTTGAAAAATCTGATTTCTTGGGTCAATAAACTTGAAACTTGCTACAAATACTAACCTAAATGAATAATAAAGGTCGCTATTATTATTTTTTGAAACTACCCCCAAAAGAAGATTTAGGGGATGTTAGTTTTTTTGAAGAATCTGACCATCCTAAATAAACATTAGATTTTTGCAACAACCCCCAAAAGACGATTTAGGGGATGTATTTTTTTTTTTAAGAATATGATTTCTTGGGTGAATGAACATGAAACTTGACATAAATGTCATCCTAAATAAACAATAAAGGTTGTCATTATTAGTTTTTTGCAATTACCCCCAAAAGACGATTTAGGAGGTATTAGAGATTTAAAAAAAAAAAAAAACTTGGGTTAATAAACTTGCCACTAATATACTAACCTAAATGAATAATAAAGGTTGCTATTATTATTTTTTGAAACTACCCCCAAAATACGATTTAGGGGATGTTAATTTTTTTGAAGAATCTGATTTCTTGGGTCAATAAACATGAAACTTAACATAAATACCAACCTAAATAAACAATAAAGGTTTTCAATAATTAGTTTTTCGAAACTACGGTTAAAATACGACTTCAGGGTGGTAAAGATTTTTGATTACTTTTACTGCACATAGCTTCTTTTTATGACGTTCGGGAGCACTTAGGAGGGGTTTTAGGAAATTCAACTTTTTAAAGGGTTAAAAGGGAGATATTTATTTGTATAAAGTATATATATATTTATTTGTATTTGTTTGTTTTCCTTTGGCAAAATAATAAAGGATGGCATCATTAGTTTCTTTGAAGAATCAAATGGCACTAGGATGGGGACCTCTACATCGATTTGGAACTACTGAACTGGACCGTTTGTCTCATAGTTTAATAGCAGCTTATTTTTGGTTGCCATCACACGAACGAAGTCGCGGGCGGAGTTAATATTATAAATGTGAAAGTGACTCTGTCTGTCTCTCTGTCCACCTTTTCACGCTTAAACCGTTGAACCGATTTAGATGCAATTTGGTTCGGAGATATTTTGAGACGCTGGGCAGGACATAGCATAGTTTTTATCCCGGAAATCTTACTTAAGGGGGTGGAAAGAGAGATAGAAGTTTGTATGGAAAACCCACAATATTATGCTGCGATATAAAAAATAAGCTATTCGAATTACTAAAGCTTCGCAGACGAAGTCGCGGGCAACAGCTAGTTAGTCATAAGATTAGAAATATTCAATTGTATATATTATTTGAATTACGAAAACAAAATAATGACCCTGATACATGTCACAGATGATATAATGAAAAAAAAAGGTAAATATGTGCGTAGTACATTATTACCTCAATGTTAAATATGTTTGTTTGTCGTTAGGAGGTAATATCTGTAAGTATCGCCTCGATAGCCCAATTTGTTTCATAGACAGATGAAGCCGCACGGTTCTTATTTCAATAAAATATACAGCTGGTCTTTGATAAATCTGAAATATGAATTTTCATCAGGTTTACCTACAGTGGCGATAATTTTGAGCCCCGCTTATGGGAAGCCTTAATCACAGGTAATATAATACTAGCATACAGATGTCTCATCCCATACAATGAAACCATGTCGACGTAACGAGCGTTTTTCGTCTGATTAAAGCGATTATTTTTTGTACTTCGTTCGCGTTCGGTATATCGTATGGTGTTAGTAGCTACTTGCAAGCTAAAGGGTTTACTCGGTGCATTCATATTTTTTCCTATAAATACAGTGAAGTTTGCACGTTTTTACACTTTCATTGCAACAAAATGTGTTCCAATACAAATTTAAACAATCGAGTGGCATGCCTCAGACATTTAAAACCGCGCCATCTATTGGCATCAATTTTAAATGATCCGTTCAAATAATCTTTGAAATTTCAATTAAGACCCCAATATTCCATAATTCTGTGTTTGACAGGAGAGTTGATTAAACAAAACATATTTTTTTTATGTTCAATTCCAGAAAATGTTAATGATACACACAATTCAATAACAACACGGTGCATGTCGCGCCATCTAGTGAGATTTATTTGAAACAAGTTTTCTTTCTTAGCGCTGGGACCCCGTGCTTGGTAATGTCTGTAAAACTTGGACAGTTTAAAGTCTAATGGATGTGACACCAGCTAATTGCGTAAACTACGACATGTTTTTACCGTATGGGAGACTGGGGTGATTTGGTTCTACGTGGGACTTGGTACATCAAAATCATAAAGCCACTTAACATCTTCGGTTGATTAAAAAAATCAACCTAACAAAACAAACAAAAACAAAAATAAATTTATTGTACAAAACAGTAACACAAGGTTAATTATACACTAAACATTTGTACAAAAGGGAGTCAGAATCAGGTTGAACAGCTGGCTCCTGAACTAAGTATAAAGATACTTGTATCTCAGGAGTCAAAGTTCCTCGTAACCATTGAATGTTACAACTTAAATGTTAGTGACTCAGTAATTACCGCAATGATACTTTAATTATCAACATACAACAGATTGCTTTACTAAACAAAGAAATTTATTACGTACACCTTGATATTTTCAAACTTACAGGAATAGTACCACGAAAACAAATGTGACACAAAATCTGCTCATTAGTTATTATTATTTTATGTATGTACTTCCGTCAATGCATGTCAATTGCAAAATTAATTACCTATACAGAGGTACCTATCATATTACAGAAGATATCCCAACCACACAGAAGACACCCACACGATCACCCCCTGAGTACCTTTCCCAGGCACTCAAGAGGCGACCGCAAGAACATCCTCCGCATCGCCGTAAGATAAATTCTGCAACCAAATTGTTAGCTTTGCTTTGAGCGCAAACTTGGTCAACGTGTAAATATCAATTAACCGATGTACTTTATTATAAAAACGAGCGCTTAAGACTAAGTAATGGCGACTAGCGAATGCGGAACGACATTGGACGGTGTCACAGATCAGACGACCTCGACGCCTTAGAAGGATGTTTGAGTCTAGCGGTTGGGAGGAGTGACGGCGTAAGACTACACGCAAAATGAAGAGTTGTCGCACAGTGAGGACTTTGGTTTCAGAGTACAGCAGGGCGGTTGGATAATCTCTACGCTTAAAATGCATAACTTTTAGAATAGCCCTTTGAGCACGTTCGATTTGAATTAGAAGATTTTTATAAGTGCCTCCCCATACAGTAATACAGTAGGTGATTATTGATGCACATAGACTCTGGTAGACCAATGACAAAGTTGCAGGGTCAGCTGAATGTCTCAACTCTTTAAATATGTAGATTAGCTTCCTTGTGCGTGTACATAATGCCTCGATGTGGGTGCGCCAGGTTAGTTTTTCATCAATGTGCACCCCTAGGTATTTGATACTCGAAACTAAGGAGAGTGTAAGACAACTACAGCTGGTAGCATGTTCTGAACAGGAATGGGCTTTTACTAAACTAGACTCGATGGGTAAAGGCATGGAATTTGGCAAGGAAAAACGTAAGAGTTTGGTGTTTTCAATATTGAGAGTTAAGCGATTTTCTGAAAGCCACTCCATCACAAGGCGGAGAGCGTGTTCCGTTCTTTGCTTGGCCTTGTCCCAGTTAGCATCATACACAATAATCGCCGTGTCGTCAGCGTAGGTGAATATATCACAGTTGGGGATAGACAATTTGCACAAATCATTTATATATATTAGAAACAAGGTAGGTCCTAATATACTTCCTTGTGGCACCCCAAAACAGATACACTCATCTTCGCTGACAAAGGAATTGATTTTTACACGCTGAGTTCTTCCAGACAAGTAATCTGTGAACATTTTTAACGCAAGGCCACGTATTCCAATGTTTTCCATCTTCAGAAGCAGTGTAGGTACAGAAATTGAGTCAAATGCTTTACATAAGTCCAAAAAGACACCATAGCATTTTTGCTTTTTATCCAAATTAGAAACGACGCTGTTTACAAGATCTTGGACAGCGTCTTCAGTGCAGATTCCCTGTCTAAATCCGTACTGATTATTGGCAAGTATTTGAAATTTGGAGAGATATGAAGTAAAGGATTTATTTAATATTTTTTCAAGGATTTTAGACAAGGAACTCAAAACAGAAATCGGCCTATAGTTAGACACAATACTTCTGTCCCCACTCTTATAGATTGGATGGACTACGGCTTTCTTAAATACTCTAGGAAAAACACCGGTATCAATTGCACGATTACATATATGTGTTATAGGAGGAGTGAGTATAGGGCTGGAATACTTAAGTATTTTTACTGGAATGTCATCATGGCCCGTGGCACAGTCTGCTCGTAAACTACAAATTATCCCATACACCTGCGATTCGTCGACCGGCATGATAGCGAGGGAATTTGGCGGAGTCGGCTGAGTTGCAATATTCAAGGCGGGATTACTGGGAGGCTTAATATTTGAGGCTAGGTTTTCGCCCACGCTCACAAAGAACCTATTTATTTGGTTGACAGATGAATTTACATCAGTAGAGCCCAGGATAAGATCATTGGGTGACTGGGGCTGAAAACTGGAGTTAGTGATGGCTTTGACAGCTTTCCAAGTAGCTCTGATGTTATTTTTAGCCTTTAACAATTCGTTCCTGTCGTGTGTATGCTTCAGTTTCTTCAATAGGTTATTCAGAAAGTTGCGGTAACGTGTGTAGGTTTTTTTTAATATATCATTATCGGGTGATGAGCTTGATTTTAGGTGAAGGTTATACTAACTCTCTATTAGTTCTACTTCCCCGGATTTATGACATTAGTAGATTTGGTAAGTAGCTTTATTATTTTTATGAATCAAGTTTTCCGTAGGATCAAATCTCCCCAGTCACCCCATAATTTCTTTTTTTTTATTTAGTTTGTGAAATCATCCAATGACTTCTCCTGCTCTGGGTGAAGCGGGAGGGCGTTTTAGACTTTTACTAACTAAAACCCACCCGTGTTCCATCAGTTGGTTCATCATCACCTCAGAAAGCAACAAAGAAATAGCGTCATCCGTTTTTCACGACGGAATCGAGGTGGTGTAGCGTTGACTTACAAGAGTACCCCTGATCTTGAACTTGTATACTCCCTAACAGCACTATGCTAAAAACGCAAGACGTTGATTATTCTGTAGAGAAAAAAAAACCCCTGTTTATTAAATTAAGGAAATAACAACGAGATTTTCTGCACTGATGTTTTATTTTTAATGCAAATTTGGCAGTTGTCTCGAAGCAAAAGGAAATGTATAAAAAAATTGTAGTTTGTTTTTACTATTGCTACACTTCGGTAACCGTAATAAGGAAATAATTAAAAGAGAATTTATGTCCTGTCTTCCATCGAATTCATTTGTTTTTCACTTCGTTTTATTATTCTCTTCCTTTAGATTTGATCCGATTTTTATGACCGTTTCGTTTTATACTGATAGAGGAAGTTAATACACATAAAACACTAAGAAGTTTTAGTTGAGAACGCTAATTTAGACGGCGTATATTTAAGAAGCTTATAATTTTTTTCATGAGCCATATATCTTAAATAGTTCATAGTATCAACATGTAGCTTATTTCTTAGGATAAGCTAAAATCTATTGCTAAAATAAATCAATCTAGGTTAGAACCTTATCGGCATAAAAATGCTCTGTATTTATTTATTTTTCCGGCTAAATTAATAAGATATAGATAGGTCCATAAATGCTGAAATATATAAAATTTAACGAAAATTGGGACAGGATGCCTCAAAAAATTAAAAACTTGTAGAATATCCCAACTTGAAAGTTCTTTAGAATAAACAGGAGTGAAAAGTCGGGCGCTAGTTCTTCTAAAAGCAATTTACAATATTGAATAAACCGAAAAAAAAACACAAAAAAGAATTAAAACAAAAAGAAGTGTCTAGATAAGTGTCTTAGCGACCCCCAAGCCCTTGGCAAAAGGCCAAAAACACACTTTTAAGGTCAATGTCTACGATATTACCTTGTTTGTCGCTTTCCCCTTCGAATCCCATAATGTACTGACGTCGCACTGATACACACTTTCAAGGGTCGATCCAGGGAAAAGGGGGGCACACTGGCACTTGCCTCTAAAGACGGTGGTTCAAATAAAATAAGGAGCTGACACTTGGAGAGATTGATACCGCTTTGATAGCATTGTTTCTTTTTGTGTACTTATGTAATACAATATGTTTCATTATATTTGTAATAACAAGTGATTTTTATGTTCATGCGTGTCCGGATATCTTTTAGTAGTTATCAATATCTCAAAAATTTTATAAACGAAGAGATACATACAGAATGAATAGGTACACTCCTTGCTCCTCTGGCCCTTGTGCTCCCCTCCAGAAATAAATCCTGGATCCGCCTTAGCGCACTTTGTTACGTTAAGACGTTCTTTACGATATTAACGATAAAGGTTACTTTGTGATGTGTCAGATAAATTAGATGGGATGTTTTCTGTCCCTTCACGATGCGGATGCGAGCAGTTCGACTCGATACTCGTAGTTTAACTTTATATTACCTAATACGAATTGTAAATGTGTTTTTTATAGCAATGGGGTTTGAAACTATCATTATTTTTTGACCTTGAACTTTGGATGAGGAAAACACTGCATGATGTATCAGAAGTTTATTGTGAATACAACCTGTATTTATTATTAGCGCCTACTGCGATATTATGTAAATTCTGGATGTTTATCATTCAATCATGCCTCATATTGGCAGAAAGAATTTGGATGAAAAATGGCATGGAAAAGGGTAAAAACGGGAACGTCTAATTTTCATTTAAATACGGATTCAGAAGCCTCAGGTAGAAGCTAGTCGTTCTATATATTATCCCCACCCTATAGGGTGGGATCAAACGAAACACGAAACAGGGCGATAGTTTAGGAGAAACAAAAATTTTTTTTTGGGCGCAACCTGTATATATCACAATCCTTTTCGAACGCCGAGTTCCCGATTTCACGTTTCAATTGAACAAATCGAAGGTCAATTCGATAAAGGACGGTGCACGGGACGGACTTGTGGTAGGAACCATTTTGTTATTCTGGTCGAGCCAGCGGCTGCCTGTGCCATGAATAGCTGATCTATGAAGGTGTATTATAGATCTGTGAACTCTTTTGTCTGTGGACTTTTTGCTCATGTTTGAAGGATACAGACGTGTGTCGCATCATTTAGACTTGGGACATTTCTACTGATTCGATTGATTGCTATTATCTTCCTGTCTCAATTTAGTTAGGTTTTCCTAGTCTCTTTGGTATTAAGGGTTTGTAGGGTATTTTCCGTACGTCGTGTCTTGGAACTTCGAAATTAACCCAGTATCACTATTATTTCAGTATATTTTAGTATCGCATTATCCGTAACATCAGGGATTGTCGATGTTCTCGTCATCCAAAATTATGGCATAACATTGTATTTTTTATTGCGACGAGTATGTCGGTTTCTTATGAAAGGATTTACGAGATAAAGCTGTAGATGCGGGTCGTGTCACCTTTGTGTGGCTTGTCAGACGATATAACAAAAACGCTACCGTTTACGTTTCGTATCAAACGCAGACGGTTCGTGCTAAGCTCACGTCATTGCCTTTATGCCTTCGGTCTCGGTGAACCACAATTCCTAACTTTGCTGCTATGGAATTTAATGCCACAAAATGACTGATGACTTTCAAAGAGTATTTCCGAACAGCGGATACATAGGAAAAGTGTGAAAAGTTACGTGTACTATTTTCATTTCACGCTTGGCTTGGCGAGCACGCGTGGCTTGCCAAGCGTTCGGCTATGCGTCTTTTTTAAGCTGAGGAGACCATCGGCGGTTTATCGGCTAAATGTTCTGTTGCATCCACATCGGGTACACCATTGTTTGTCGATCGACAGCTCTGTCAACGTTGAGCGCGCAAGGGTTTATTGAACGAAGCGACTGTTGTACCCGTCACTTAGTTATTAACATTTTATTCGTTATCAATACGACATTTTATTTATTGAAATTATTAAACTCCAGGTGGAGCGACGACCTGGTAAAGGCTGCGGGAGTTCAGTGGATGCGAAAGGCACAGGACCGATTAGTGTGGCGACGCTGGGGGAAACATTTTTAATGTTTCCACTGCTGGGACACAGGCCTGCTGTCTGCGAGAGAAAGGAGTCGGCCTTATTCCACCACGCGGACCCAGCGCGGGTTGTTGGCTGTCACATCCATCATTACCAAGATTAAAATAATGATGTAGGTCTTTTAGAAATAAATAAATTCTTAGATACTTACGTAAATATAATTCAATGATGGGCAATGGAACAAGACTTTACTTAACATAAGATTATTGTATTAAGTACTAGTGGCCCGCACCGGCTTTGCATGGGTCATAATAATTTGAAGCTAATAACAATCTGGAACAAAGTACTTTCAAACGGTGAAAGATTTTTCAAAAAGGTGTAGTGGTTCCAGGTATTATGTATGTATGTATGTATGTACATGTCTGAAGGAACTCACAAAATTCGGGCTCCCTCTAAGTAATATTATAAATATTACTTATGGCTACTCTATCATAATCATACTCCCTTGAATACTACAGTTCTAATTGAAAGCTCGCAGATAGTTCCAACTACTCGAGTGCTCGAGCGCTCAAGGTGGCTTCAAAATGAGTGTCAAGGTGACGATCGATTCAAAGCGGGTGCACAAATTTGCATTGTACTCCGTGCTAAGCTTAGAGCAGATTTATCTGCTAAGACGTACCCAAGGACCAGATGCTCTTATAACATCATACCTGTTTCCCCAAAGAACAGGTTCGAAATAAGAAACGTGCCCTGCCCTCAATACGCCAGTTATGTTTACATATGCGCTATGAGACAATGCGACTCGTAGTGTCACGCGCGCGTATTACCTACTTACAGACTACAGACATAAATCTAACTAGATAACGCAAGTCCCTCCAGCTGTATGAAAACCAAGTGTGCCATTCATCACTCACAATTTAAAATCATTTTTTTTTCCCAATGAAAGAAAACATTTCCAATGCCCCGAGGCATTGGAAATGTTTTCTATACCAATTAGGTATTTTTCTAGATTTCGGTGAATTTCCGATGCCGATAATGCTAATTGAAAAGCTCAACAGGGCGTAAAATAACAATCATTGATCGTACTATCATTGATTGTAATTTTACGCCCTTTCATGACACGCTAACTACAAACAATCGCGTCATCTAGTTAGATTTATGTCTGTGGTGTATTGATCTTAATGCTACCAACCGGGCCAGTTCCAGGCACAAAACTAGACTGTGGGGTGCTACGTAAAGATTTCTTACCGTATTCCTCCTTTTACTTATAATTAGTCTTATCTATATTATGAATACTCAAAATCAAAATCATTTTTTTTATTTCATATAGGCCTACATGGGCACTTATAAAACGTCGACAAAAGGTGCACGGTTCGGGTTGGTCGTTTCCTATGGAGAAGAACCGGCAAGAAACTCCATGGTTACTCTTTTAAAAAAATGGTTTAGTTTTACAATATTTCCTTGTTACAGCATTAGTACTTAGATATGTGGGGACAACGTAGGCCCGACAATAATTCGTAACGAAAAACAAAAAAAAAAGATTACATATAATATGTAATCTTTTTTTTTAAACAAAAGAGAATAAAACGAGTTAAAAAGTTAACAAATGTTAACAAGCATCTAGAAGGCCTACAATGTTCACACATTTACAAAACAATCTGTAAAGGAATCTATACAAAAGTAAAATAAAAAAAAGACTAAATCTAACATGTGGCACAAATATTGTTATTAGTGCTGTAACTATTCTTAGCAAAGGGCTATGAAAACGATTGAAAACCATTGTAAAAAGAATAATCAAAATAAGGAAAAACAAACAAAGAATTAATGAGATTGAGAATAGTTAGAGACAACCACATATTTGTGCCGTTTATGAGTTACCAGGGAAGCCGCATGCGCAGAAGGAGCTAAAGCCAATTTTTTTATCTTCAACGTAGTCCTTGATTTTATAATATGCTTTTTTAATAAGGACACGTTTGATGTAGTTTTTGAACTTTCCATCGGTCAGTTCTATAACTGACTTTGGCCTCTTTATATAAAAGCGTATACTGTTTATATAAAAAGACTTGCTAGTTTTTGTTAATCTGAATTTGGGTATTACAATTTCGTGCTTACTGCGTGTATTTAAATTATGTAAGTCGCTTCTAGTTTTGAAAAGCCCTCGATTTTTGCGGACATACAAAATACAGTCCAAAATATAGAGTGAAGGTAGAGTCAGTATATCGATTTCTTTAAATTTTTCTCTAAGGGACTCGCGAGGACGCATTTTGTAGATCGCGCGGATTGCCCTCTTTTGTAAGATGAAAATTGAGTCAACATCAGCTGCTGATCCCCACAGCAGAATGCCATAAAACATAATACTGTGGAAATAAGCATAATATACTAACCTAGCTGTGGCTACATCGGTTAACTGCCTTATTTTCCTTACTGCATATGCAGCTGAACTTAACCTACCCGAAAGAGATCTAATGTGCGCGCCCCACTGCAGTTTTGAATCGATAGTAATCCCTAAGAATACAGTTTCAGCTATAACTTCAAGACTTTTGCCGTCAAGATTTAAATTTAGGTCACGTTGTGGTACATTTGGTAAAGAGAACTTAAGACATTTAGTTTTTGTCGCATTTAGTAAAAGATTGTTAGCTGCGAACCATTTTGTGAGAATAATAAGACTTTCGTTGACATGTAAGACATCCGTATCTTTCCTATCTATTTTAAAAATTAGTGAAGTATCATCAGCAAATAGAATTATATCCGATAATTTGGCCATCATAAAAGGGAGATTATTAATGTAAACAAGAAAAAGGAAAGGGCCGAGAATTGAACCTTGGGGCACGCCCATCTTGACTAGAGACCCGGAGGACGTCACCCCATTAACATTCACTTTTTGCTGTCTGTTTGATAAATATGAAAGCACAAGATCAGCAGCTTGTCTTCGAATTCCGTAGTGGTGTAATTTACAGATCAGTGTGTTGTGGTCGACGCAGTCGAACGCTTTTGAGAGATCACAGAAAATGCCAATGGCATCCTGGGACTTCTCCCAAGATTCCAAAATGTGACTGATGAGTCTTACTCCCGCGTCCGTTGTCGACCTACCTTTCGTGAAACCAAACTGCTGACTATGCAGGATACCATTTGAATTGAAGTGAGACAACATCTGATCCAGCATGATTTTTTCATAGATTTTACTCAATGCTGGAAGCACGGATATAGGTCTATAATTAGAGGGATCACTCTTACAACCTGATTTGAAAATTGGTACTACTTTGCTGTGTTTCATTAAGTCAGGAAACGTGCCGCTGTCCAAACATTGATTGAATATGCCTGTTAGGACAGGAGCAATTGAGTCAATAATATCTTCAAGAACCCTAACGGATATCCCCCATAAGTTTTCAGTATTTTTTATATTGAGACTTTTGAACACGTTTTTAATTGCATCAATACATATTGGTTTAAATTTAAAGGTCGGTAAGTCTTTGGTAAAGTTTTCTTTAAGAAGAGCTTCAGCTAATTTAGATGAGGAGGGAAGAGACTTCGTAACCTCTAACGGAATGTTGGTAAAGAACTTTTCTAATGTCTCAGCGACTTCTTGCTTAACAGAAATGGTTTGATTATTTATTTTCAAAGACAACTCATTCTGATCGCGTTGTTGTGTCTTTCCAGTTTCTCTATTAATTAATTGCCACACAATTTTTATTTTATTATTTGAAACACTAATTTTGTTAATTATTATTTGAGATTTTGCTTGAGCGCAGACTCTTTTAAATATTTTGGAATAGTTTCTAACATAAGTGTGAAAAACTTTATCGGAAGTCAAAGATTTTTCGTTATATAAATTATATAAGATATCTCGGCTTTTTCTTATGCCCACAGTGGCCCATTCACTAAATTTTGATTTGGAATTGTTGACTTTAACTGTTTTTACAGGACACGTTTTAATGAATTCATGGCAAATTGTAGAAAACAGCGTGCCGTAATTTATATTGGGGTCTTTTGAATCATAACTGGCGTTACAAAACGTTATTATTAAAAGAATTTAATTTATTTTTAGTAAGAGGTCTTAGTCGAATTGATTTAACTAGGTTTAATTTTATATCCGACTCAAAAGATACTAGTTGACCAGTATGGTCTGACCTAACGCCACTAATTACAAACGAATCTTTTACTTTACAATTAGTGCATACATTATCTATGCACGAAGCTGAAGTTGCTGTTATTCTTGTTGGTTCATTAAATAAATATTTTAAGTTGAATGATTTGAACAATGAAATGAGCTTACATTTTTCAGGTGAATTGACTAGCAGATCTATATTTAAATCACCACAAACAAAGACTAATTTATTATCTCTGAAAAGTTTACATAATAATTCTTCCATTGAAATTAAAAACAATGAGAAGTTTGATGCTGGTGGTCTGTTAACACACAAGATAGTATGCCCCTCGACCTCTGCACATGCTACCTCACATAAGCGATCAACAGAGTAAGCAGTGATATCCTTCCTTTCCTTATATTTGAGATGACTGATACAAAGTAACAAGGTACCACCACCCACTGTGGATCTGTTGTACGCGCTGGCAACTGAAAAATTATTTACATTAAACAACATCCTATCTGGTTTTAACCAAGTTTCACAAAAACATAGGGTATCCATGTGGTATTTATCTACTAACAATTCCACGTCTAAAATTTTGCCGGAGAAGCGATTTATATTTTGATGATATAGTAAAATATTACTATTCGTCTTCTCTTTTGTCGGCTCTAATAGTTTAAAGGGTCTACAGTAGTATTATCAGAAAAACTGGATAATACTGTTAAATCACTAAACCTAGTTTCAGTTAAATTATCAATAACTGTTTTATTATATATTATAATTAATAATACTATCCGTTCGCTGCTGGAATAACTAAGATTAAGATTTCCACGAACAATTTCATCGTTGATTTACCCTTAATAGCCCACTAATAACCGTGCCACCCGATCTATCTTAAGCTACGTAGGTAAGTGAAATCCTAGATTCACCGGTAATCGTCGCGCTGTCAGCGGTACGTCTTCGTTCCTCGTATGCGGGTTAATGGTTTTGATCGTTTTATTTCGATGATTAAGCCGCTCAAGATCGCTCGAGCGTCGTATTCGCGGAGTACGCTTCACCTATTTCGATTTTAACGTTATTGCCGGCAGCCGGCACACTGTTGAGAATTGCTGAGTTGAGTGTTAGGCAGATACCGCGGTTGAGCGTAATCTGTTTGCGTGTTTGTAATTGTTCAGATAATCTCAAGATAGGTTAAATAAACAGTATATTAGATTGAGAATTGGGGTTTTCATTTGCTCACAAAGCTGTTTTATTAGCGGTATTACTCGAGTGTATTGCGAGTTAATTAAGTATGATTTGAGATAAATTCATGAGTGATTAAGCTTTTGAATTTAAAGACGGTTTGATTGAAGCAATCGTAAATTCATAAGATTTTATTGATGGATTACTGTTGAAACTTCATAATTGTGTCCCTTGTCATTTTAATTTAACATTCGAGTCAAACTTAAATCTAAAATTTCAATACAAAGCTGGGCAAAGTTAACAAATTCTATTAAATTTTATTATTGGAGTGTATCGTAAATAAGGCTAAACCGTGTGCGAGCCGTGTGGCGCGTCCGAGCTCGCTGGATTCACGAGATCGCATTAATTGGGCCAGACGAATTAAAGTGACCACTGATTGAATGCCGGCTCTCTTTTACTGAAGCTTTTCAGGTATACCCGTATCCAAACGTGGTTCTTTATCTGTGTGAATATAAAAATATTCTGCATGCGAAATTAGTGTATTGCCTCTTCGATTTTTTTTTTGTGTATTGTGAATCTCAGTTAATATTATAAAGTGTTGAAATTGTTTCTCTGGACTCCAACCAAATAAAATATTTCACGGAATTACGCTCGGTTCTTGTGGGAAAATAAATAAACAATAAAATTCGTTCTTGTGTGAGGTATACCTCCAAATAATAGGTACTACACACATCAAAAGTGTCAATTTTTAACTATAACAAAATTTCCCATTCATATTTACCAAATCTTGCTGAGTGGCTTCAATCTTTAATTCTTTATTCCCATATTTTGTAAAATTAAGAAAAATTGCAATTTTTGTAAACGATTGCGGATGGTTTGGTCGCTTATCAGCAAGCCTGAAGAGCTGTGGAGCCTCGTAGCCAACATCATGGCGGTCATGGTACGATTTCGTGGAGTAGTATTCTGGATGTACCGGTGATGCGAGATCGTCCTCCATAATGTCACTCGGCCACGCTGCGTGTGATACGATAGCGTATCCAGAGGCGGCTTATGACGCACTGTGTAGTGCCAAGAGCAGCAGCCACAGTACGTTGCCTGGAACCAGCTTGCAACATTCCGACGACTCTCATCATCTCATCTCGTGTCAAATGTTATATTCGCTCCATATTGATGCAGAAATTGTAATGGTTTTGTAAAAACGATATAACACGCTTTGATAGGAATCCTGATTGCTAGTTGATTTTCTATTTATAATAAAAAAATAAGAAAATTAATTATTCAAATAGTAAAATTCTCTGAAAAGAATTAATAACGATCCAAAAAAGTTAAAATAATAACCCTAAATTGCGGCTATATATAATTGCTTGATCCCTAGACTCTTTTTTATGTGTATTTGATTTAATATATATTTAAATACGAGGTTTGTAAAACCAGCTAAAAGGCCCACTTGCACGAAAAACTTAACTCAGAGTTAGGATAAATTGACATTTTGTCATAGAATATTGTCAATTTAACAGCAACTAACTCTGTGTTAAGTTTTTCGTGCAAGTGGGCCTAAGAAAAGTAAGAAATATACCTGAGTAAAAGATCAAATAAACTGAAGGATTTAATCAAAATAAACTTGATTGAATATACCTGGTGCTTTATCCTGTTAAACATTTCTATCTATAAGATTATGTTAGCCCTGTTTACTTGGGGCTAATCTGAGGTTTATTTTTGTCTTTGTAGAGAATAGATTTATTTCGGGAAAATGTGTCATCGTCCTATGATCTTTTTTTATTATATAATGAGGCGCATTTATTATCATCAGCAATCGTGCTTCGGATCACTGATCTGATTTTCTTTTAGAATTTTCTGTCTCACTTTTATTTACCTACCTATTATACTTTCGGTAAATACATAGTAGTACTGTGGTAGTACTTAATGTGGTTGGAGGTATTAGGTTAAAATAACTACTTTAAATATTTGTTTGAAGCTGTCCATTTCATAGCTCAGCGAAAAGATCTCTGCCGGAAAGCCCATTCCATTTTTGGTTGACTGTAAAATCTGCATCCACAATTTTAAAATGCGGCGTCATCTAAACTACTTAATAGTGTAAGAGTCTGTCAAAGAATTTTGAATACTTATAAGTTTCAGTTTTTATAATACTTGAATACTAAAAGAAGCAGGCAGCGCTCGGATATATTTTTTGCTTCACAAAGCGCCTTAAGCGCTTTCCCGTTCTCGCTCGGTGGCGCCACAAAGGTCATTCTCTATTAACAGTAAATATCTCTTTACATCCCGTTACATTTTAAAGTAATAAATAAATGCTTTATTGTTCTGCACTTTGCTAAATGATCTCCACTTAATGTCTGTGTAGTCTATACGAATTATCACATCTAGGTTCTGTTTTTGGAACGAAACTTATCGCTAAATTAATGTAACAAATTGACAACATCAAATCGCCTTACTTGATTTCTGTTTAATCTGTCTTTTGATTACTTAGATTCATATTCTTACAAGCATCGTCCTTTGATTAATTAGATTCATATTCTAATGCTGATAATGCATTCTAAATTTGGAATTATAGAAAAAAGAATAAATATTCAAATTCAAATATGTTTATGATATTGCAGCAGCAATTATCTAATTACTTGCTTAAGTTTAAACTGCTTAAGAATACTTTTACTAAAACATTTCGTACGTACAAAGTCGTAATGTATCATCGCTAAATACAAGATGGCGGCCCAATTTCCGCGGGAAAAACCGCGTGGATCCGCCGGGCACCAATTGCCGTCTAACAAGCAGCCCCTGAGACTAAGCTGTTAAGCCTTGATTTAATGCCGGCCCCAGGATTTGTATAATTTCGCTCAATTCTTAGTTTATTCCACTGTTTAATTCTAATCATCGAAAGGTCCTACTTTAGGATAATTTGTCCGCACCGTATTTAGGCTATGTTTTATACCGAAAAACGTCCAGTAATAATGCTGTGGGATAGAATACGACAGCAGAGATTATCTATCTATAGTAAAAATAACAATTATAGTCCTGCACCAAGCTGGGATTGTCCTTTGTTGCAGTTGCGTAGTGCATACAGTTATAATCGTCGGTTGGTGTCACAATTCCTGACACATGCCTAACAAGGCCTCTGCAAGTTGGCTTCGGCTCCTCACACCGCCTTTCAAAGGACTGGGTTCCGAAATTGTAAAAAAATAACACCACTTCTGCTCCCTATGAAACGATTTTGATGATTGTTTATTTTTTTGAAAGCTGGTGCTCTCATGTGGTCCAATTTCAATTTGATCAAGATCTGCCGAGTACCTAGTTTTTAAGTTATCCTTAATAATGCGTATTTGCTTGGTAAAATAAGGTACCAAAACAAAAGAAGAGAAAACAAATATCCAAAAAATATAATTAACTGACTTCCAAAATAAAACACCACAAAACGAAAACTAACTTTCTTTTCGGAAGCAGGTGTCAAACAAAACAGGTGGCAGGTGCCTACCAAAAACGTATATTCATACGACGACGTCGTCAATGTAGCTGTGACGTCAGGTTCATACGATGTTCTTGACGTCACGCTACGATCCCACTGGCTACGGAAGCAGTTACGCCAACGCATTGTCCGGATATATTGTAGCCTTTACACCGTTTGAACAAAAAGAGTTATATTTGTCATTTTAATACAATTTTGTATGTCAATTGTGAGGCTCTAGATAAGGGTCATTCGATGTCAGCGATCATCATCATCATCATATCAGCCGAAAGACGTCCACTGCTGGACATAGATCTCCCCCAAGCGTCACCACATTGCTCGGTCTTGTGCGTCTCGCATCCAGCGGATCCCCGCAATCTTCACCAGGTCATCAGTCCAACTGGTGGAAGGCCTTCCAACGCAACGTCTTCCGGTTCGCGGTCACCACTCCAGAACCTTTCTGACCCATCGGCCATCCGTTTTGCGAGCTATGTGCTCTGCCCACTGCCACTTAAGTTTGGAGATTCTTCGGGTTATATCGGTAACCCTGGTTCTCTTGCGGATCTCTACATTTCTGATTCGATCACGCAAGGAAACTCCGAGCATAGCCCACTCCATTGCCCTGCCACGTCAGCGATGGCGATGGTCAAAGTGCCATTATGAAGAGATTGATCACGTGACATTTCGATAGCGCTTGGCATTGTCATTCATTTTTTTTTTTTCCAGTCGCTTTGGCAACAAAGACCTTATAGTTCTTACTACTAGACTGTGCACTATGGCGCAAAAAACGGTCCGCTTGAGAGGGTTCCCGTTGGTAGTGTGTCTCTTTCTAATGAGGTGACCATGACCAAACATAACACGGGACAAATTGATTGTAAAAACGATAATGTAAGTATCCCGATATATTTATGCTAGGTAACTACGCTACCTAAACCTACCAAATTTATTGTGTATAACAAAAAAAAAAATGTATATTTTTTGTAATCTACATCACTTACCGTATAGTGTCAGGCGTAAAGAATTTCAACATCCCATGTTTTCCATTGTTTTCGTAAGAGGCGACTAAGGGACAAACCAGAGAATGGGCAGCAGCGTTCTCTGTGCATTTGTAACAACCATACTGGGATCGCCAACCCGCCTGCAAAGCACTCCCCATGAATAGCACTAATTAAACATAGCCCCTAGTGCCCGGCAGCCTGCCTACCTTCGACTACGGTAGCGGTCGAGGTTACGGCATGGCAAGGGGTGCAAAGAATCACGGACGAGATCCAGCTACCCCAACAAATACCGACGACAGGACCTGGCAACGTACAACACGCGCACACTCCGGACTCCGGACCGACGATAAGATCACCGAACTCGAAGAGGAATGAGCAGTTTACGATGGAGTATTATAGGGTTATCTGAAGTTTGAAGACCCTCTCTTAATCTCACACGATAATCCTCAAATCCCAAGTCTGCATAAGTCTGGTTCTTCAAGACCCATCGTATAGATAGGAACAAAAAGGAGAGGCGTGAGATGATCCTGCAGTCTTCAGACGATGCATTGAAATACCATAAAGGATCTCAATGATTTCACATATTGTCCAGTTGAGTAGACAGTTGAGAAACAAAACTTCACCAATTTTATTCCACTAGGAATCAATTTGCGAATAATATTAACAGCCGCTGAATTTTACTCGAACAAAACCCGCCAAAAACACCGCAAACCTGGTGGTCCTACATTTAGTATTACCAGACCCAAACATTTAAAAGTACTACTCTTACTCAGTATTAATTAATTATTTTTTAAATACAATGAATTGATTAATTATAGGAACTGTAAAAATATTTAAATACGTTTCAAAGTTTCATAGACTTTGAAACGAATTTAAATATATTTTTTTATTCGTTCGTTTTGGTATAACATAAAAAGAAAAATATAAAATTTTCTACCATTTCTACCAAGCCCAATGATTAGTTGAGCCGGCAAGATGTCAGACAAGGACACAATACCAGCGGGAATCCTCTCGCCAGGACCGCTTTTGGTTAGCTACCGCTCATAAGGAAATAGCTAACCTAGGTGTATGATTATAGATTTCATTTTAGCTAAACAAAAACTTTTGGTACACAGTCTAGTAGTAAGAAATACGTATAAGGTCTTTGTTTGGCAATGCTTTGTTGATAGAATTTCTGTTGTCTAGACTAGTCTAGTTAAAAAGTGACAAGAGGCTCGAGAGCCTTTTGTCACTTTTAACTGACTTTCCAAAAAGGAGGAGTTTCTATGTTCGACTTAGGTTATTTCTAGGCAAGCATGTGTCACCGTCAACCACATCATCGCTTTCCATCAGATAAGATAGTGGTCAAGAGAGACTAAATAAAAAAAATATCCACCATGTACCGATGGTGCATTGCCGTAAGTCTTGTAGCCCGATGATGAAAAGGGCTAGGCGGAATAAAAATGTGCAGTTCCATCGCACACTCCCCGAAATGTAACCAATAGAAAACCGACAGGCTGGCAACTCGTCGTCGGTGTTCAAGGCTTTATAGCTTTGAGTCGACCAGCGCATCGTTGCCGAAATGATCTGATGAAGAACTTTGGAGATATACAACAGAACTTGTTCAATAAATGATGGCAAATCTCTTGGGATTGCTGCAATCGCGTGTCTGTTTATTTTTTATACCATTTCATAACATAGCATTACACCAGTACGCTCTAAAGGGGTACGCAGATGTGTACTGTTCACCTTGATACACTCTCATTTCGCCGGTTATGTTCAAGTTTCATGTTATTCGATTAATCTATTCCGGCATTATGTACCGCACTATAGAACTTGCCTATTAGGTACCACAAATAAAATTCATTTTTCAAAAAAATACAACATACTTCCAAATAAAAACACTACAAAGTGAAAAATAACTTATTTTTTGGCAGACGGTGTCAAAAAACGAAAAAAAGAAAACAGCAGAAAAAAAAGTTATTTTTCATATGTTGTTTTTAGGAAGTCGGTTGTATTTTTTGTAAAAAAGATTTTTTCTCTGTTAACATGTTTCTTCATAAAGTAGGCAGTATAGGTTTACGCCTGAAGCTTACCGAACCGATACAACCAATGTTCTCACAGCACTAGCAATTAGTTTGAGGTTTACCCGACCACTTGAGAGGTGATGGCGATTAATTAGCACACACATAAACTAACCCGACATGGGTAAAGTACATATCCGGCCATGTTGTACACTACGTATTATTCATGTTATTTTTTTTTTTTTTTTTAAGGTTGTCTTAGATAGGTACGGCCCTGTGTTACAGATCACTCTTTTTAAATTTAGGAAAACATAAAAATCAAGTTGAATGAAGAATAGAATGAAATAAAGTTAAATTCAAAGAAGATTAAATTTATAAAGAATTAAAATCAATGAAAATTAAAAAAGTAATAGTAACTTTAAAATTCAGGGAAATATACAAAAGAAGTATATTATTCACTGAAAGGTATGTACAAACAGTAAAGTATGTTACAATAAAAATGAGTAAAATGTTATCTAATTTATATACTAAAATGTTATATCCAACCGCGGCTGCTGTTAAAAGTGCTATCTGATGGCTTGAAAAATTTAAATTCGATCCATAGTCGGTCGAAATAAATTGTCATTGCGTCCATGCGAACACACTAGCTAAAAATCGCTTTCGGTATAAATTGAATCATGTCGAGCTATCAAGACGGTCGCTTAGGGACAGCGATCGAATTCTCAAACGCAAGTAAATTTTTGGTCATCTTTTGTAGATACAAATCTGTTACTATATGTGTCACACGCAGTCACACGTATTTTTTTTTAATATTTCGTCTATTGCTGATAAAAGACAGAAATTTTGCGATTATCATAAATTGATTAATTTCGGACTTTTACCAATAATCCTAAGTTTTGCAGTAACATATGCTTTCTAAACAGTTTTTTTTAATGACAGAGACTGCTTATGATTAATGAATACGGTCTGAATACTTTTAGTGTACGATTAACTGTATTAAGAAATGTCATTGCCTTAGAACTAGTAGGCACTTTAGTATGCAAACAACACATATAATCCAATCTCCTGAAATACTTCAGCAAATATAATTATATATTTTGAAAACGGGATTCTGCTTATGTAATTGTAATAACAATGATTTTAGGCAAACAATCTTTTATTAACAAAATGAAAGGTCACAGATTTCTGTTGTTTAGACGAATGGACCCATATTGCGAGTGTCATTTGTTTTCATTATACATTTCATTAAGTTTCTAAATGGTGTTGATTTTCAACGCCTGGGCGTCGCTCTGTGAGTTTGTTTTAGTATTTACCGAGTCGGCAGCAATGATAATGGATACAAATAACTTCGGGCAACGATGTACGGATTTTTAATGTCCTATCAACGGTCTGAACACACTTTGCAGAAATTAACGTAGGACTGATGTGTTATTTAAAATATGGAACCTGGAAAAAAGAAACTGTAAATGTGTATATCATTAACGATTAATGGTAGGGACAATATAACGTACAATTAATAAAACGGCGGCAGTGAGCAGTTGAATGAGCTATAATGACAACAACTGACATTCTTTTGACAAAACTTAGTGTTCATATTTTATAGCGAAATTCGTAGTTAAAGTTATATTATTAGTGAGAAGAAACACGGTGAAAATATTTTTTACCGCCGACGGAAAAAGAGGGATATTATAAGTTTGACGTGTGCACCTGTGTGTTTGTGTATTTTGTGTAACTGTCTGTGCAATCATAGCTCCTTATCGGATGAACCGATTTTCTTATAGTTTTTTTGAAAGGTTTCTTTATCGAGAGTGTTGTTAGCTATGTTTAATGACAATCGGTTTAGCCGTTCAAAAGTAATGGGCGTTGTATTGTTTGAATCGGGGTATTTTCGCAAGATATCATGTCATGTGTTAAGAGTATGTTAAGATGGTTTGGCCATGTTGAGAGGATGAATGAAAGTCGACTTACGAAAGGTATTTACAATGGAATGGAAACGCCGGGAGGGGACGCCCTAGAAAGACATACATAGACCTTATAGGTGATGTTCTTCAGAAAGGCCAAGTGCGCAGTACCCATAACCGGCGTGTGTGTATGACTAGATGTATGAATGTGTATGAAGCAAAAGAAGAATGTAAGGATCGTAGCAGGTGGCGTTCTGTAGTTTCTGCCTACCCCCATGGAAAAAAGGCGTGAGTTTATGTATGTATGTATGTATGTATATCATGTCATAATAAAATGATCAATATATTGTCGATTGAAGCGTGTCTACTATTAGATAAATTATGTTATAATGACAGAAAAATGTGTCGGGGTTTACTTAATTTTACTTGTAATATTTTAATTAGCCGTTTCTGTTCTACCGGCAGCCGTATTGCGTAAGTGCGCAAAAAGTTTGACCGCCATCCAATAGACCAAATCGACCAATCACATGCGAGATGAATGACGCGATGTGGATTTCCGTCTTGTGTGAGTGATGATTGATCTTTCAGTATATATCTCTTTTCCCACGCTTACTCGAACCAGCTCTTATATTGGTACAAAGTAACTGATGGTATGGTGAAAGTACAAATATAATAAAACAACAATAAATCACTGTACATAGTAAACACCTGAGTTATGATCCAAGTTATCGCAGTACAAGTCCATAACTCGCTTGATGGCGTAGTCAAGGTTTTATTCGCACTGTTTTATTTACACAACAGTAAATGCCCCGTAAACCACAAAATCCGTTTCTAAGTACTAAGTATAGTAAAAGTATGAATAAAATAAGCCATAAAACGCTCACACCTTCAGTATCTTATTTAAAATAATCAATCTGCCATCAGAGTACCAGTGTTTTCAACCCCCGACGGAAAAAGAGGGGTGTTATAAGTTTGACGTGAGTACCTGTGTGTTTATGTATTTGTGTATCTGTCTGTGGCATCATAGCTCCTAAACGGATTTTGAAAGGTGACTTTATCAAGAGTGTTCTTAGCTATGTTTGATAAAAATCGATTCAGCCGTTCAAAGGTTATGTATGGTTATGGTTGTTTTAATTGGGGTGTTTTCGCAAGATATCGTGTCATAATTACGTATTAAATAGATTGTCGATCGAAGCGTGTCTACTAGTAGATAAATTATGTAGCATGAATTAAAACTGTATCGGGCAATCTTTGATTTTTTAATTTTAAATTGTACATGGAGTCTACTGCCTATCCGACCTCCACAATCCAGTATATAAACTGAAAGATTGAATTACTGCCTCGTTGGTATAGTGGCCGCTAGTGCCACTGCAGAGTGTGTTGTTCTAAGTTTTTTTGCCAGGTCAGAGTCAGCAGCCCAGAGTATGGTTTAGTTCCTGGTCGATAGCTATAGACTCACCCACTATTCCATGGGTATTGAAGTTGTCGGTACGTATCTTGGCAAGAGTCGTTTTTAGGTCTCTTTGGTTACCATGCGGGACGCGGGGAACGTTTAGTACCGTTCCGAGCTCGCGAATGGTTGGTCAGTTGACACAAGGATCGACAGACCAATCGCGTCACGTCTACGTTCCGTTCGCTATTTATGGTGGTTGGTCAGTTCACGCACTATGCGCGAGCTTAACCCCACTACGCCAAAACCTTGCCAAACAAAATATGGGTATACTCTATACTTCATAAAAGATAGCTTAATCTCTGCGACAGCTGTCAGTATCAATACAGTAACAATAGCGCTTGACAGGCTAACAATAACGTAACAACAACGTATACGTCAGTGTGACATATGTCGCAGGGATCAAGCTATCTTATATTAATTTATCATCCTATTTGAATGCCAAATTTTGACAGGTTTTCAGGCTAAAGTATAGTTTGATAAAATAAAATACTCAACTCGTTCTGAACCTCAAACAGTCAATTAAAATTAGCCCGAAAGTCTTCTAGGAAAAGGTATGATGTTAGGTAAATACAACTGAAGACTGAAAACCGAAATGAAAAACATTGCCAGACAAAACTCTGAACTAAAGTCTGTTTTTTTATTTCGGAGACAAAATTGACACAAACGAATGTCAAACTACTTCTTTTAGGACTTATTAGGCCTCCTGAGGTATGTTGCATACCTTATACAGTGCCTTTTTAGACACTTTCAGTATTTGAGACTACAATAATTATATGTAACTTACATCAGGAAGCCTAATGAGGTATAATAATATAATAAGCCTTAAAAGTAGTAATTTGGCATTTGCATGAGTCAATTTTGTCTCTCAGATAAAAAACAGAAGTTATGGTGGCAAGAGAAGGGTCGTCCTTCTCTTGCTGCCATAACTTCTTAAAAGTATACCTATTCCATTTTCATCATTGTTTATAAAACTCATTCTCTTTGGCTTGTTTCATTCATAATTAAATCTTTAACAAAGTGAAGGTTCTTCGGTATTACAAACCTCTTCAAACCTATTTATAATTATTGTTTTGTTGTTTAATTGTTCGTGGGTTGCCAACCGTCAAAGACTTTACCGGTACAATTAACATTTGTTGTTATAAGCATCCTTTCACAGATAATTAATCATCTATTTCAGGATTAAATACTTTTTCCATCCATTTTGTTGACCAAGGTTGTATAAAAGTTCGACAGGACTTAGTGCAAAGTATTTTATTTGTTATTTTGGGGATAATGTAGATACATCCATCAGCCTTCGTGCCAGTTAGATTAGGCAATTAATCAGCCAGCGTTGAGCAATAACATTCCAGTTATTTAGTTTGAAACAAAAACAATCAACACACACACGACTTAACGAAAACAAAGTAAATTGTATAACATTAGTGTTGTTGAGACTTGGGTCCAACTATCGACTCGTTAATAACGATTTTTTATTAAATATCTAAAGGGACTATAGCTATATGATGTATGTTCCTGTGACGATAACTCTTCCTCAAATTCGAAAAAACCGTAATAATTTTTGGTACTGATTACTAAGTTATACCACGGGGTCCCAGCGCTAACAAAGAAAATTTGGTTGAAATAAATGTCACTAGATGGCGCGATATGCATCGAGTTGTTATTGAATTGTACGTAAAATTAACATTTTCTAGAAGTGATCACAAAAATTGTATGTTCTCGTTTAATCAACTCTCATAAGCACAAAATTATTGAATATTGTGCTCTTAATTCAGATTTCAAAGATTATTTAAACGGATCACTTAAAATTTATTCCAATAGATGGCGTGGTTTTAAATTTCTGAGGCATGCCATTCGATTTTAAATTTGTATGGTAACACATTTTGGTACAATGCAACAGTAAAAACGTGCAAAAAATACTATAAAACAAATCGTCACTGTATCTAAAGAAAAATAGTCACGAACCGACAAAATTCTTTTACTTGCAAGTCGCTGTTAACACCATCTATAGCTGTGGAACGGAATCGAATGCGATCGAAGTTCCTATAAAAATAATCATCTTAATCATACGAAAAACGCTAGTTACGTCGGCACTGTTTCTTTGTTTGGGATGAGGCATCTGTATGCTAGTATTATTTTATCTGTGGTTATAACAAAAGTAAGGGGACTATTAACATTTCAGCGGAAAGACGTCTAATGCTGGTTAGGCCTCCCCCAAGCGTCACCTTCAACCGTCAGCCGGCTCTGTGCTTGTCGTATCCAGTGGATTGTTGAAACCTAAAAAACCTACGCTTGTAAAATATGCTTAATGATTCGTAAACGTTGCTCATTCCGACTAATTAGTAAATTATCGATACTTTTCATTTCACATCCCTAGAGTAGTTACAGCTACATTAAATACCACCCACACAAAGGCTCATTTGTCTATTCATTAGGGATATTTTAATTAATGCATTGGCATTAGTCGAATCGGCATTTTGGGCTTATTCTGCTTTAACACTAATTTACAATGTTAATTACGTAATTATGATCGAGCATTTAAAAAACCGCAACAACGTTTGAACTGACGCATTATCACCGTGCATGTTAGTAAGGGGAACAGCGGACAGGGCGGTATGAAAGAAGAAAAGTGCTGCGCCGACCCCAAGTAACGTGGGATAAGGGGCAGGAAGATGATGATGATGCTAGGTGGACTGCAAGAGACATTTTTAAAATAACCAATTCGTTTTTAGAGTTCCGTACCCAAAGGGTAAAATGGAATCCTATTAATAAGACTCCACTGGCCGTCTGTCTGTCACCAAGCTGTATCTCATGAACCGTGATAGCCAGACAGTTCAAATTATCCAAGATAATATATTTCTGTTGTCGCTATAACGACAAATACTAAAAACAATAAAATAAACATGCAAGTTGGGCTCCCATACAACAAACGTGATTTTTTTGCCGTTTTGTGTGGTAATGGTACGGTACCCTTCGAGCGCGAGTCCGACTCGCACTTGGCTGGTTTTCTCCTTCATTGTTGGTAAGTGCTTATATGACGAGATTAATAAACATAAATGAAGCAAGGTAAGGAGAACGAAAGGATCGTAACATATGGTGTTCTGTAGTTTCTGCGTACCCCCTCTTATTTTTGTTTTTTTTGGAAAACTTCAAAAGGACCTTTGGGGTAAAAACCAGAGAGTGTGGGCTTTTTACCTCACTAAAAATCACCCCGTTGATCACCATCAGCACATAGAAGAGTCCCCGTTAACTATTAAAAGACCAACCCGGAACCTCCTCTGTGCAACGCCTGTTAGAGCACATCCCTGGGGAGACTGCGAGGCGTCTCCCTTGAGCCTCGCTGTGCACGGCAGTATGTGACCACTGTGCCACCGTCTTATCTGGAGTCACATATTGCTGGAGTCCCCAATCTGGCCGCCCGTTCTGCGTACCCCTATGGGAAAATAGACGTGAATTTATTTGTAGAGTTAAGTTTTTTTTCTAGTTATTGCATAGTTTAAATAAGACACAAAAATAGAAAACCCTTCTTTGTTTTATTTTCTCTTAATTTTGATAGACAACTGATTAAGTAAGTATTAGCTCGGCGAATTATTTTTGTCCACAGGAAACGATAAATTGGAACCGTACACATAGCTTCTGAAATTTAATAAGAAGGTAAAAAACGAACAAATTTTGAATTTGAGCATCAATCCGCAAACTTTCGTCCAACTAAGCACTAAATGGAGCTAAAATCAATGCCGGTCAGATGACACAGTTACTGCGTGGCGAGTTCCGGTGGTTACGGCATTCCTATTTCCTGCCTGAACGTTTTCAATAACTACCCTCATTTGTTTACCAAAACATTTTAATGCCAAATCGTTTGCACACATCATGGAGGGTCAAATTGCATTTGAAATTGAATAACCTATTGAATCATATTGAGCGTGACAGTACTTGAATTTTTGGGACGTAATATAATTTATGTTATTGGTTTTTATGAGGCTTATTAAAATAATAATTTGTTTTTCAAAGTTGTTCACGTTGTTTTTTTCTGTAACATTTTATCATGCTTAAATGATTTGCTAAGGAAAAATAAACAGCTATCTAGACATAACTTACTGAATCAACTAATTTTAAAAAACCGGCCAAGTGCGAGTCGGACTCGCACACGAAGGGTTCCGTACCATTTTCGTAAAAAACGGCAAAAAAATGACGTTTGTTGTATGGAAGCCCCCCTTAAATATTTATTTTATTTTGTTTTTAGTATTTGTTGTTGTAGCGGCAACAGATATACATCACCTGTGAAAATTTCAACTGTCTAGCTATCACGGTTCATGAGATACAGCCTGGTGACAGACAGACAGACAGACAGACAGACAGACAGACAGACAGACAGACGGACCGCGGAGTCTCAGTAATAGGGTTCCGTTTTTACCCTTTGGGTACGGAACCCTAAAAAGTACCTAATGTAGCATTCACTGCATTGTCTAATCTTAACCTACTTTACTTTACCGAACTTTTTGAAAGATATTATTAAAAAAGTTACGAGCAATTATATTATCTGTATTCGATTACAATAATAAAAGATACAACCCTGAAACCACGTTAAATAAATCCTAAAATAATCCACAAAGCGATCATAATATTACAAACTACGCGCTACGCCGTAGCAGTCGCGTAGCATCGTAGCACCGTAGCGCTACGAGACTATATATTTGAGAAGCGGAGTGTCGCGAAGGCAATCGAAGTGGCTCTGAGCTGCGCTTCAGGTGGCGAACTACTTAGAGAATGTGCAAAATTCTGCATAAAGCCACTGCTCAACGAACCGAACTAAAACCTTTGAACTTCTTTGATTAGTGGAAGGTTTACGATTTCACGGCGGTGTCATTTACCTCCGACGTCTGACTTTTCTTGTACAATGGACGTCTGCGAGTAGAAAGTAATGTCTTCTTAGTTACTGCTGATAAAAGCCCAGTTTTTTTATCCGTAGCTAACTCAACCAATGGTTTAATATGCTAACCAATGGTTTCAAATTTATTAATTTATTTAATTTAAAGCACGTTTATCCATCAATTGTTAGTCTAGCAAAAGGTTAAAGAATAAACTCTACAACTTATTTGAGCATTTCAGAAGCTAATCTATACTTCTATACTAAGCTAATCTATAAACATAAAAACTACTGGACCGATTTCAACAATACTTTCACCGTTAGGAAGCTACACTATCCCCGGGTGACATAGGCTACCTTTTATCCCTGTATTCCCACGGGAACGGCAACTACGCGGGTGAAACCGCGAGGCGTCCGCGAGTAATTAATGGAAAAACGCATATTGTCGAAATTTTAAACTAATGGTTAGTATTTTTAACCCTTTGTTAAGTTAGCCACGGATAAAAAAACTGGGCCTTAGCAAGTTAACTTTACGCTTGAGGTTTAGTAGGTACAAGTTTATTTAGCAAAAAGCGTCATGTCGTATAACCAAGTACTTTTACTTTTATTACTTGTGCAAGCCAGTCACAACGGTAACTGCAATAAAACAAACACGTGCTACCTCACATGCGATTAAAACAAAAAAGCTTGCATAAACTCGAAAAAGATCGCACACAACACGTATGAAAAGCAATCTATGCGAAAACCAATTACTAAATTGCTATGTTTATGTAAAAACGTGCTCAAAAGAATGTAACACACAAATTACTTTGTTTTTCAGTTAGCGTCTGTGTCCCGGTAGAAGGCGTATAAATCAAAGTTTGTTCAAGCGCTGCGCTGTAGCGCTGTTGCGCTGTAAAGCAGTATTTATGACGTAAAGCATCGTCCAAAATGTGGCACAAGTCATAAGTCCGCACGGTCATATTTCGTGAGATATTTAATACGTAAATATGGACCAGAAAAAGATGACGGGATAACCTGGACTCCTTTTTAAAGGATTGGTTTGCGATCGCAGTAGACCAGGAGAAGTGAAAGACTGTAACTGCCTCAATCAGAGACGTGTCACGGCTAGACACTCTTCAGTATAGATTTTGTAATAAAAATCTAAACTAAGGAGTGTCTTCAGTAATAGTTAACGTAAGTAAGGGATAATGAAGCCTATGTTGACCTATTGCTTTTGCTGCAGTAGGTCAACATAGGCTTCATCATCATCAGCCTTATAATGTTCCCACTGCTGGGATACAGACATCCTCTCTGTGAGAGAGGTAATGGGCCTTAATCCACCATACGGACACAGTACGGGTTGGCGAATGTCACAATGTCTTCGTATTTTTGGTTCTAGGATATGCCGGTTTCCTCACGATGTTTTCCTTCACCGTCTTAAGAGCAGTGGTGATGAAATAATGTACATAAAAAACATATGCTTATAGTAAAATAAAATATATCCGATATAATTATTGTATATAGCACACTATTTGCCGAGTGAATCAGGACATGGGCGAATGGGACTTAAAAGTGTCTTCACACTAAAATGTAGAATAAATAGGTAACTATGCGGCGGAAATTATTAGTTTGTAGATTAGAAGCATACTAGTTGCTGCAGCAACAAGTTGTTGAAAAAAGGAAGAAATATCCTATTTTTATTAAGGATTAAGTAATTTGTTCAGGGTAATTTGTACAGCTGGTGAACAGGTGATTCGGACGTTTGGCGATTTGTTTGTCGTACTTTTTTCGTTTACAATAATAGCAAGCTCATTATGAGCTCAGTTCTGAGGCATGACCTTGAAACAAAAGATTAATCACGTGATTTTACAAAATTCACTTGATTTCAGCATAAAATAACAGCAGCCGTATTGCGTAAGTGCGCGAAGACTTTGACCGCTATCCAAACGACCAAATCAACCAATCACATGCGAGATGAATGACGCGATAAGGAGTTCCGTCTTGTGTGATTGGCCGATTTGGTATTTTTATTTACCCACGTCCGTGTATCACTAGGGACAATCCCACCGCACTATTCCCAAACCACTGCAACTCCTGAAAGCCAGAATCAACAGTGGCGACCACCAGAAAAGCGCCGAGGCAATGAAGCTCGACGAAGTCCCGGAGAATGAATTTACCTGTCTTGGATCCCGCAACGAAATTAATCAGAAAAGAATAACGGAGGAGTAGGAAAAATGTAAATTTCCACTTCCCTCCATATCAAGCAGGAGACAGAACAAACAAGGCCAATAGGCACAAAGGGTCATATACAACTGGGATAAGCCCAGTTGCCTAGCACCACGGATAAATAATAAGCATTAATACATATTAATGGGTCCTAACATTGTGAGCTGTTATAATTGGTTCCAATAATAGGTATGGCAAAAACGCTTGAACGTATCACTAGGGAGGTGCCAATTGAAAATTAGCGCTGGGTGTCTGACGCCCAGCAAATGCTGAGTTGGTAACCCTTTCGGTATGGGCAAGCTCAGCTCCCAGCTCTACTTTAACCTTGTTTGTACTTTTTTACTGTTCTTCCCTGTTACTTTGTAGTTGTTACTGTTGTGTTATGTGAAATAAATGTTTTATATTCTATTCTTTAATGTATTATTCATTTATTTGTTTATCCTCGCACTGGAGCTCCTTTCGGCAATTACACCAATGGAGCACAATCTTAAAATAAACTCACTATAAGTCCAAGTTTCCTCACAATGTTTTCCTTCACCGTTGTCAGAGATGTCCAAGATATAATAAACTTAGAAAGTACATATGAATTGAAAACGTCACATTGGTACTTGCTTATAAATGTTTTCTATTCTATTATTTAATGTATTATTACATATTTTTTTATAAGCCGACAAAAAATATTAAAACTATCAACGTAACAGAAAATAATAAGCGATGAAAGGGAGCGACGACATCGAACCGCCACAGGGTTCAAAAACCCAACTCAACCTCCTTATCTCTGACCTCGCCCTTACATTTCGCAGCAAATCGTTTTTACATCCGATAATATCGTGCGCGATATTCACAATAAGGAGTGCCGAGATATATGAGAGTAAATGATCGCATTTATCCGCTCGAGTTTTTCATGAAGTGATATGAATGCGATGTACTGGTACAGCTGCTGCTTTCAATACGGACAAATTATTCTGAAACACGAAAAAATTTACGATCTCATATGGATTGCGATGTATCAGCTTCATTCTCGCTTTTATTCAGAACACGGTGAGCTTAAAACATTTACTTTTTTTCTTAGAATTGCGGTTTATCAAATTATAATCAGAATTCATTGTTATAAATGTAGCTAACAATGTTGCACGTTGATTACATTAATAATCTACTAAATCTACCCTCCGCAATAAACGTAAACTCTTTATTTTTTGCAGTTAAAGCCTAAACAAGTTATGTCGTCTTCGTTTAATGATTTTCGCGAATATTTCGGCAGGCGAGGGTAGCGGACAATCAACGCTAAAAGATCCATTGTTAATTTTTAATGAAACCCTACGAGATATCAACTTTGTTTCGGGCTATTGTCGGAGACGGCGTCTGTCGAAGTACCGACGAGTTTTGTTGTATCGCCGAAGACTTTTTACGTGACCAAATTGTTCATAGTTTGACACTTTATTTTTGTGGGAAACGAGATTGAAATCCTATTAAAACTAGGTAAATTGTTTGTTATATTACCTACTGGAAGAGTTGTCTATTAAATGCAACTGCGTTAAATGACTGTTTGTAATCAAATAAGACAATGTCAGTTTTCTAGCGCCTTGAGCTCTAAACATCAATGTTTGATCTGGGGCTGTTGAATACCACAAACATAAAGGGTTTGGGCTTGGTCTTCACCGATGAAAGCGTCCAAGATTTTTTGATAATACCTAATTATTTAAAGAGTATTTGTCATACTGTTTCATGGGGTCATACCATGCCTTGCCGAATACACTTACGCAATTAGACTGCGGGTAGTTTTTATAAAATAACTTTCTATTAGATACTGTGTCGTAATAGGAAATCCTACGCTACTAACGCTAGTAGAATAAGAATACGCGCTAAGATAATTATAATAATTAAGGGTCAACGGTCGAGTCTATTCATTACAGGATAATAGGGTGTTTACTCTGAGAGAACAGGAAATATCGAGGAAAACTGAGACGGATCGGTCAGAATGATCAGTATTTGCAAGATTCTCTTGTCATTGGAATTCTGTTTTCATCACAACTGGCTTGTTCTTGTAGAAGAAATTAAAGAATAGATTATTTTTACTAACCGTGAAAAGTTGAAATTCTTCTGCTTAAAAAATGCCGCTGCTGTTTTTGTAGAATGTGACTGTACTTTTGACCCTTAAGACGGTACCCTGACCAAAAAATCGGCATGAGATATGAGCATTCCTATTGGTCTAGCGGCACTGGTGGCGCATGAATTACAGTAGTGAATACGCCCAGATTTTAGAATAAAATCATTATAAAATCGAATATTGGTCTATTGAAAAAAAAAAACTACAAAAATGTTCGTTATTAAATTGTCTATCCATTAGTGTTAGTACAAAAAATAATTAATGAACACTTTACGAGGAGATGCGTAATATCAATAATAATTTCTCATTTTTATGTTTAGATTAGTGAAATATGAACAACATGAAAAAAAAAAACTACTATTTTAGAATCAATATTATGTAGAAATTTAATGTATTTTTATTAATTGATATTTATTTTTAAATAACGAGTAGACAGCTTCTAAAAACAGCACAAAAAACGGCTTGCGCGGCGTTTTGCTCGGGGTACCGCCTTAACTGTACCTGTATCATCCATAAATATGGATACCAAACAACAGCAAATATTGGCCACAAATCGAAATGATGGCAAAAAAAAACCTTGTTTACATCGGATTTGGCTACCTTATGTCATGTGATAGATCAACTTACTTAATCTAGAATGTCTGCGGTGCGTGATTTACATCACAGTAGACTAGATAAATCTAATATAGATGGATTATACTTCAGACCATTTTTTGCGGATCCCATTACTTCCAGACGGTCTTGTTACTAGATAAGCCTTTCAAACATAGTTTTAGGGGTATGTTAGTTCAGTGAAGTAAATGCAATCAGAGGTGAAAGGCATCTCTGTTGCTTTGTCCGAGTTCCCTGGGGTGGTAGCATTGCTGTAACAAACGGTTATAGCTTTTTCACGACGTGACGAGTACCCCCAAGTACCTGCAACGCTCGGGGGACTGGGGGACCGCACACTGGCCACGAAGGCCCCAATATCGCTGTGTGATGCAATCATTTCGTTGTATTGGGGGCAAAGTGGCGAGTTGGAGTTAAAGTAATGCTGGACATGGAAACTAAGCGGATTTAAACAGTTTGAAATAGTTTTGTGTTTCTTATTTCGTTTTAACTGGGTTTTCTTGTGAAAAGAAATAGCCTCATAGGTAATAAAAGGTTGTGGAAAATACATTTTAATTTGTGTTTATAACAAGCAAGGCTTTTCCTCGAATATAAAATGTAGTTGGTATGAACACAGTTTTCAATGTACACTTTATTTTTAACCAAAAAATGTTCGAAAGTCGCAAGTATGCATCAATTAACATACAACAATACCTATTACAACAGTAACCGGCTTTCAGTATATTTTATGAAGATTCTATCACCAGTTATGGTATACTGCATTCTCTGCACTTATGTACTGTCGGGATCGGTCAATGTGGCGACGCCTGGGGTAGGCCTATGTGCAGCAGTGGACGTCTTTCAGCTGAAATGATGATGATGATGATGTACTGTCGTGAATGCAGTAGCCATTATTTATACACAGGGTGAGATCTTGAGATAGCACTGCGGACCAGAACCCAAATAACCTCCTCAATTTTGTAGTATTAATAAATGGTTAAAATTCTCACTCCCTTCCATTTTCTATGAAAAGCTATTTCTATGTCCACACCATATTCACCGTTCGAGCATTCAAAGCATTGTCGGCGAGGTAATTTCTTTAATTTGAGAGTTAATTTTAGAACTTCATTTCTAAAATAAACTCTCAATCAATATCTATGTTTTATTTTATTACTAGCGGACGCCTCACGGTTTCACCCACGTAGTTCCCATTCCCGAGGGAATACAGGGATAAAAAGTAGCCTTTGTCACCCGGGGCTAGTGTAGCTTCCCAACTGTGAAATAATTTTTGAAATCGGTCCAGTAGTTTTTAAGTTTATTCGTTACACACAAAAATTCAAATCTTTCCTCTTTATAATATTTGTATAGATAGTATAGATTTGTTCGACAACGTAATATTTTGAACTAGATTCTGCCCTTGGCTTCGCCCGCGTGAAAGTCAAACTATCTCTATACCAAAATTCCATCAAATTCGGTTCGGGGGTTTTAGCGTGAAAAGGTAACTTACAGACAGAGTTACTTTCGCATTTATAATATTTATTGGTATGGATAAGTATGGATTACGGAGTAAGACGTTGCGTAACTCATATTGATTGGTTTGGTTCAGTCCATTTCATTCTATCGTTGGCAAGTTCTGGACATGAGCTACTTATAAATCACAGTCATTCGTTCTAGAAAAATCTACCAAACAAATTGAATATAATAAAATACATAATTTCAGCATACTACTGTCTTACTGCAGGGCAAAGCCCAGAAGAAGGCGGGATGATGATTTTAGACTTATATTAACTACTCTTGAAAATTATCCCGCGGGAACATATTCCCGGGATAAAAAGTATTCTATTTGTTATTCCTTACTGTGCCAAATTTCATCCAGATCCGTTCAGCCGTTCTGGCGTAAAGAAGTAACAAACATACACACTCACAAATTTTAACCTATCTAATATTAGTGTGATATGTTCAAGTTTTCACAAGGTGTTTTCGGCCACGAAACTTGTTTTAATCACAAGAAACACCAGCGAATATCTTCCAGTCTATTTTAAGTCACAAATAATTTAGTTAGTCTGTACTCTATAGCCTTATAAAAAGCGCAGGCATAGAGAATGTCAGAGGACTCCATTGATACAGACGGCGATACATGACGATAATAAGTAGCTGTGAGAAAAACAAAATAATAACATGAATTATGTGTTTACTGCCATGTTGGATGTTCAATTCGTTTTCGATATCTGTCATCATTATTTTTTAGATTTGATTTTGGTAAAGGATTTTTGTTTTGTGGAAACTGTGGTAATACCTTAATTCTTTTGTACGTTTCCGTTTTTTATTGGAAGTAGGAAAATTAGTAGTTTTTAGTAAACATGTTTTTTAACTCGATAGCTTAAATATGGTCATATGGTCTGACAGCATTTTTGTAAAAAAAATATTCTATTTTTTACAAAAATGCTGTCAGACCATATATCGATCTGTACCGATATTTCTGGGGCTTTTGATAACGCATGGTGGCCAATGCTATTACTTAAAATGAAAACTCGGGGCTGCTACAGAAATATATATAATCTAGTTTACTTTTACTTTTTAAATAGTTCCGCTAAACTCAAACTCGGTCATCATTCCATGTCGAAGTCTCTCACCATGGGATGTCCTCAGGGTTCGGTTATTGGTCCACCTTTATGGAATTTATGCTTTAATGATTTCCTCGCGATTCCGCTTCCTAGCGGCTGTTCATTAACCGGTTACGCGGACGACGGTCTTCTGCTCATTCAATCAAGTACTCGAGCTGGACTCGAGAACTTGGCTGACACTTGCCTACGATTAATATCTCAGTGGGGCGATTGAAACCGCCTGACCTTTGCTCCGCACAAAACTTATCAACTCATTTTGAAGGGTCATCTTAAATCGTGTCCTACTATTAAATTTAATGACGTTCCCGTAAAAAGGAAGCAGTCCGTGTGCTATCTTGGTCTAGTGTTAGAGAGGAATTTTGTATTTATAGATCATATTAAAATAGTCGGTGAAAAAGCAAAAAAAAAATTCTATGCCTTAACGAGAATATCTAAATCTACGTTGGGTCTGTCTTTTTTAACTTTAAAAACTATTTATGGGGCTACTTACTTGGGTTGTATGTGCTATGGGGCACCTGTTTGGGCTGATAGGGACACCATAGGGGCGGTACGACGTAAATTACTTCAAAGTCAGCGTTTGGCTTTGATATTCTTATGCAAAGCGTACAGGACGGTTAGTACTGAGGCCTTACCGATACTTGCTGGTGTACTTCCGGTCGACCTTGAAGTGCAGCGACGTGCTGCAATGTACTATTCCGCACGAGAGACCACGGACACGAACTTTTTAATGCGGAGTGACCGTCAGAAAATCTCTAGATTATTTAAACCACCTATTGACGTCTGGGAGGAACTTTTATCCGAAAGGCAATGTAGGTGGGATAATTCCATCAAGGGCCGACACCTCCACCAGTTCTTTCCATCCGTTCGTGTGCGGCTGGCCAGCACGTGGCTGGAAGTGGATCACTGTGTTGCCCAATTTCTCACGGGACATGGTAACTTTAAAAGTAAATTATTTTCTTTCAAGCTCGTTGCCTCGCCTTTATGTCAGTGTTCTACATCTGAGTGCGAATATGTACAATCTGCACATCATATCTTATGGCAGTGTATTCTTTGGCAGAATTAACGTATTATTATGTTGAATAATGTACAGGCTGCATCAGGAGTTGTTTACTATACGGACCTTGTGGAAACTAGAACAAATTTCCGTGCGTTCAAGCGTATCTTTCGTTCGTGCGTGTCAGCTCACAATGTTAGGACCCATTAATATGTATTAATGCTAATTTTTTATCCGTGGTGCTAGGCAACTGGGCTTATCCCAGTTGTATATGCCTATTGGCCTTGTTTGTTCTCTCTCCTGCTTGATATGGAGGGAAGTGGAAATTTACATTTTCGTACTCCTCCGTTATTATTTTCTGATTAATTTTGTTGTGGGATCCAAGACAGTTAAATTCATTCTCCAGGACTTCGTCGAGCTTCATTGCCTCGGCGCTTTACTGGTGGTCGCCACTGTTGATTCTGGCTTTCAGGATTTGCAGTGGTTTGGGAATAGTGCGGTGGGATTGTCCCAAAAAAAAATACCGATCTGTATTGGGGTGAGATATTCGATAGCATTCAAATCACGGAAGGAGGTTTTGGAATGTTATGTAGTGAATATTTACTCTTTTACAGATTAAAATAAATTCACTATGACTGTCTGGAAATATTTTTGTATGGTTGTAACTTGATAAGCCAAGTACTCATAGTTTCATTTTGGGTATGTTTTTAAGATACCTATTTTCAATATAAAATTCAAAGAAGAATTGTTTATATTTAGAACAGCTGAGTCTTCTATTTCTAACACGTATGGTGTCGGAAATAGAATACTCAGACAACACACAATTTTGCCCCATATAACCGCAATTCTTCGAACTCGCTTTGTTTTACCCGTAGGTCGATATGGCCCATTGAATGCTCGCCAGGCTTATAAGTTCAACAGGTAATCTATATTCATACATCACCACCAATCGGGATCGTGTGCAAATTGCTTTGTCTTCGCATGTAGTCAGTAAATTAAGTTATCAGAGTTACGGGATTTCACATTTTTTTGGTTGGTGAAAGAGGATATTTTTTGTAGCTTACTGTGTTAAACTTGTGTGAAACGGTCTTCATCTTCTTGTCTTCTCGGTCTATGGTTAGAAATGAGGACTATTGTGATGGGTTGTGTGAAACGGCGTTACACATCTATGGCTAGAAATAAGAACTAATGCAATATGTTGTGTGAAATGGCGTAACATATTAATGTATAAAAATGAGGACTATTTGATATACAGTAAATAGAGATGGAAGAAGAAATGCAGGAGGGTCATGTTTAAAAAATTAGTGTCTGAACGAAATTAACTATCCTTGTGATATTGATACAGGTTGTAGCGTAAGCCCTAAGCTTATCTAATTAAGAGAACTAAAGCTTAATATACTGAAACATAACAGAAAAAGATTAGTTGTTTTTATTTAACGTCATGAAAAGTCGCTTGGTGTCTCCTCAATTTCAGAGTGTTTAAGCGGCTTATCGTTAGGTGTCATCTAAAGCTCTTTGTCACTAATTGAGGGCCCTTACTGATTTCCTTTTATTTCTTTTAATCTGTAAGTAAAAAAAGCTTATCATTACTAACCAGTGTAAGAACTAAAGACCAAAATAAAGTTCAACTAGGCAACATTGAAAGGCCTAAATTAATCGAATTTCCACCTCATCGAATCACATTAATTGAATGTCCGAACGATACAACATTCATTACATCGAAAGATATTTCGTAAAGTAGTTCTTGAGACGGGTCTGTATTTATTGAAAATGCCTTCAGTATAAAAAATGCAAAAATAACTAGGTAAGGTGTAATCTATACTAATCTTATAAAAATATCAAATTGATTTTTGTATAACCTCTAGAAGTAATAAAAAATATTGCATTGGTAAAAAGCTTTATTATCACTAATAAAGCTACTTATTATCCCAATAAACTCATGCCTGACTCCTCGTAACACTCGCTTGTCACACTAGTGTGACGACAAGTAGTTTTGTCCTCGTCTCACACCGCGGTTTCAAAGTTGCGGTCACGGGACCAAAGAAACGGGAACAAGCTAGACGGTAACATAAAATGCAGGGGATTTCGCAGATACATTTCTCATATTTGACGAACCTAATGCCATTAACTGAGCTCAAATCTAAATTCCAGATTTCTGTTGAGCTTAACGAGCCGGTATACCCAATTCTTTTGCCGACAGTACTAGCTAGGTTACAATTTGGCCAAGTTTGTGCCACAGTCAATTGAGGTTGCAGTATTCACAGTTTCACAGCTGAACTCATTGACGTCCTCTCCCAAGTTGTATAACAACACCCGGTTCGCCGCTCTCTGCATGCAATCCACAGCTGCCTTCTATTGTCTGTTTGTTTATTGTAGAGTGTACAGAGGTTAAGAAAGTAAATAGATGCGTTAGTTGTAACTTGGACACTGGACAAAGTTTCATTCTGTCACTGATGATGATTGTCAAAATTCAGAAATGGTAATTCATTCATAATCATTTATTTGCTAATATGGGTAATAACATTAAATTGTTAAAATATAGCACAGTCCAACCAAATTACACCTTAAGGCATGCATTTGCATGATAACACGCATTTACTTGCACAGATCATTTATAATTAACAAAACAATCTATTTTGTTTTGTTAATTTCACCGCGTGGCAAATAACAATGAAACATAACAAATGAAGCTATCAATAATGTTACTAGAAGAATACCGCATCTCAATCCAATACATTGTGTATTTATTGACAATCATTGTTCCTGTTATAATGTCATTTTCCCTTTCTTTCTTTTCTCTTTTCTTTCTCTGTCTGTTTCTTTCTTTGTCTCTTTCTTTATTGTTCGTCTTTTTCTCATTCTGTCTCTTCTTCTTCATTCTTCATCTTTAATTAACTGGAGAATGAGAGGCGTGCTCAAAATCCAACAGTTCCTCATTTGTCGTGTCCTTACTGGTAACAAGAGCTTTATTTTACCCTAAAAGTTTTGGAGTAAAATACCTACAGACACAGATACTTAAGTGCAAGCCAGGAAGAAATTAATTATGAAAAAAAGAAATGGTAAAACACAACGTGAGTGGGGAGAAGTGTTTCATTCTCATATGTTGTTTATATCCCAAGAAAAATATTGTAGACATACGAGACAAAAGGGTTCTGTACTTCAAAGTGGTCTGAGACATGTCTAAAGAGAATACGACGGGCATTCACTCCCGTCTATCCATAAATGGGAACTTTTAGAAGAGAACGAGCGAGCGAAGTCACAATTTAATCCCGTTCGAGAACGTTCTGTTTGTATATACAATGTAGATTTAAATGGTGTATCTTTTTATGTAAAACTCATGGGGTAGCGTTGCCGGAGTATGACAATTATGATAATGTCAAAAAATATTTAAGGAAGGCAGGGCTTATCAAATATCCTTTTTGACTAAGGTTTTTGGCTTCCAACTGGACAAACATGGCATGGGTTTTTGACATTGTTTAAGATATCTATGCCGTAGTTGAAGGGGAATCTTCCTATTGCTGTAGTAGGGATGTAGACAGATTTTTTTTTTGTCCGTAAGGAAGATAAATAAAAAATAATGGACACCTATTTTTCTTTTGACGCTTAAACATAACGTGACGACGATACAGAATACGTGATACGAACCTTAAAATATCGTTTGACGTCACGCGTTTGTACACTTTATAACTGACAAGTGACGTCACAAACCCCAACTCCTGAACTTTCATGCGCTTTATCTTTGTATTTTTTTATTTATTTGATGAAGCAAACACTATGTGTCGAATATTATTTAATAATCTTACTGACTGACTAAATAGAATTATAATTTTTAGGGTTCCGTACCTAAAGGGTAAAAACGGGACCCTATTACTAAGACTCCGCGGTCCATCTGTCTGTCTGTCACTAGGCTGTATCTCATGAACAGCGATAGCTAGACAGTTGAATTTTTTTTTGTTTTTTTTTTAATTTCACAGTTGATGTATTTCTATTGCCGCTATAACAACAAATACTAAAAACAGAATAAAATAAATATTAAAGTGGGGCTCCCATACAACAAACATGATATTTTTGTGTCAAGGTCATCAGGTAACCTTTGCTTTAAATTCGCCAGCTACCTCTAACATAACCCACCGAATCAATGTAACTATAAGGTAAGGCATCTATTAATTCCTTGAATAATCTAGTACTAATTGATTTCAAATATGATATTTTTTGCTAAAGCCTCTGTTTTTCAATCAAGAAAAATTACATCACAATATCAGTTTGCAAGAACACGTTCACAGTTTTCATGTATTGACACCGAGTGCGGCCTGCAGAAGATGAGTCGTTAGTGACGACCTCTTGCTAGAACATATGCAGTGCGTTTTAGTTATATTGTTAAAAATGGGTGTAATAATGACTTAGTGCTAAGCGGTCGAAATCAAGTGGGACAGCCTGAATGAAGAGAATGAAGTGGCACTAAATTCTTTAATCATAATTTTAATCTTTCAGTACTTTGAACTGAAGTTTGTTGGACTGGCAAACTATTGGTTCTTTAATGTTAATCCTATGGGGTTGACAGATTTATTTTTACTTAAAAAAGGAACAAGTATGTAACTTTTCTAGGGACAAGTTTTCGTTTCGGGCATAGTTTAGGTGTTGAACCAGGATCCAACCAACTTGCTGAGCGCTTGCGATTGTCAAGCAGAATCCATTTTTAGTAGCAGGTCGCAGGTAACAATGCGGTTAAAAATTCTTCGTTTGCCTGTTGAGATGTGTAAGGTACGTCTCGACGCGTACTTCGCGCTGGTGGTCATTGAATTCGTGGGGCATCCATTTGCCAAACGTTTTTAGCTTGCCAATTTGATGAAAATGGACCAATATTGTTTTGATGCTAACGTTGAACGCTGCTGCTAATTCAGCCGTAGATTAAGTATAATCAGCTTCCACAATCGCCTGTAATTCGTCAATGTCGAGCAAATTTTTCGGACGACCACGGGTTTCATTTTTCAAGACGAAATTTCCAGAATGGAAGCGGCCAAACCAATAACAGTTGTGGCGTTCATTTGTAGTATTCGCTCCGTAAACGTCGATGATGTTGCGTACCGCTTGTGCCGCATTGCTGCCACGAAACGGTACTTATATTCCATAATTACTCGATTTTTAACGTATCCATCATGACGAATAAGATTAAAATGCGATAAAAACATAACGCTAATCAATAAACAAATGACTAATTTTGAAAAAAGTATTCCATGTTTTTTAAATAAAATAAATTTGAAATTAGAATTCTTAGCCAAACAATTTTTTTAATTTGATTTGGCCTAGTACTGCAGAACGGCAATTTTATAGGGCGATACCTATTCATCATCAGCCCTATAATGATCCTACTGCTGGCACACAGGCATCCTGTGAGAGAGGTAATTGGCCTTACCTAATCCACCATGCGGGCCGGCAGTGCGGGGTTGGTGAATATCTCATGTCTTCTCTTGGAGATACCTATTATTTATTATTATTATTAGCCTACTAGCTGTTCCTTGCGGCTTCGCTCCCGTGGGCCACCCCACAGGACCCGTTTTCGGGATAAAAAAATTGCCTATGTCACTCAGGAATAATGTAGCTTTCTATTGGTGAAAGAATTTTTTAAATCGGTCCAGTAGTTTCGGAGCCTATTCGGTACAAACAAACAAACAAAAAAATCTTTCCTCTTTATAATATTGTTATAGATTATGTCCCACTGTAGGGCAAAGGCCTCCCTTCCGTCTTTCCATTTTTCCCTATCCATCATTTTTATACCTATTATTACCATCAAAATATGCAATATTAAGGATAACTTAAAAACTACTCGTCAGATCTTGATTAAATTTAAATGGGACCACAAGAGAAGCACCAGATTTCAACTAAAATAATCATCAATATCAGTTCATTATTGGCGAAGTAATCTCGTAACAAACATACAAAAACATACAGTCGAATTGAGAACCTCCTCCTTTTTGAAGTCGGTTGAAAATTTTGAAAATTACTGACCTACTGATTACTGAGTTAAAACAGTTTATTTGTTGATAGTAAGTGGAAGTACTGAAACTTGCAGAAAGCTTCACGGATACTTATAACCCGAAAATAAGATTTTTTAAATTATTTACAAAAAAAGCATTTTCTTAACAAGCTTTTTTCGCATTCTTCTCAGAAAACCCTTTCATTTGATACCCATATCATGTCAGTGCACAAAAAATAACTAGTCCGTCATCTTGGATATAGAATGACGTCACTTAGCTAACTATGCATTGTCATCCAAACTAAACGTGTATGCAAAATTTCATCTTAATCGGTGGAGGATAACTGCTTTAAAATTCTGTTACAAGATTTGACCCAAACACACTTACATACATTGCAAGTTAAATAAAAGCTTGTAAAATATCGCAGCTCGTGTGGGACTGGCTACGTGAGCGGTGCCAAAGGAAAAAGCTAGCCTTGCAAAATATTATATTATTTGGCATTACAACTTTGACAAAAAATATCACTATCTCACACACAATAAACATAACATTCCCAAAAAAAGCCATTAGCCACCTGTAGCATTCAGCTAACAAAACATGGCCGAAAGGAAACATATGTAACGTCAAACAAAGCGCGTTAGTAACAACTAACTAAACGTGCTCGAAGGAGATAACTCAGATAAGCCTTATTTACAGAGCGCGGGCGATTCATTAGACGAGCGGACGGGGCCGTGGGGCAAACTAGACGAGTGAGGGAATGTTCGAAGAAGAGGCTTTGTTAGATAGGTGGCTGGATAAGTATCATTAACAACGGGTAACACAAAAATAATGGTAGATCTATAGTATAGCATGTATTTTATGACTAAGTTAGGTATATTATTTATGATGTTTTGTACACTTACCAGCCCATCTCTATCTCCTCTCGTTGTGTACATCCAAAGGTTGTCTGTAAGAGATTGCCCTGTGCGATAAGACCGCCTCTATCTATTGTACACTCTTATAAATCTTGTAAATGTTTATCCTGTACTTAACCAATAAAGTATTGATTTAATAAATAATAAGAACATAATTGTACCAGGCCCCTCAGAAAGTATTGCGAAAAAAAGTTTTTATATATGGGAGACTGGCCAGTTATAATGTTTTTCGAAAATATGATTATTTACAAGTAAAAATTAGTAAGTTCCAATTTCAAAATTTCCCTCCACATTTTTTGCGAGTTAATTCAAAGTATTGTGTCTCACTGAAATATGGATCTGCGCCGGGAACATTTTAGAGCTATGATTTTATACGATTTCAAGTGTCGCCTGAAACCGGATGAATCGTACGATAGACTTCAAATGACATTCATGGATGAAGGCCCTTCCAAGGCAACCGTGTATCGTTGGTATAACGAATTCAAGCGCGGTCGACCAACTTTGGGGGATGACGAAAGAAGCGGTCGCCCTTTGACGGCTGTTACCGAAGAAAACGTGCTAGCAGTGAAAAATTTAATTCAAGACAATAGGCGAATTACATATCAGGAGATTCAACACATATTGAAGATTGGATCGGGAAGCGTTCACGAGATTCTACACAGCCATCTTCGCGTGAGGAGGATAGTATCACGCTGGGTGCCGCACAACCTCACCGATGCTCAGAAGCAGGCCCGGGTGGAATGGTGCCGTGATATGCTTAACAAATTTGAAGCAGGCTCGTCTCGGCGTGTTTACGACATCGTTACAGGTGATGAGTCCTGGATTTATCAATACGACCCAGAAACCAAGCGCCAGTCGACTGTTTGGGTGTTTCAAAATGAGCCAACGCCTACCAAAGTGAAGCGATCTAGAAGCGGGGGTAAGATTTTGATCGCTAGCTTTTTTAATTTGACTGGCCACTTGGTATCAATTCCCTTACGGGATCAAAGAAGCATTAATGCCGAATGGTATACTACCAAATGTTTGCCAGAAGTTTTCTCTGTTATAAGCAACAAGCGACCAAACACAGGGCTCCGCGGGCTACTGCTCCACCACGACAATGCACCTGCGCACACCGCACTCAAAACGAGGGACTTCCTGGACAGCACGCCAGTCAAACTCCTGGGTCACCCTCCTTACAGCCCTGATCTAGCACCGTGTGACTTCTTTTTATTCCCAAAAATAAAAAATCAGCTCAAAGGGATACAATTTTCGTCGCCGGAAGATGCGCTGGCTGCGTTCGAGCAGGCTGTAAACGAGGTGTCTGCGGCGGACTGGAAAAAGTGTTTTGAAAACTGGTTTAGGCGCATGAATCTTTGTATAGAGGCTGGTGGAAAGTACTTTGAAAAGATTTAATAAAAATATATGTACGTATAGAACAATTTTTTTTAGTTTCGCAAAACTTTCTGAGTGTCCCACGTATATATATAGTAGTTTCGTTCTAGCGTAGCAATAGCCGTCACTACCCTATTATATCTCATAGTGAATCCGATTAAAACAATACATAACATCACTTAACGTAAGAAAAAGCGTGAACACGATAGATTCAGGTAGGCTTCATATTTTTATTCTCATTATTGAAGTTAAGAATGTCAATAAAAGTTGGTCAATGTCCGCTATTGCCGTGTTCAACCGCAACAAACAAAGTAAAATTGGATACGTCATGCCAAAAAAAGAGATGGTTCTACCAATCAACAGACATATTTCTTGGCATGTCAATAATTCTTGCAATTATCTTAGCATGTCACAAATCCATGGACATAGGCCCTCGTCCAAGTTCGCCACAATATTCGCCTGCCATATTTAATCTGTCCAAGTTCCCTTTTTTAAGATCGTTGGCCTATCTAAATGGTTTTTAGGGTTCCGTAGCCAAAGGGTAAAACGGGACCCTATTACTGAGACTCCGCGGTCCGTCTGTCTGTCTGTCTGTCTGTCACCAGGCTGTATCTCATGAACCGTGATAGCTAGACAGAAGAAATTTTCACAGATGATGTATTTCTGTTGCCGCTACAACAAAAAATACTAAAAACAGAATAAAATAAATATCTAAGTGGGGCTCCCATACTACAAACGTAATTTTTGTGCCGTTTTTTTTGCGGTAATGGTACGGAACCCTTCGTGCGCGAGTCCCACTCGCACTTGGCCGGTTTTTTAGTTAATAAACATTGTTCCATATGAAATTTCTAACTAACAACCCATAGTCTGGACTGGATTTGTGCCCGGCTTTTTTTGGCCAACACCAACCGCACTATTCCGAAACCAATGCAACTCCTGAAATCCAGAATCAACAGTGGCGACCACAAGTAAAGCGCCGAGGCAATGATGCTTGATGAATTCCCGGCTAATTAATTTAACTGTCCCGTGGATCCCGCAACGAAATTAATCAGAAAAGAATAAAAGAGGAATAGGAAAAAAAAAATATTTTTCACTTCGATCCAATTTTTCAATTTGATATCAAGCAGGAGACAGAACAAATAAGGACAGATGACATTCACCAACCCGCACCGGGCCCGCGTCGTGGACTAATGCCCATTACCTCTTTCACAGAGAGGATGCTTGTGTCCCAGCTGTAGGAACATTATAAAAGGCTGATGATGATGATACAAACTTCCACCCCCTTTTCCACCCCTTTAAGGTTCATTGACGTGATAGAAACTTATGTCCTTCCCAGAGTCTCAAACTTCGAGTATACTCTTTATCAAATATCACCTAAATCGGTTCAACGGTTAAGCGTGAAAAGTAAACAGGTAGAAAGACGGACAGACAGTTACTTTCACAATTATAATATTAGTATGGATTAAAACTTGTGAGAACCTGTGAGAACTTTGGTATTCTCGATATTTCTGTAAAGCTCCGAATCCTGGGCAATTCGCACTGTTGTATACAGGCCTGCGGATCACAAGCGGATCAACGAACTACATATACCTAGGTACAGTAAGGAGTAGATATACAGTTGGTTCATAATACTCACACATGTGCTGTGCAGTTATATAATACTAAAAGAAATTGAGTTTATACAATACAAATATATTCATAAATTCTTCAGTAGGTCCAACAATAGCACTGAGCCAAGCATTTTTATTAGCGATGGAATATCCCACCTTATAATATTCCTGCCTGCATAGTGTGTGTTTTATCTTCTTCTCTGTCGTTTCGGTCTTGGCAGAGCGGTCGTGGTCACGTCGGTGGTAGATGCGGACACAGCTCTTCGAACGATCTCCCGCCATCTCTCTCTGTTGTCCGACTGTTTGGCGCAGTCAGATATGCGGCCTCCTACTGCGGATTTTACTTGGTCAGTCCAGCGCTTAGGTGACCTGTCGCGCAATCTGGTACCCTCCACTTTTCCTTGTACGACTAGCCGCTCTATGGGGTCACCATCCCGCCTAGAGATGTGTCCAAGTATTGCAGCATGCGCGACTGTACTACGTTCGACGAACGCTGCGTGATGCCGAGTTCCTGGAGTATGGACATGTTAGTGCGGAAATCCGTCCCCGATATTCTGAGCATCTTTCTCCAGAGCATTTATCTTCCCCCTTTTCCAACTCACGCACTGTCCACGTCTCGGCCGCGTAAAGAAAAACAGGGAATACAATTTTTCGTATGATCCTTGTTATGGTTGCTTTGGTAATGTTGCGATTCTTCCACACTTTTTCTAACTTCTCCATCGCAGTTCTGGTCATGGCCATACGTCGTTTCACTTCATCTACGCAGCCGCCGTTGTTTGAGATCAAAGCCCCAAGGTAGAGCTTAGTAAGTTTGAATAAAAAAAAAACATTGGAAAGAGTTATTTCATCTTTTTTCAATCACTATTGCGATGCTGTTGTTAATACAATGACACTTGTCTAGAGTCTAAGATCTGTGTTCCGTTGATGTAAATGGAAATCCTTCAGGGAATAACGGCGCGATGTTGTCTTATATTTTTCTTCTAGAGCGGATCCTAGTCCATCTCAGATTACTTGTCACCGTTTCTAGTTTGTCCAGATTGGACAATGTTTGAAGAAAGAGGCTTAAGTACATTTATTAAACCCCAACAAGGGGTGTTGCCGTGTGTCTGTCTGTGTCACCATAGCTCCTAAACGGATGAACTGAATAAGTATTTTTTTTTAAAGCTGACTTTTTTGAGAGTGTTCTTAGCTAAGTTTGATGAAAATCGGTTCAGCCATTCAAAAGTTAACCACATTTTACTCTTTGAATCAGAGTTTTTTCGCAAGATATCGTGTCATAATTATTACGTGTTTCGATGGATTGTCGATTGCAGTATGTGTACTACTAGGTAAATTATATGTAGTTTAATAACTCTAAAATAAAATGTTTTGGGTGCTTTTTAATTTTTCCCCTTAGTTCGTCCAGATTGGACAATGTTTGAAGAAAGAGGTTTAAGTAATTTTTTATTCATCTCTTTTCCTTCATTCCCTGTTCAAGTGTGACCCAATTTTTGAGGCACAAAAACAGGACCGCCCTTTATTTTTCTAGACATTCAGAATATGTGGGGTGTAGCGAAAAGCTCTCCGTTTATTTGTAGTTGTCATATTATTCTTACATAGTTTAGTATGTACTTACTTTGTAGGCACCTAAGTGTCGCAAATTATACTTAGTTTAATACACAAAGTCATTCACTTAAGATATCTTATTTCTAAACAATAAATGGATTGGATAAATATCTATAAAATCTTAGCTGCCTTGTACGATAAAAGTTTTCACCGAGCCTCCGCAAGAGGTCGTGTCATACACGACAAGAATTTTATCGGACCTAGGCACGAATCTTGTCTAACGCAGACAAGATTTTATCTTGTTCAATAGGACTACAGCACCGTAGAAACGACACAAATTCTTGCGCAGGCCCAGTGGATTTTCTGAGCGTGTACAAGCGGCCTAAGTTTCGAAATCTCAAAATGCCACTACCTTCCTATTTACAGATATTACGAAATAAACTACGCATCATAATTTAAATTGTATTCATTGCCAATATCTCAATATATCTCAAGCAAGGTGGTTTATGAAAGCGTCGATAAAACATCCAAATAAATAAAGATTTTGCGTGGGACGAATAATATCTCCGAGTCAACGATCTTGTTATCTTAGTAGAAAAATAATATGTTGTACAAACACACTGACAACTTTGTTTCGTTCTTTTGAAATGTTCTTTTTATTTTGCTTTTCTACAACGGGCCTGTCGAGTTAAATGAGAAAATATTTATTATAAAAGCTGTGTTGTGTCAAGTTTAATTTTTGTTTGAAAAACTAAAAAAAAACGTTGTTATTTTGAGTGTGATAACTCGTTGGCCATACTGTGTTCTGCGTTTCGTATTTCAAAAGAGTACTTAGGCCCTAGACACACTTTTCCTGATAACTTCTTACGTCAGACTTTACACTTTTTTACAGACTTTTCACTTTATTATAAATCTAGTACCTATTGTCTTTTAGTTTGTGCTAAATAAAAGTATTTTCTTTATTTCTTTCTCTTTTTACCAGTAAAATTTCAAAATTTCAAAAACCCTGACTCATTTTTATTTCATGTCACATAATTTATCTAGTAGTAGACACGCTTCGATCGACAATCTATTGAACACGTAATTATGACACGATATCTTGCGAAAACACCCCGATTCAAACAGTAAAACTTCCATAAATTTTGAACGGCTGAACCGATTTTCATCAAATATAGCTAAGAACACTGTCGAAAAGGTCACCTTGCAAACAACGGTGCCACAGACAGATAAACAAACACACAGGTACACGTCAAACTTATATGGGAAAGCAAAATTGTATGGGATTGACAAGTGATATCATAAAATCATGTGATCAATCTCTTACATTTCGACTATCACCTTCGCTGACATCGATTGTCACTTGTCTAGAGCCTCAAGAGCCTTGCCTTCAGTAATCGGATTTTATGGTCTTGAGACTGTTCTCTGAATTTTATCCAGTGTTTATTCTCAGAGTATTCGGCTGGGAAAAGCCGAACTCTTAACATAACATCACACCTACAGGCTACACTCTCACTCACACATACAAACATCTGATTTAAATTAAGTTAATTTTAATATATGTAATTTTACCATAAAAATGTATAATACGTTTTGCTTTTTGTATACGTCTTGCTATCGAGGAGCAGACTCTCCTAATACAGGCACTACGAGTATCTGCCTAAAAAGAGGATCCAATTAAAAAATATTGTTTATACCTCAACTTATCTTACCAATAAACTTTTTTTATTTTAATTTTTTCATTGCGCCAGGTCCGATTGAGCTGTAATTTCCATACATTGTTGTTTCTTGTGAAAAGCTTTTTTAAAAATCTTTTTACAAGTTTTTATTTACTTTCACCTGTCCCGGAGTCTGTAATCGAATATTCCAACTTAAATTTGACCCACTTCTCAGTGTCAGATCGAGCTGAAATTTTGCACACATCATTGTTTCTCGTGACAATGGTTTTTTTATATATTAAAGTTTGTTTAAAAAAAATATTTTATAAGCTTTTATAAATTACTTTTGTCAGTGCCGGTGTCTGTTAATAAAATCTTGTAACTTAAATTTGACCGACTTCCCAGTGTCTGATTGAGCTGAAATTCATTAAATTTGGTTCTCGTGACGTGGCAGTATTTTTTTAATAGAAAAGCTTGTTTTTTTTAAAAAGACAGTATAAATCTTGTTCAAGTAAAGGAAAGACAAGCACCTAGTATTTTCGTAAATATTTTTTATTCTAGTAAATATAAATAAACATAAAGTAGAACATATTATTTGGTTCCAGTACCACCTGTGTAGCCGTCGCGACGCAACTGAACGTTAATCATCACAACACTTGAATAATGTCGTACTTCCCCAGGGAACTAACTAAATTATTCTTTATTTGAATTATTCTTTTTTATTTTTCTTTAAATCACCTTTATTTTTTCTTAAATAAGACACAACAAACGGTTATTGAAAACTATTAATAATTTACTGGATCCCCAACTTTTTGGCCGCCAGCTGAGCCTTTCCCTCAATGTATGGGCCAAAATTGAGAGTCGATGTCAACGAAAGACCAAGAAGCTCAAGATGGTCCGTTATCGGCACGGTTACACCACGGAAAGTAGGAGCCGGGTAGAATTGGCTCCTTTTAGCGGAAAAAAGACACGCCTGGGTTTTAGCAGCATTAAACCTGACCAGATTGGCATCGCCCCATTCGGAGACTGCCTGCAAGGACAGGTTCAAACGCTCCACCATGGCCTCACGGAGAGACCGGATCTGCGGCCCGGTAGCCCGTGCGTTGGACAAGTATCTCTCAGCAACAGTGCTGTCGTCAGCATACCCAAAGGTGCCGGGTTTTAGCAGATTATTAATGTGCAACAAGAACAATGTTGCTGAGAGTACTGACCCCTGAGGGACCCCGGCATTAATATCCAATTGGTCCGAAGAGCAGCCATCGATAACCACTCGAATGGACCGATCTCTCAGGAAGTCTGCAATCCAATCACACAGGCAAACCGAATGAAGGAAGCTTACCAATGAGGCTTTCGTGCCAGACCCTATCGAAAGCCTTCGAGATGTCGAGGGAGACGGCAAGCGCTTCCCCGTGTCTCTCGATGGCCTCACTCCATATGTGAATGGCATACGCTAGAAGATCCCCAGTAGACCGATTTCGGCGGAAGCCGTATTGACGGTCACTAAGGATATCATTAGCTTCTAGGTATGCCAGGATTAGGAGGGATCCAACACTTTGGATCCCCGGTTTTGCTCAATCGCTTTCTCTATAGAGAGCGTATTGGATCGTCGGAGATCGCGTCGTACCAGTTTGCTAATTAGTTTGTTGAGTGCCCGCTGTTCTGACGAAGTGGCTGGTGGATTTTCACGTCTCTCCGTCATGAGCTTTAGAGTTTCTTCCGAAAGTTTAGCCTTCCGGCCCGTACGCCGCATCTTACAAAATCTCGTACCTTCCTCCCTGAGGATTTGCACCATTTGGTCGAGCGTCTGGTCAACGTCATCTGTGGTTTCCACGACTGCGAACCGGTTCTCCAGGTCTGACTGGAACGCTTCAGATCCCAACATAGTTTGGAGCATGTTTGGATGGAGCCTAGACTTCATCAAACGAGTTCTCTCAAGCTTGAAGTTGATATTCAGAGAGCCTCAAACAAGTCTGTGATCGCTGCCGGTACTGAACCTGTTGATCACTGAGACATCCCTGAATATATGCTTTTTATCTGTTATGATGAAGTCTATCTCATTTTTGGTCATAGTGTCGGGGCTTTGCCACGTCCACTTCCTTTGAGGCTGTTTCTTAAAAAAGGAATTCATTACGAAAAGCCCCTCTTTCTCTAGGAAGTTGACAAGTATTTGCCCCCTATGATTTCTGCTGCCAAACCCGTAGGATCCTACTACCGATTCGCTGCAATTCTGTACTCCCACTTTAGCGTTAAAATCCCCCATGACAACGCTGTAGTGGGTCTTAGTGGTGGAGTGCAAGGCCTTGTGAATGTCCTCGAACATTTCGTCCACTTCGTCGTCCGAGTGCGCCGAGGTCGGTGCGTAGACTTGCACAACCTTGAGGCTATACCTCTCGGTTAGCTTCACTATGAGGTACGCTACCCTGTTCGACACACTGGAGACTTCCACAACGTTGCCACAAATAGATTTGTTAACCAGGAACCCGACACCGCCTTGGAATAGCTGGTCTCCTTCTCGGAAATACATAAGGTGTCCCGATTCAAGAGTTATTGTGTCCTCTCCCTCTCTTCGGACTTCACACAGCCCCAGAATGTGCCACCTTACATTTTCGAGCTCCTGTTCGAGCTGCACGAGGTGTTCGTCGAGCCGTAACGTGCGTCCGTTGTACGTAGCCAAGGTCAGTTGAGTTTTCCGATTTTGGCGGCTGTAGTCCGTAACCCGGAGATTCTTCGCACCCCCGAGTGCCCTGCCGCTACCGTGACCGCCGCCATAATCAGCAATAACAGCAGGGCGGCCGGGAACTGGGGGCCGTGGTTTCCTTTGACTTGTCATTGGAGGGTTTGCCCATAATCGCCACGCTGGGCATGCGGGTTGGCGATCGCAGATTCGTAGTTTATCGCACTGGTGACGCTGCTGCCCGTCACCAGTCTGTGCCATTTAACTGCGAAGATTTGTTGAAATGGTTATACCGCCATTTGTCGGTTGTCGTCAGAGCCTCGTTTGTTGATCAGCAGGATGCACCACGGGCAGATGAGGTTGACTTGGGGCGCTAAGTTTGCGAGTGCGGCCCCTTACATCCCTACGATCCATCCCCGTTTGACAGTTTGTGCTAAATTATTTTCTTTCTCTTTTTACCAGTAAAATTTCAAAATTTCAAAAACCCTGACACATTTTTATTTCATGCTACATAATTTATCTAGTAGTAGACACGCTTCGATCGACAATCTATTGAACACGTAATTATGACACGATATCTTGCGAAAACACCCCGATTCAAACAGTAAAACTTCCATAAATTTTGAACGGCTGAACCGATTTTCATCAAATATAGCTAAGAACACTGTCGAAAAGGTCACCTTGCAAACAACGGTGCCACAGACAGATAAACAAACACACAGGTACACGTCAAACTTATATGGGAAAGCAAAATTGTATGGGATTGACAAGTGATATCATAAAATCATGTGATCAATCTCTTACATTTCGACTATCACCTTCGCTGACATCGATTGTCACTTGTCTAGAGCCTCAAGAGCCTTGCCTTCAGTAATCGGATTTTATGGTCTTGAGACTGTTCTCTGAATTTTATCCAGTGTTTATTCTCAGAGTATTCGGCTGGGAAAAGCCGAACTCTTAACATAACATCACACCTACAGGCTACACTCTCACTCACACATACAAACATCTGATTTAAATTAAGTTAATTTTTATATATGTAATTTTACCATAAAAATGTATAATACGTTTTGCTTTTTGTATACGTCTTGCTATCGAGGAGCAGACTCTCCTAATACAGGCACTACGAGTATCTGCCTAAAAAGAGGATCCAATTAAAAAATATTGTTTATACCTCAACTTATCTTACCAATAAACTTTTTTTATTTTAATTTTTTCATTGCGCCAGGTCCGATTGAGCTGTAATTTCCATACATTGTTGTTTCTTGTGAAAAGCTTTTTTAAAAATCTTTTTACAAGTTTTTATTTACTTTCACCTGTCCCGGAGTCTGTAATCGAATATTCCAACTTAAATTTGACCCACTTCTCAGTGTCAGATCGAGCTGAAATTTTGCACACATCATTGTTTCTCGTGACAATGGTTTTTTTATATATTAAAGTTTGTTTAAAAAAAATATTTTATAAGCTTTTATAAATTACTTTTGTCAGTGCCGGTGTCTGTTAATAAAATCTTGTAACTTAAATTTGACCGACTTCCCAGTGTCTGATTGAGCTGAAATTCATTAAATTTGGTTCTCGTGACGTGGCAGTATTTTTTTAATAGAAAAGCTTGTTTTTTTTAAAAAGACAGTATAAATCTTGTTCAAGTAAAGGAAAGACAAGCACCTAGTATTTTCGTAAATATTTTTTATTCTAGTAAATATAAATAAACATAAAGTAGAACATATTATTTGGTTCCAGTACCACCTGTGTAGCCGTCGCGACGCAACTGAACGTTAATCATCACAACACTTGAATAATGTCGTACTTCCCCAGGGAACTAACTAAATTATTCTTTATTTGAATTATTCTTTTTTATTTTTCTTTAAATCACCTTTATTTTTTCTTAAATAAGACACAACAAACGGTTATTGAAAACTATTAATAATTTACTGACAATTTATCGTTACTTATAAACTGCTTGTTGGGGGGACGATTTATCAAAGAAGTGGAGAAAAACAGGTAAGGACCGAAACAAGTGGAAGGAATTAGAGGAGGCCTATGTCAAAAGATAACCTGACCTGGTAGCTGATAGTTAGTTAAGATAAGACTTAATATAGATAAGTTAGTAATGCATAGTTACCATAAGCTAGATCAATCTGCCTAGCCTTTTCCCAACAATGTTGGGGTCGGCTTCTAGTCTAACCGGATTCAGCTGAGTATCAGTGTTTTACATGGAGCGACTGCCTATCTGACCTCCACAACCCAGTAACTTGGTAACAAGATACCCCTGGCTAGACTGGTGTCAGATCTCTAAGATCTTCAAATGACAGCCGGGACCAACGGCTTAACGTGCTTTCCGAGGCAGGTTCCGGAGGAAACTCGGCATGTTGAAATGGTCACCCATCCACGGACCGACCTCGTCAAGCGTTGCTTAACCTTGAAGATCGATCCGTGCGGCTGTTATTATTTAGCCACGAGCTCCTCTCTCTCCATTCTCTTTCGCTCTATAAGCTAGATGTAAGATTTAATTTATAAAAAAAGTTTTGTAAACAGGTTACAGGGAATAAAGGCTTTTTACCCGACTGCCGAAGGAGGGTAATGTGTTTATCAGTCTATTTACCCGACTGCCGAAGGAGGGTAATGTGTTTATCAGACTATGTATGTATGTATGTTTGTTCCTATGTGGCGTTCCAGAGACCAAACGCGTTGGCCGATTTTGATGATTCATACGTCAATCGATGCGTTTTAACCCTGCGAGTGTCATAGGCTACATTAAAATTGGATAATAGAAAAATGGCGGATTTTGGGTGCCATATTGTGGGGGCCTAATTTTTTTTTTCTTCCAAATCCATCGTGTGAGGTATCCAAATAAAGGGCTTTAAGAGGTGATTTCAAAAATATATAACACTTGTATATATTTTGTTACACATGTTTAAATTATCTAATTCGAAAAAAACGAACTAAAAAGTTATAAATAAAAAAACTTAATTCAAAAAATCAAAAAACCCGACTGCTTCAAAAGCGAACTAAAAAGTCGTAAACAAGGAAAAAATCATGCTGTGCAGGAGGAGGATACATCTGGTTTTGGTCAGGCAGCTCGCGCGTATGTATCCTCCGACTGCACACGGGTCGTAGCTTCACACGGGTAACATTATATAAAAAAACCTTCCTCGTTAATAGATATTTTTATTATTAGTGAAACCGTATGAAAATCCGTTGCGTGGTTGAGAAGACGTGCGTGGAGACAGGCTTACTTTTTTATATTTGTCTCGCAATTGAAACCAAAGTGATTGGCTACTGCTTAACCGGGTGATCCTGTGGAGACTAAACTACTAGCCTCAAGCCAGGGCAATAACAGCTAAACCTAAGTAACCACGCTGACGGCTACGAACTGTGGGGTTCGAACCTTGGCTCAGGGCGTTGTCCCCGACAGCAAGGGGACGGGCCGGATCATGATATACAGACAGAGTCAGACAGCGAATTTGTTTCATACTAAAGTCACCGCCTGACAATAATAAAAGTCGTCAACACCTGTCTACCAATGTATTCCAATATTTCAAAACGATACGAAAAAATGTAAAGGCAGTGTCGCTAAGACGATCAAAACAAACGTATCGCGGTAAGGAGCGTCCGTGACCCTCTCACTTGGAATTCAGTAATGCGATTTACATGATTTAATCGGATAAAATGGTTCTACGCCTTTCATTTGAGACCAAAATTATCAAAATATCTCTATAAACAAAAAAACATGTTTTCAAGTTACGTAAGGTACAAGTCAGATAAATTAATTTTTTTTTTTTATCTGGCGGATATCTTAGGTACTTATTTAGAGAAAACATATCCGTATCTACATTTTATGAGTATATCCTAAAGTTGTAATTTCATGGTAAGGAATACGATCCCTCTGGGTTTCCCTTTTCTAATTGGCTAATTACTAACCGTCCCTGAAAATAAAGTTTAAATAGCTTCCCTTAAAGAAAATTTGTTTTTTGTCAAATCCCAGAAAACATTAATTTTAATTTATTGTTTTTGTTTACTTCAGAAAATGTGGGCAACGCATTTTTGTGTCGGTACGCTTTCGAGGATCTTAAGAATTTCTTTACTATTTATTTATCGTTTTTGTTTCTTGTAAACTGTTACATATTTTTGAAGTGAAACTGATATTATCGAGCGATTTTTGGAAAGAGCCAAACTTATGGCTTTGGTAAGAGCAAAACTTATGGCTTTGGTAAGAGCAACACTTATGGCTTTGGTAAGAGCAAAACTAATGGCTTTGGTAAGAGCAAAACTTATGGCTTTGCTTCATCGAGATGCTAAAATGACCGAAATCTTGGCGATAATGATTGGAAATATGTCAAAAATGTATAGGAATGACAAACGCTATCGAAATGTCTCGTGATAATTGCCTTACATTTTGGCCTTTCAGCCATCACCATCGCTGACATCAAATGACAGTTGTCTAGAGCCTCGGGTCACCGACATGCGGTAACGCGCACAGTCTGTTTATTATTAGCGGCCACTTATTCCAAAGTTTTAAGTTTTATCTTCAGTGGGCAGTATTATTGCCGGCACGTAACTTGGAAAGTTTCTCTCGTTTTTTTAGGTTTCTTTGGTTACAAAGCGGTGTGATGCGGGGAATGTTTAGCACCGTACCGAGCACGCGATTGGTTGGCAGGTGGTTGGTCAGTTCGCGCACTATGCGTTACCAAAACTTTGCCAAGTTACATGCCGGGGAATATACCCATGGTTAATTTTGTTTTTTTTTCCACACCTCCGTTATTCTTTTCTGATTAATTTCGTTGCGGGACCCAAGACAATTAAATTCATTCATCGCCTCGGCGCTTTTCTGTTGATCCGCTGTTGATTCTGGCTTTCAGGAGATGCAGTGGTTTTGGAATAGTGCGGTGGGATTGTCCCAACATATATTTTAATAAAAGCATTCATGGTCACACCTAATAATTTAATACTAGCATACAGATGCCTCATCCCATACAAATAAAACTTGCTAACATAACTAGCGTTTTTCGTCTCATTATGATGATTATTTTTATAAGTACTTAGATCGCGTTCGGTTCCGTTCCACGACTATAGATGGTCGTAGCAGCGACTTGCAAGTAAAAGGGTTTTCTTGTTGCGTGACAATTTTTCTTTAAATACAGTGACGATTTGTTTTATAATATATTTTTGGCACGTTTTTACCGTTTCATTGTACGACTCCGTGCCTTGGTTGACTAGTTTTTAAGACGCGATTATTAGCTTGGTATGTATGTATCTATGTAACGGAATCTTGGAACGTGATTTTACCCTCCTCAAAACGTTGGATTAAAATGAAACTTTGCTCACTTTTCAAGGACCAATGACAACGCAATAATTTAAATAGTTTTTCACATTATCCTTACCAGGATCTTCAGGGTTATCGATTGAACTAAAGAGTAATACACAAATAATTGTTAAAAAAAAACCAAAAACACGCTTTAAAAGAAAACCAAATTAAAAAGTATAAAATAATTTAGAATAAATTTAAATTAAAAGTAGATTAATAAACAAAAAAAAATATTGTAAAAATCGTAAGGTACTTGATGTCATTTGTTGTAGAGTAATTTTGAAAATATCTTCAAAAGCACCCAACGCTTTTTTACAATATTTTTTTTGTTGTTAATCACACTATTCTTAAATTAAATTTATTCAAAATTATTTTCTACTTTTTAGTTTGGTTTTCTTTTAGAGCGTGTTTTTGAGTTTTTTTAAAGATATTATTTATTTTCAGTTTTTTTTTGTTTCTACTTTCAAGTAAACAGAAATATTTCATCAACCATTAGGTTAGGTACTGTAAAATTTTGCTCACATTGATTGGCGTTTAACCTCCCTACCTGTCTAATCTTTAGGGAAATCAGATTTACTCAGCGCGATGTTATCAGTTTAAAGGGGGATCACTGAATGCTGCACCCTTGGGGGTAAAGAGTCGTTTATTTTTTGCTACGAATTATCCGAAGACGGCTTACATATACGTACCTACTTACTTTTTCATCTGAAGGGATGAGGGTAGAAACAACACGCCTGTAGGTATTCTCGTAAGGGTTAGGCAGAAATGTAGCAAAAGTACACATCGTTTGACCAGTAATTGTGATAAGGGGTCATCCATTAATTACGTGAGATGATTTTGACGATCTTTCGGCCGAAGTGCGATGTCGTGAGGTTTGGGTCGACCCCCTCGCGTATTTTTTGTGTGAAGAACATAATTTGCTTTATTATTTTGATGTAAGACTATTAAGAACGTAGTCTAAAATCACAGTGAGAAAAACGAATACTAAAATACCTACTTGAATAGAAATAAAAAAATAATAGTAAATAATAATATTCATTCTATTGCATTATGCGGCAATATAATTATGTGATATTTTTCGAGACTCCCCCTCGCCAACATGTGAGATTGAGTGAGATTTGGCTCGACCCCCACCCGTCCCTAAACACCTCACGTAATTAATGGGTGCCCTAAGTCCTATAGTATAGGGAACCAGTGGAACCCATATCCAGACACTCTGCTGACAAATTCTACATGAAACACACACACAATAACACTTTGCCTGGAATGGATCCCAGGACCTTATGTTCACCAGCAGCGCTTGCAACCTCTTCACAAACGAGGCCACGCAACGCTGTCTTATTGCTCGAGGACTTAGTTTTGAACATCCTTAATATTAATATTGCGAATTTAATCTAATAATTTGTTTGTTAGAACCTCAGACCATTTATTAGGTCTGAGTTAAGAGAATAATAAAGATACCTATACTATTGTTGCTAATAAGCCTGACATAGTGGTGATAGACCGACTAGAGCAACACGCAATGATTGTTGATAAAGCGGTCCCCCATGACGAGAACCTCGTGAAGGCTGAGAGAGATGAGAAAAGTAAGTATCTTGATCTGGCTCGCGAGGTTGTCGACATGTGGGATGTGAATACAGTGGTTATTGTGCCGATAGTCGTGACGGCCAATGGCATATTAGCCAAGAGCCTCGACGAACATCTGAGGAGGCTCTCGTTGGGCAGCTGGATCAAGGGCTTGATCCAGAAAGCGGTACTCCTGGACACGGCGCGTATCGTTAGGAGGTTCCTGTCTCAGGAGCCCTGACAACTGGTAGCTGGGACCCTGTTCCTGATACAGGTGGGCTACTATTTTATATATTTTTAAATATTTTCTTTTTTGTATGTGTTTTATAAAACTATTTAATTACACGGCGCGTATCGTTAGGAGGTTCCTGTCTCAGGAGCCCTGACCACTGGTAGCTGGGACCCTGGTCCTGATACCGGTGGGCTACTATTTTATATATTTTTAAATGTTTTTCTTTTTTGTATGTGTTTTATAAAAATATTTAAATATGTAACAAATAAGAAAAAAAAGTACCTATAGTAAATAGTCAAATTGTTTCGTTGAAACACACGTAATTTATAAATATACGCTAACAATATAATTTCGTACAGAGAATTAATTTTGAAAGTAGGTTCGTGCTTCCTGCCTATAAAATGTTTACTTTCAAATTATTATCTACTCAAAACCATCCATACTTAATATCTATACCATACCAATATTATAAAGAGGAAAGGTTTTTTTGTTTGTTTGTTTGTACCGAATAGGCTCCGAAACTACTGAACCGATTTTAAAAATTCTTTAACCTATGGAAAGCTACATTATTCCCGAGTAACATAGGCTATAATTTTGATGGGAGCGAAGCCGCGGGGGTCAGCTAGTGTATTATAAATGCGAAAGTAACCCTATCTGTCTGTTACCTTTTCACGCGTAAACCGCTGAGCTGATTTAGATGAAATTTGGCATGGAGACAGTTTGAGACCTTGGGAAAGACATATGGTAGTTTTTATCGCAGAAATCGTCCTGAAGAGGGTGAAAAGGACGGTGGAAGTTTGTATTGCGAACTAATATTTCCTCAAGTACTAATGCTACGCAGAAGAAGCTGCGGGCAAAACACTAATATTATAAAGGAGACATTTTGTAAGTGTGTTTGTATGTTTGTTACTCTTTCACGCAATAAATTCTGAAAGGATCTGGATGAAATTTGGCACAGAGATAAATTATTAGTCTGGAATAGCACATAGGATTTTAATCCCGAGAATATTCCCACACAACATATATGTTCCCTTGGGATAATTTTCGACATTAAGCGGGCGAAGCCGCTGGCAGAAGCTAGTTTTTAGATTTTTTGTTTAAGCATTGCGTTGTCAGCCAGTCAAAACAGCCAACCGTGGATGCCATATAGAACAAATCGATTTATGATCCAATGAACCAATACAAAATTTGAAAATGGAAGCCGTTGGCAAAGCCTATCGTTTGTGTCAAATAAATTGAAGCCCTTTTCGGTACGTTACGTCCCCGAGTCGGCAGTAATGTGATTTCAGTTGCGATTTAACGCTCAAAATAACTTTCAGGACGAATATGCACTACTGATTTACTTTTAGGTTATCGAATTTTGAGGCAAATCGTGTATACCTAGTACATGAATGAAATAGGTAGGTTTAGTATCTTGCCTACCGTGCCGTACCTCAAGGATAATTCGGTAATAGTTATTTATGCTACAAGTGCGGCAGGCAGGTGATTTCCGATGAGTGGCATTTTTATGCACAAGCGAGCGAAGCGAGTGAGTGGATAAATCGACACGAGTCGGAAATCATCTTACGAACGTGTACCATACAAAATTTTACTATGCATTGTGCGAGGAAATAAATAAATTAATAAAATGAAATTAATAAAATGGCGGGCTTATTCAAGCGCGTTCAGCATATCCACAGATTAACTAATAGTTCCTCGGGCATTTATCTACGGCGCATGTGCAAATACCTGTCACATCGTAACGCAATAAGGCACGAGCAAAATATACGTTCCACCAAACATATTTAATTAACATTTAAAATTAATTTATTGATCAAAATCTAAATCTTAAGTAATTATAAACGCCTAAAATGAAGTATTAGTTTTATTCTACCTTTTATATGAATGATAATCTGTACATAAAAACATTTTAAAACTTTTCTCAAATAATAAAACCTCTATGCGTCGGGTTGACGTTGGAGTTAAAATTAAAAAAGTACAGGAAAGTGAAAAGCACTAGTGAAAAAAAGTGACACTTTCCGCACAGTTTGGCTGCTTGGAAAACCGCTCTTTTCGAGGACATGCATTGTAAATTAATTAAAGTACCAGAAAGGTATTCTTGAACATATTGATTAGAAAAATAAATACAATATGGTTTTTATTTTCCCATAGGCTCGCGCTTGACCACTATTTCACCTGATGGTAAGCGATGATGTGGTCGACGGTGGAGCACGCTTGCCTAGAAATAACCTATTCACTCTTGACTTAAAGACCCCCAGATTGTAGCTGCCGGGAAACACAGACTCCGGCAGGGATTTCCACTCCGTAGATCTACGCATAATAAAATTGTTCCCAAAACGTTTTGTGCGTATGGGTGGGATGTCCACCATGTATCGATGGCGCATCGCCGTACGTCTGGTAGTCCGATGATGAAACGGGCTAGGTGGAATTAGATCGTGCAATTCCATCGCGCACTCCCCAAAATGTAACCGATAAAAAACCGACAAGCTGGCAACTTGGCGACGATGTTCAAGACTCTGGAGTCGAGTCATCTATCATGCAAAATGCCACGCGATCATGTACAAAGTGGTGTGCAACTAGTCGATGGAGTTGAAAGATTCTGGAGCGTGACGACCTACCGTAAAACACAGCGTTGTTGGAAGTCTTAGTCTTACCGGACCAATAACTTTGGTGATGACCGCGGGAATTCGTTGGATACGAGACGCACAAGACTGATCTATGTGGCGACACTTGGGAGAGGTCTATGTCCAGCAGTTGACGTCTTTCGGATGGAATGATGATGATATGGAGCAACTTTACTCGCAAATTGCAAATGATATGGAACAGAAAATTGATAAAATTTATCTTTGGTAGCTCTAACTTCATACATTTAACATTCTAGATTCTATAATCTTACTAATATTATAAATGCGAAAAATGTATAGATGGATGTATGTTTGTTACTCAATCACGCCAGACTGGCTGTATGGATCAGGATGAAATTTGGCACAGATATATATAAATAGAAAAAAAAAAAAAAACATGAAATAGCACATGGCTTTTATTTTCATCCCAGTATAAGGGGCGACCACTGAAAATCAGCGCCGTGCTGTGGGTACCCCAGGGCACAGCATTATGCTGAGTGGAAGCCTTCTTGCCACAATCATGAAATGCATCTGCCTGGCATCTTTTTCACCCTATTCCTTTACTGTTTTATACAAAATGTAGGTAGTTAATTTTAATATTGTTTTATTTATTTCTCGTCTACTACTTACTTAATTTAAGAACTAATAATATACTGTTAAGGGTTTCGCATAAGCATGTATTTATATTGGACTAGCTGTTGCGGACCACCCCACAGGACCCGTTTTCGGGATTAAAAAATAGCCTATGTCACTCAGGAATAATGTAGCTATCTAATGGTGAAAGAATTTTTCAATTCGGTCCAGTAGTTTCGGAGCCTATTCGGTACAAACAAACAAAAAAATCTTTCCTCTTTATAATATTTTATTATTATTATATTGGATGTCGTTTTGTGACAATTAAACACTTTTACTTTCTTCTTTCTTTATAATGTTCCCTTGGGATAAGAAAACCCTTTGCACGCAGGCAAAGCCGCTGGCAGAAGCTAGTATATTATTAACGTCTGCCTACACATACCTACCATGTAGCTGCCTGGTTCGCAACATGTCCCATGAACGTACCGCGCGCACTAGACGCGCCTGTAGCTCAGCAATCTGCCCGTGTTCGCCCGCCCCTACATGTCGCGATATCGGCTCTATAAAACATGATGCAATCATGTGACTCCGCTCACAACCCGCTTCAGATACAATCTCGGTGATCTGATTGTGCCACGCGACCTTTTCCAATTCCTATTTATTTCAGACTTATCTTGAAGCACTTAGCAATTCATTTCAGGTTTTTTTTTTATGAATACCTGGATACTGAGGAATCCTAGCTATATTTTAAGACTTTTCTTGAAATTTTTGGGGTACTTGTGAAAGAAAGAAAGATAATTTTTTATTTGTGATCCGCACAAGAGACTCTATTATAAAAAAAACACAAACGATAATAAAAAAAATAACAAGAAATGAAATGTTATACATAGTTAGGTATCAGTCCATCATTTGAGCGTATTATATCGGTCCACTGATGGACGTAAGAGTCACCTAAGTTCTATTACATACCAAACGTACGTACGGTACGTACCGTAAATACTTAAAAAACTAAAACCCGACTGCTGAAAAATCACGCTCTAGTAAAAAGTACGAAACAAGAAAATATTCCTGTAAGGAACAATGGCAGGAGAGAGATTGAATTCCTACGTCATTAAATGAAAAATATCTGGTTTAACTCGGGGTGATGTTCTGAATTAGTTTGTGTAAGAATTTTTGTTCGAGAATGCCGAGAATAATAGATATTCAGTCATGAACTTTTTTAGGTTATGTCTGGTTAACTTTTAATAATGTGTTTAGTAAGTAATATTATATTCAATTGCGTGGCAGTAAAAGGGCAATATCGCATTACTTTTTTCCTATACCAAGTTATTTCAGCACGAAATGTATAATTTACTCTTTGGAAAGAGTATATTTATTTGAACTAAGCGACTTTGACGTGTATCAAAAGATCGTCGTCAACAACCAAACATTTTTTTTTTTTGACTTGATGCTATTTTTTTTGCCAATCATTAATTGAAAGTAATTCATTTATTTCTACTACACTACAGTATTCTTACCTACCTGCAAGGTACATCTACACTTAGACATAAACTGTATTTTTAACGCATTTACTGCAATAAATACAATAAGGATATTATTTCCTAATATAGTTACTACTTGTCACTGAGCAGATAAAATATATAGTGGCAACACTAAGCTAAAGACATTAACTAAAAAATCAAATAACTTTTTATTTATTATGATTTTTTTATCTGTTTTGAACCAGCCCAATTATACTTTAAAAAACGTAGACCATTAATAGAATTTCTTTCGTATATAACTCACTTTCAGACGCTCAAATTTAAGTCAGCTAAGATTTCGCCATTGTTCTTTATCGTGGTCGTATGCTACCTACCGTAACAAAACAATACATTCTGCAAAGTAGCATACGACCACGGTAACTTTACGGGCATATTTTCTTGTTTCGTACTTTGTAGAGCGTGGTTTTTCAGTAGCCGGGTTTTATTTTTAAAACTTATTTTTTATTTAAAATATTTAAGGGGTTTTTGCAGAGCCTGGGGTAACAAATTAACATAAATGTACACATAAATACTTACATATCAATCAACAAACTTTGCGAAGCCGCGCCGCGCCGTAGTTGGGTAAAATTGGTTTTCATGACTTTGAAGATATGTAACCTACCTTCATTTTAAAACACCTGTTTAATGATACCACACATGATGGGGTGGCCCGATTTTTTTTTTGTTATTGACTTCGTGCCCCCTAAAGGATGCCATATTCAATTTAATGTGACTTCGTATAGCCTATAACCACGAACAAACAAGACGCTTTTAACAACACCTCATTTTTCAAATTATGATAAGTAGTTTAGAAGTTATGAGGACACAGATGAACATACATACATACCCACGTACCGTTCAAAACTATAACCCGTCCTTTTGCTTTGCCGTAGTCGGGTAAAAATAGAATACCTATGCCAGAAAATTATTAATATAACATATCATGAGTGGAGCAACTTACATATTGTAAAGAAGAAATTAGTCTTATGTCTGAAAGCTTTTATTTGTATAAAATATTGATAATGAAATGTCTAATAAATACGAATACTCTTTATAAGACGTTAATGCGTGACAGGCGTGATTGGAAATATGTTTAAGCTATTTTCTAATGCCTAGGACCAAAAATAAAACCTCTTCAGAATCTCGTGATTTTATTTTCTATGTATCCAGCTGTCAGTTGGAGATAAGTAATTAAAGTAAAAAAAATAGAAAGTATACAGAAGGGCCAATCCGCCCGTTTTGAAAATTATAGGTCTACCGGAATCTCATGGCAAATGTGGTAATAAAAATTTGTTGTATGCAATACTGGGGAAATTGGATTAAACGATCTTGATACTGTTTAATTTTTATTTATGTCTTTAGTATTAATGAACATGAGGTACCTATATTATAGTAGTCACAGCGGATCTTTGTGTCTTTGAACTTGTTCCTGCCTACCATTGCGTAAGAAACAGTTTGTCATCGAGTATACTGCATAGAGTAAGCGAGATAGGACGATGTGACATACATAAGCGAGTGAAAGAGACAGTTATACAATGCTATCTCCACCTTCAACATTGACACAAAAATAGCTACTTCGCGGGGTCTTGCAACCAATTCAGAGACACAAAGATCCACTGTGAGTATTATAGGTATGTGTATGAATAATGTTGTTATACATCGGGTTCTTAACCTAGGAAAAATAAATCAATTGAATATTAATTTATGTACTAATTTATTATATTTAATTTAAATCATAGTAATGACTTAAAACCTCATTCAGAACTAGAAAACTAGAATACGATTCCATGAACTCCTCTGGCATTTCAAAAACTTGTATCTTTGTAGTTTTATGTCATCTCCCCCCATCAAAATGGTTCTTTTTCATTGGCATTTAACATATTCAAAACCAATCTCTTTATGTTAAAATTCTGTAAAAAATTATAAAATGTATCATGTTACTTATAGTCATTCATCATCATCAGTCTATATATACTTTTTTATGTAAGTTTTATGGCCTGGTTGCTAGAACCTTTTAGCCACGTCTTTGGAAAGAGTTTTGGATCTTATATTTATTCTTTAGTATGCATTAGAATGAGGATGTAACAGATTCTAATGTTTTTTTGTGTATTTGGCAGCAAATTGTATCGAGTCAGTCTTCCCAGTAAGCTTTGCAGAGGCAGTCAATACTACAATAAAATACTCCGCTCCACTATCCCGAGATCGCTTCTGTCAATGATTTTACAAATTGTCCAGTTGCGTGGACAGTTGAGACACAAAACTACACCAATAATATATCACAATATCCACTAGGAATCAATTTGCAAATAATATTAACAGCCACTGAACTTCACTCGACTAAATCCCGCCAAAAACTCCCGTCTATATACACGTCCCACTGCAGGGCGCAGATTATTACTTAATATTTTTCGTACGTCAAAGATTCTCAATCGCCGTTAAAATCACTATCTTGTCGAAGAATTAGTAACAGTTACATTACTGTTGCCATTTCCTTCCGGCCATCATTCGATGTGCCCTGACCTACGATTTACCATATAATAGTAATGGAAATAAATAAAAATTAAGTAAGAAAAATATAAAATAAACTAAAAGTATCAAAACAAGTCAGTCCAACTTACCGGTCCACTCTACGACGCACTTTAAAATCAAAGATTGAGTTTGATTAACGCCTTCTTCTTCCCTTATTTTATGATACACATTGCAAACAATATGTCTCGCTTGAGATCGAAGTGGGTTTTTCGACATTTTCACAAAAATAACAATTTTTTAAGATAATATCAAAAAATTTCAGCAGCGGTTGACACATCAAGTACTTTGATTTGACAGGTGACAATTGACATTGCCATATGAAAATCACAATTTAAAAAAAAAAAATGCCCTGAGATTCTGGTAGACCTATAACAGCTAAACTTGACAGATTCACTAGAGTTGCTACTATATTGATTCCGAACTAAAAAAAAGAGTAGGTTGTATTAGTTACAAACATAAATACATCGATTCGTCTAAACATACATTGTTTGAAACCAATAAAGGTTTCGTCTTTTTTTTGTTATTTTGTTGCAACACTGTGTCAACTCGCTGTCATCGATATTGATAGTTTTATTAGGTTGAAGTTGGAAACACTGGTAAAAATGTCATTGATATCGCGAGACGTAAAAACGATGGTCTTGATTTAGTTTTGTGTAAATTGGTATATAACCGTTCGCGATCCGCGAGTGTATATATTTCGCGCGCAGCGAAGTGGTTTTGTCGGGAAAGTGTATAGTTGTCTGTCCAGACCACGTCAGTTATCCCAAACTATTATATATATTTTCTCCCTATAACTCTCGACCGGACACGGGATTGAACGAGACCAGGAGACCACCACGGGGACAACTGTGAGTTGTAGCTGTGTCTATGCTTGTATCACTTTCCACCTATACGGAAATCGATATCCCAAAAAACAAACCCCTAGTTACCGCTGCCGCGTATCGCGGTTTTACGGGTATATAGACCTTGTAAGATCCAAGAGTCGCAGCATTGCTCATGGGCCCCAGTGTTGCCTCTTGGTTTGTGATCCGCAGGCCTGTATTCAACATACATCATATCATGTTATGTAAGCCTTATTTATTAAAACTTCATGCAACATAAAGGTACATAGGCGGACTTAATGCCTGAGGCATTCTACCAGTATTCTACCAGTCAACCAAGGGTGGTGGAGAGATAACATGGCAGGTGCATAAAAAAAGATAGTAAAGCAAAATGGGTACAATAGTAGATATATATAGCTAAAATAAACTTACTTATATATTTACTATAATAAATACTGTAAATATATATCCATATATATATATATATATATATCAAGTAATAGAAAGGCGTGTTATTGAGACAACTCTGCTAATCGTGTAGAAAATAATTCCGCAACTTCCGCTTAAATGCATACTGACTGGTGGCCTTCCTGATATCGAGAGGAAGCGCATTCCAGAGAAGAATGGACTGAATGTTAAAGGAAGAATGAATAAAATCAGAAGTATGAGACGGGCAAAGTAAGAGAAGATTGTTAGATGAACGTAGAGGGTAGACAGAGCATCAAATATCTATTGAAGATCACACCTCTGCATACGACGAAGATTGGATGGTAACAAGATGTAATAATGATCCCACCAAAAACATAAAAATGTGAAAAGAGAAAAATCCCTGTAAAACCATAATGTCAATGTAGCCAACTTCAGGGCGGCCAAGAAGTTTGGCGAGAGCCACCATGTATGCGATGAAAAACTACATTTTATTTTAAAGTATTTTAAAAACACTAGAAATCTCTTCTTCGTTTTCTCTTCGTATCGATTAACTTAAATTTAGTTTCAATTATTAAAATTTTGTATCTCCCTCGACGGCGAAGTCAATAAAAACGTAACGATTAACAACAGCGATATCCTCGTAAAACATATTGCAACGAAATGTGCGCGTTTCCCTATAAATATCGGACAAAATGTACATATATTATCAAACTACCTAGCATTTTTCCAACTATGTCGGGGTCGACTGCCAGTCTAACTGAATTCAGCTGAGTACCAGTATTATACATGAAGCGACTGCCTATATGACCTTTAAAACACAGTAACTGGGTAACACGATACCTCTTGGCAATACTGTTGTCAAATCTCAGGCCTCTGACTACCCGTAACGACTGTCAAAGATCTTCAAATGTTAGCTGGGACCAACGGCTTAACGTGCTTTCCCAGGCAAGGAAGAAACTCAGTAAGTAAATTCACGTTTTTTGTATGGGAGCCTCACTTAAATATTAAACTTATTCTGTTTTTAGTATTAGTTGTTATAGCGGCAACAGAAACACATCACCTGCAAAAATTACAACTGCCTAGCTATCACGGTTCATGAGATACAGCTTGGTGACAGACAGATGGACGAACTGTGAAGTCTTAGTAATAGGGTTCCGTTTTTACCCTTTGTACGGAACCCTAAAAACTATTACCATAAGACCAAATCTGAAATCAAAGAAAGCTGTAGTTTGTATTTTGTATTGTGTCTATATATCTTTGATATTTTTAGTGGTTTTTTTTAAATATTTTACTTTGTTTATATTCATAACTTATGAATGTAAACAATGTCAATATAAAAAGCTCAAAAATTAGGTCAGAACAGGTTAGGTGCGTTGTTTATTGTGTATCTTATACACGCATGGTTGGGGGTAAACGCATGCGTTTATGACAAGTTTTTAACGTAAACAAAGCAAAATTAGTCAGTAGGGATAGTAATTCATCCCCCCCGTCGGGTTCCCGCACTGTCGAGGCGGGGGGGGGTTCAGTTTGCTTGGTCACCTATGGTGAAACAAAGAGGAACCCGAGGAGGGGCCGCTCGTCAGGGCCTTTGGCGATAAGCCGACGACGAAGCGATGTCGACCGTCTGATGGTGGACGCGGCGGGGCCGCTAGGGAGGAGGAATGTCAGTATAGCGTTTGCCGCTCTCCTTATCCCCTTCGACCGAAAAATGATAGGTGGCAGGACCATTACCCGTCACCAGGGGACCAAGGGGGATGATACACGGGGTCGTTGGCGCGCATGTGCTGGTTTGGTCCCGGGGGTACTCACGGCTTGCAACGTGTTCTGGTGCTCCGGTGATGGGGGGGCCCCGGCTGAGGGTCCGGCGAAGGACAGCCGCAGCGGGTTCGCGGTGAGTGCTGACGCGTGCGGAGGACACCGTGGAGTTTCAGTGGGTTAGAGTCCCACATAACTGCACAATCTCCCCGTGGTAGTGCAGTACGCATGAGCATATCTCCAACAACAATAAAAAGGATAGTAATTCGTAACAAATGGCATTCTGTAGTTTCTGCCTACTCCCATGTAGAAAAGGCGTGAGATTATGAATGTATATACGTACTTTCACTCCTGAAAGGTTGCCAATGAATGACTAGTCTGTATATTATGACTAGTAAACTATGCCTACGCACTGGGCGTCCGGCCAAATGATTCAGGGTCTAAGCAAGCTGGATTAAACCTAACTTATGAGCTCTTCATTGTGTTTGCTGATGTTTGTTGGTCCTAGCGATATTTTGGTTTACGTAACTTAGGTACCTATCTTGTTATTAAAATAATGTAGGAGTATACCAACGTGCATAAGGTACCAACACACACGTTAGGTATAAGTTATTTGGGTTGTTGTATATAGAGACGGTAGGTAAGTGCTCTTGTATATTTGTCATCATTAAGGATTTTATGCAACATAAAAGCTTAAAATATGCTTGCAATATAGCAGTTAACATAAAAAATGCGTAAAATATGCAACATTAAAATTTTAGAAAACGAAAAAATGGGAAAAAGAAGTAGGTTTTATTTTTTTATTTCTAAATCAGCATAAAATTATTATCTTATTATCAATACGTACCGAAATGTTACAACTTTGTAGATATAATAATGAACTTAAACGAAAAATTATTTGACATTTATGTAAACGTAAACAATCAGCTGGTAGTTGTTCCAAAAGATGTTTGGAAATGTTCAATCAAATATTTTTACTAGTGAAAATTTGTTAGTTTATATGGGCGAAATTTTGGTTGTAGAGTTTATTATTACACTTATCAGGACTGCAACCTACTAAAAAATATTAGATACAATGTGCAATTGCCGCTGAGAATGGGGTAAATATACAATTTCATTTGCAAATGCATATAATCCGGTATTAAATCATGAAAAACTATCCACTTTTGAGCATATGCCTATAAGTTTCTGTTTTATAATATAAGTATATAGGTATAGTCATTAGTTAATATTTCATGACGTACAGACTTTTCAATATTTAACGCGCGATATTTTTTTATTTACACATAACATCACGCATGTATTTATTTATTTATTATTTATTTAATACTTTATGCACACAAACGTACAGAGGCGGACTTAATGCCTAAGGCATTTTCTACCAGTCGACCTTTGCATGACCTATGTATTCCCCGAAGAAATCGACAGAAGTAAACCTTATAGCACACCTCAACAAGCCAGTTATGTTTAAGGCGATTCACACACTGCCCCGCTATACGCTGCGGCGTGCGTAGCGACGAAGTCACGCAACTACGCTCGAATGCGTTTTCTGTGTGTTGCACTACCTCACTTAATGTCCTATAATCCCTAGATGGGGCACAGGGCGTCCTCCATCGCGATCGGTCTTGAGCTTCACGCTTCACCTCGCTCCATTTAATTCCGATACTCGTCGCTTCTGCCAATACGGTGTGACGCCAGGTTTGACGGGGATGGCCACGCTTTCTTTTCCCTTGGGGATTCCAGTCCAAAGCTTGCTTGGGTTTGTGATCGGAGCCCCTTCGGAACGTGTGGCCAATCCATCTCCACTTGCGACGCTTGATCTGGCGGTCGATCGGGCTCTCGTGGCATTTCTCCAACAGCTCTACATTGGAGATGGTCTCGGGCCACTAAATTCCAAGAATGCGAACTATTTGCACTACGCGTGTTTTCATTGCAAAGAGATATACTTTCAAGCAACGTAAGAACACGCACTCCCGCGCCATGCTGCGTAATGCAGTGCGAATCGCCTAAGTCCCATGTAGTAAGGAGCGAGCCTTTTGCCATCAACCAGGCACAAAGCCAAACTCCGGACTGCTACTGAGAAATTCCCGATGGAAAAACACTTTACCCAGAAATTGAACCCAGAACCTTTCACTGATCAACGCTAACGACCACTGAACCAACGAGGCAGACATACCAAACTAAGAATTGATGATCGCAAAACCTTAGTATCGATGGCAAATAAAAGTCGAGAACTGCCGACGCAAATGTTCGATCCTTTCATGAATACCCATCATTCTTATTTTACGACGATGTAACTTATGTATCGGTTGTTTATGTATTTCTTTTCTTTTCAGATCACACAGAAACATAAGACAAATCAAGGGCTTTTCCCGTGGAAAAGAAATGTAATGTTCAAAGCTGGTCAAAGCTCGTAGGCATAGGGTCACAGACTCCGACAGGGAATCCCACTCCTTAGTTGTACTCACGATGAAAGTATTTCCTAAAAGTTTAGTGCGTATAGTTGTCCAATATAATATACGGTTGGTGCATCGCCACAAGGCACTAGAAAGTGTAAAATAATTGAATTTTTTGCACTTTGTAGAGTTTTTATTTAGAAGACGGTTGTATTTTTTTTTGTAAAAAAGACAGGAATATTGTTTACATCTCGGTTACCGGCATAACCTTCAGTAATACCGTACCTGTATATTCCACTTATTATGTCATGATTTGTATCAAATTCATGTTTCCTCTCCCCGTGAAGAAGATGAGTATAATGAATTCATGATTAAAGTTGCATTTATCATACGCTTTGCTTCAGTTGACCTTTGAGTGTCTTCTATTTATACATAGACAAAATAACTTAATAGTTTTAGTTAGACTTTTTATTTATGTATAATCGAATTTTCTACATTTATAAGCGTATGCGCTTCTTCAAATACCTAATGCATAGGTACGTTAAGTAGTGCTATTTTTACTAACATCCTCATAAAAATTCTTATCACTGGTTACTTCCAACTCCACATACCGTACTTGTCCGTTATTATTATTCCATTTATTCATGTACACATTCACTACATATTTAAATATTAACAACAACTAATTGTAAGTAGGCGCCCATTGTAATGCATGATGTGCTTACCTGTAAGAAATTGGTACACTAGTCTATAAGTATATTAGATGTATCTCATATCTTTGTATCAGTGTTGGTTGGTTGTACAATTGTTGGTGAGTCAAATAAATAAAATAAAAATAAAAACATATAAAAATAAAAAACCAACCAAGTGCGAGTCGGACTCATGTAGACTGGTACGATGAATATGTTGTCTACCATATTCGCCTACTTTGCATTGTAGATGAAAAGCATTTTTTTGTTTCCAACTGAAGATGTAAAGAACAATGGCGAAATCTTAGCTTAAATTTGAGCGTCTGAAAGTGAGTTATATACGAAAGACATTCATCATATTCTACGTTTTTTAAAGTATAATTGAGCTGGTTCAAAACGGATAGCAAAAAATCATAATAAATTAAAAGTTATTTTACTTTTTACTTAATTTCTTTAGCTTAGTGTTGCCATTATATATTTTATCTGCTATGTGACAAGTAGTAACTATATTAGGTAATAATATCATTATTGTATTTATTGCAGTAAATGAGTTAACAATACAGTTTATATCTAAGTGTAGATGTTCCTTCCAGGTAGGTAAGAATATTGTAGTGTAGTAGAAATAAATGAATTACTTTCAATTAATGATTGGCTAAAAGACTAGTATCCAAATCTAAAAAACATATAGATTGGTTGTTGATCACGACCTTTTGATACACGTCAAAGTTTAGTTTAAATAAATATTCTCTTTTCAAAGAGTATATTATACATTTCATGCTGAAATAACTACGTAAAGGAAATACTAATGCGATATTCCCCTTTTATTTGCACGAAATTTAATAATATTACCTATTAAACACATTATACACACATTCACACACACGCACATCACATTATACGCTGCTAAGTCATAAGTACTAACATTATTATAACACCAATATGATACACTTAGTTCGCAATAAACGTTTTGACTTTGACTTTGACTTTTATTAAAAGTTACCCAGACATAACCTACAAAAGTTTATGACTGAATATCTATTATTCTCGACATTCTCTAACAAAAATTCTTGCACAAACTAATTCAGAACATCACCCTGAGTTAAACCAGATATTTTTCATTTAATGACTTAGGAATTAAACCCTCCTCCTCCTTAGTATGTAAGGATCGTAGCATGTGGCGTTCTGTAGTTTCTGCCTACCCCCATGGAAAAAGGCGTGAGTTTATGTATGTATGTGAATTAAACCTCATATAAAACAAAATAAAAACAAAAAAAAAGTGTTTATTCACAGAAAAAAGTTGTTACAATTTAAATATTACCTTTGCCAATCTGCAGTTTGTTGGCAGACGTAGCTCCTTTTTTTTGTATATAATAATAACATATATTCTTTACTACTAAACAAATTAAATTTCTTAACTTATCTTATCTATAATGAGACCTTGACAAAATGTATTAAGGAGGTACTTGTGTATTTTATTTTTAAAGGATGCTTTTCAGATACTACTATTTATATCTAAAGGAAGGTCTTTAAAAATAGTTGGAATTAAAAAACTTCTACACCTTCTTCCATAATCATTATTAAAAGTGGGCACTACAAATCTTTTTATATTATGATTCCTTTGAGATCTTGTGTGCATAATATTAGTTTTAAATTCACTGCTACAATACTGTTCTAAAGCTACTGACAACACTACCCTCTCATGAACCGGCAGCATTTTACATTCCAAAATAAATCTTCATAATCACTACTTTTACAACGATTTTTTGTATTTTTATCTACTAATAATTTCATGAATCTGATTTGCTATTTTTTTTTGCATCTGCCATTGTTCTTTGTACGCCCAGTGTTTAGAGATTTATTACGTTTTTGTAAGGTTTTACTGTCTATAAGCAACATTTTCGGTATTTATTTGAGTAAATAAGTTCAGCACTTTGGAATGGAATGATAAATTGTCATCTCTTTTCTTACATAAAATCTGTTTATTTGAAAATGAAAACAAACATAATTAAAAACAAAAGTAAACTAGGCCTTTATTTTATTAGTTTTATAAAACTGTTTTGCATGCCTTAGTTAAGGTAAGAAGGATAAGGATCTCGTTTTTTATAATGTAACATCTGTATCTTGTACCTACTTTCTGTGCAAATAAATCTTTATTCTATTCTATTGATTTTTTTATGTCACACAGTACAATTATAATTTTTTACTCCGCGTGGCAGCTGCACGACATCTTTCGTGTCCTGTAAACGGCGGCTAAGTACAAGTGGTTCTGTGAGCTGTAGACCTGAAGAGTCTATCTTTTTGATTTATAATAATTATCGAACCAGCGCACAAAATTTAACGGCATCGGTTGAGAAATGCGACCTATAGAGGAGAACCGCTGAACATGCGGACATATATTACATAACAGCGGAACCATTGTATATATTACATTGTAGTTGTCTTGTTGTCGTTGTTGTTTATAATGTTTTCTGTTTGTTCACAGGTCTCCAGCCGAACGTCACCAATCAAGTTTATGCTGCCGCGAGCTGAATTGACTGGAAGCAAGCCAACGAACAGCCTGTGCCCAAGAAGGGCAGTCGAGCTGACCCGGCCAACTACAGACCCATACACCTGTAACGTCCATCCTCTGTAAGAGTACGGTACGTGTGCTCAACTGAGTGACAGCTTTTGCGCTCATTGTTCTAAATCCACTGATGAGCTCTCTTAACATAATTTAAACGAGTAAAATAAAACATAATTACAAATTCACTGACGACGCAGTGAGCTTCTTAAACTTGCAGGATCATCCGCATGTATTATCATGGCAGAAACCAGCATGGTGACTGTTGTAAAAGTAATGCAATATTTAAAGAATAAAGACCATGTTGTGTTAGATCTACTATCTATTGCTAACTTACAACATGGTGAACGTAAAGCATTATGTAAAGAGATGAAGCCAAATAAAAATAACTTACTAATGTTGGTATGCGATAAAATTACTGAAAGAAAACTTTTAAAGATATTGGAGAAGCATTTAAAAACAAAAACATATGTTAATTTCGAACAATAATAAGTTATCTCAAAAGTTAAAATTATCTTTTCCAGTAGATGAAATTGAGGAATACAGAGAAGTACACAAAAAAAATAGAATAACTGCTAAGAGTTAAGAATCACAAGATAAATTTTTGGAGACCGCCATAGTCATGTTCCAAGACAGAGAAGTTAAAGTAGCTGACATTGTCAATGATTAATCATAGGTGTATGTGAAAGGAGACATTTGAATAAAATATTTAATAAAGAAATAATTGCAGTTGGTAATCTAATCGTCAAAAGAAATCACGATGAAATAAAACACTTGTATGTTGAAAGACACATTAGGATAACGGAAAAGATCAGACCGATGTTTTTTGAAATCGTCCGATGAACTTGAAGAACAATCGAGTCTTTCGGGTGAATGAGTTCTAACTCTCAACAATTTTTTGGTGATACTAGGTTATACATTGTTCTGCTAATAGCAGAACCCGGGGATGGGCAAGTCAACTCTACTCTCTCACTTAGCGCTTAAAACAAAGGAGCTCAAATCAGACATTTTGATTGTCAGGATAAACTTATTGTTGTACTCGGAAGGATTCAACAAATGGAAGAAAGATGAAACTACCATCGACTTTAAAGTTTATGTGTCAAGTTATATACTACGCGATAAGCTTAGCAAGAAAAGCAAGTTAGGAATTACGCTGGAACAAAAATATAGTGTTAAGTTTCTGAAACATTGTACAGCAGACCCTCTAGGTGACTTCAAGTTGAATTTGTTTCTATATTTTTACCTGACTGCAAGGAAAGGGTTATGTTTTTAAAAATCAGAATCGTTTATTTTGATTTTGACTTTGAAAAACATAACTCGCGCATATTTCACGCGTATCTTGTATGTATGTATGTAATATTCTTTATTATCATGGCTGATCAGGTGGTCAGCCAGCTCGCGAATATATATCCTCCGACTGCACAGCATGATTTTCTACTTGTATACATCTTTTAAGTTCCCTTCTTAACACCTTAACTGCCAGATGCCCGACAAACAATACATTTTCTATTGTGTCTCGTTCTCTGGCAGCCAAACTGTTAAGCAGTCGGGTTTATATTTTTTTTATTTTTTTTACTGTGAGAGAGAGATTACATTTCTTGTTGGTGGTTTCGATTAAATCTTTCCGCATTATAAATAGGTGGTCATAAACTGGCTTAAAACTATAAGCAATGGTCCTCGTAAGCATAGCATTTGGATCACAAGCAAGGCGTACAACAAAGTAAAAAATATCTTAGAGTAAGAGTTTGAATCATCTTACGAAATACAAGGAACAGCAATGGAAAAACATTTGCCACAATTTTGGGAACTTAATATGAAATTAGGGGAACTAAATGACGCACAACTCGAGAATGTGAAGAGATTACTTGAGCACGTGTCTTCAGTGGTTGATGGACAAATAGTAGAATACAATACAGTTATTTAGCTCATGCAGAAAACACATGGGTTTTTTGATTGAATTGATTTGATATAAGGATATTGGTTGAAATACTAAGTTCACGCGGGCGACAGCAATTATTAATTAAAATGAATACTTACATAATTATTCCGTAGGTATCATAAATCAACCTTTGCATCACTGCCCCATAACGAGGTCGATTACCATGTAGTAATTTATTCACGGCAACAGATGGGGATACAGTCACAACACAAAAGCCTTTCCTAAGAAAAGAAAAAATACAATTCCTGAACGCAGTCACCCCGAATTTTATTAGCCTCTTAAAACATTGTAAGATGAATTATTATAAACTCTTCCGAACTTTGGATTAAATGGATTTGCATTAAGATAGGAGAAGCGTTCTAGGTTTAAAAGTTTGTCATTTGAGTTATATTTTAAGCGACGTTAAGCTAGGGCGGTGGCGAAAAATGGAAAAAGGATTGAGGTGAAAATATTTTGTTTTAAACTAGACGGAAAACAGTACTTTTTACCCGACTACTGAAGGAGGGTAATGTGTTTATTAGTATGTATGCTTGTTCCTATGTGGTGTTACAGAGACCAAACGCGTTGGCCAATTTTGATGATTTGTACGTCATTCGATTTGTCTTAACCTTGCGAGTGTCACTGTACATTAAAATTGGGAAATAATGGCGGTTTTTGGGTGCCATATTGTTAGCCAGATCGCGAATATATATCCTGTGACTGCACAGCATAATTTTCTTCTTGTTTACGTCTTTTTAGTTCACTTTCTAAGCAGTCGGTTTATTTTTTTTATTTTTTGGATTAACTTTTTGTTGTATTTATAAGATTACTAGCAGCCCGTCCCAGCTTTACCCAGTTTATTTATAGAAGATATGTAGCCTATATCTATCTGGAATATTGTAATTTTCAGATGGTGAGCGATTTTTTCAAATGGTTTTGTTGTTAAGGAGGTTACCTACCCATCACCTACACACAAACTCACAAACGCACTTTGTCTTTATAATATTATTATGTACCTATCATGTTATACTGTTAAAGTTCAAGACGTTAATATAATCACCAAATCACTCTGCCTAAACGATATCGACCTTCTTACAATAAAAGCAATCTTTATTGAATGTGATACCTCATCATAAAATATTTAAGACTGCGACCCTGCCCTTCACGAAAGTTCAGATAAAATACAATATTCATTCAGCATCGATAATAGCAGTGACACACACATTTCTTCATATATCGTCAACATAAAGTGGAATTACAAATATATCATCTTCAAGTGTTGTAATGGCAGAGATGTGTAACGTATCAGCAGTAGTTAGCATTTAAGTGTACGTCTCATAGACGTGCTGTGGGGGATAATATCTTCCGGCATGGGTCGCGTAGGCGTGTGTCATAAGCGGCGTTTTTCCTACATGATACGTAAAACACAATATCTATATGTCGGTTTAAGCTATAATTTGGCATGGACATTGATGAATATTACGGGTCTGTGAAAACCATTTTACGTTTCAAGGATCCGTTTGCATAAAGTTAAGCTTTATATTACTAATGTTTGTGAGAGTCAAGTGTCCACCCCTCCTGCCTGCTAATTGGTGCTTTTGGATATGTGAAAAAAATTGCGGCGGTAGTACATTTAACAAAATTAAAAGGAAATCTCTCACAGTTAAGTAGGCTTTACAAGTTTACGAGTCGACCAACTTTTAAAATGTACTTGGACAAGTAAACATTTTGTATTTTAATATAGGAGGACAACAATTGTCGAACGGCAAAGTTAATTTTGTCTCGGCTTTAGAGCAATATTCGGTGCTTTCATTGTTTATATAATATTATTTATATTATTTAGAAAATATTTTGTTACGTTACGTAACACAGCTATGCTGAATAATCAGTAATAGTTTCAAAGGTTTATTCGAATCTATTGAAGTAACTTTCTTCATACCTTCTATTAGAATATTTACTTTTATTTGAATCTTAAATAAATAAAATAAATGCATAAATCTAATCGAACATGCTTCTCGCAATTCGAAGTTTATTTTTTAAATTACAGAACCTTGTTCTTTGAAATTGAATCAGAGTTCAATGTCTTTGAATTCAAATATCAATAAAACCAATTTAGTAAGAAAGACAGCAAAGTAAGTACATAGATCGTACATACAAGCAAGTATAGCAAGCACTGTACTTACCAAGCTTATATATGACCTAGGTACTTTTACTAATTAATATCCAATTCTGTTAGGTAACCGACTTTAGCTACTGTTTTTAGGGTTCCGTAGCCAAATGGCAAAAAACGGCACCCTTATAGATTCGTCATGTCTTTCTGTCTGTCTGTCTGTCTGTCCGTCCGTATGTCACAGCCATTTTATTCCGAAACTATAAGAACTATTCTGTTGAAACTTGGTAAGTAGATGTATTCTGTGAACCGTATTAAGATTTTCAAACAAAAATAAAACAATAAATTTTGGGGGTTCCCTTACTTGAAACTAAAACTAAAAATATTTTTTTTCGTCAAACCCAAACGTCTTCAAAAATGATATTAAGGTTTCTAATATCGCCGGGTTAAAGGCAAAACCGACTATCTGCGATTTTTTTCCGTTTTTCACTTTTATATACCATTCGAATCAGCATTTGATTCTTTATCTAATGGTAAAACCAACTAAACCACAGGACTTACCGTTCCCGAGTTACCGAATGTAAAAACCAAATATATAGCTATTTGACTGAATTAAAAAACAAATAAATCGAGAAAGTGTATCTTTAGATAATAAAAAACCAATAATTCGTAATAATTTTACAAAAATATTTCAAAATATAGGTGCAAAAAATACCAAAATTTTTAATGGGTTTTAGTTTCACAATAATTTCAAAGGAAGGTCTTAATCACTAATGGTAAAAAATAATATATTTGATTAGCACCTTTTTGTTCTTGAACATTCAAACTTAATAAATGTTATATAAATATAGTCGATTTTAACATTCGGTTTTCCGGTTTCTTTTTAGTGAATTGCCTAGAAGCAAAACCGATTAAATAATTGTAGTCCGTACTTCCCCGCGCTGTTGCTGTCCCTCTCCCACTTTACGGGTATTTAGTCGAATCTCGCGCAGACCATTATAGCCGCCACCACCGATATAAACGAAATCTTTGAAAGAGCTTGGAAAACTATTAAAACACAAAAGTCCCTGGCGTATGCCATATTTCAGACCCTACCACCTGAAAGAGAAATGTAGAAAAAAAAGGAGAATTTATGGTCTCTCTTACATAACAGCAAATAAATATTGACCGGCTAAAGTACGAAATGCTGTAGACTGCTCAAAATGTAGATTCAAAGGCACCGTAAACTTCAATGGAACTGATCGTGAGAGATGTTGGAGAAAATACTGGGCTCAAACCTATACTGCAAAGAAAAGCATGCAAAGCAGTACTTTTTCTATAAACAAGGCGTAAAATTTCAGATATACCAAAACTTCTTCTGGGAAACTCTGTGCATTTCAGCTTCAGTTATTATAGAAGCAGTAGAAAGTCGAGATGCAATGGGATTTTGTTCTTATGATTGGGATCCGCGAGGACGATATGATTCCCAAAACAAAACGCCACCAGAAAAAGCTGAAGAAATCCGGCGTCATATCAAAGCTTTCCTTTTCGCAAAAATATTGAACACCAATATTTAGACTGTAGTCTGTCAATTACAAAAATGTATGCATTGTATGTGTAGGAGTGGGAGAAGCAGAGTTTTACACCCCTGTAGAGGCTACATATCGAAATGTATTTTGTACCTAATTCAACTGGGGGTTTTTGTTCCCAAGAAAGATCTGTGTCTTTTGTGCACCAAGTATCGTCGTTTGGGTACCATCGAGGAAACTTAAATTTAAGAAAAACATATAAACAGCACATTTAAAGAACAAATACATGAAATAGCGAGAAACAAAGGAACAAGGAGAGAGTAGAAAAAGAAACGATCTTCACTTCGGCATCCTTTGTAGGCAATTTTACAAATCCCTAGTGGAGATGTAGGTCTTTTGTATTATTGCAAGGAACTAACACTACACAACCTGACGATTTATGAGAGCGCTTTTCCAGATGAAGTATTATGTCATGCGTGGACGGAAATTAATGACAAGAAAGAAAGCTCTAAGATTGGATCGATAGTTTTACATTACTTAAGCAAAATATAAGAATCGGGTCACACACATGGAGGTAGATTATATGCACAGCAGCATAGAATCAGCCCAAAAACACTCAAACTTATACTCAATTACAGAATGGTTGAATATTTGTCGACAGGCCCGATCATCAAGTCAATGCAAGGGAAAAAGTAAGGGCCAAACAAAAGAATCCTATCATGAAAAAGCAATGAAGTACACGGCTTTCAAAGATCTTAAGAGACTAGCCATCAGTATGATGATTATTAAAGCAAAAACCAGTAATGGACAACGTGAACGTTGAACGTGTCAGGTGGCTTAAAATTAATAGAATGCGATACATTAAAAGTGAATCAAAAATAATTTTTAATTACGACATGTCTGAAACTTCTTTTATATAGGTCTCGGAAAGATCTATAGAATCCTCTTTGGAATCACAGTCAATAACACAAGACCAAAGCCAAAAAAGTTGTGACTGAACCACCACCACAAGTCACAAATGACTCATGTTTTCCACAGATACTGTACCCGTTATATAAAGAACTATTATCCATTTCAAAAGCCAAACAAGCCGACTTATTGAAACTTTGTGACAAAGGAGTCATGCCCGACGAATATCATGGATGGTTCTAAAGTTTGAGAGCTGCTGACCAAAAAGTGGATCATATACCTGATGTTAGGGTTTTTGAAGAATCAGAGGACTTGGAGAATGAGTGACAAATTTTTTTAGATTTTTTTTATAGACCAATTATTGTTTGTTTACATTACGAAACTTTTATATTCATACAAAGTAAGGCATTATAAAATAAATGCTTCTTATTTTTACCTGTCAGTTTTTAGTTTTTGTATGTTTTCTTTTTCTGGATGAGATTACACAATTTGAATAATTTAAGTAATACAAATCAGTAACTTGTAATTTTAGTACAATTTTGCATTCTACATTCAAAGACATCTATAAGAAAATAGAAAGGCAAAACCTACTATGTTTTCGTATTTTTTTAAATTGTTTCAAAAGGAATGTTTCAACAATCAGCCTCACAAGCAAATTATCAACACAATACTTTAACTCACGTAAATGCAAAGTCTGTTAGAAACAGGACAAGTAGTTTTCCAGATATGCTTGTATTTGCACTATACAGGCAAAACCAACTAAAAGAAGGGGGTTAAAATTAGTTTATTTTTATTTAGGACAAATGAAGTAATTTTTTGTGTTTAGTATGCAACAGTTTGAAACTCAGATAATTAAAGAACACTCTCTTAAATTTGCGACACACATAATTTTATTATTAAGGACTTAATTTTAATATCAAACTTTCCAAATGCGCTTACGCAAAACTTTATATTGACTTTTTTGGACTAAATAATTGGTTTTGCCTTTAACCCGGCGATATCATTTTTTTCAAAACTGAATAGTTTGCGCGAGAGACTCTTCCAAAGTGGTAAAATGTGTCCCCCCCCTGTAACTTCTAAAATAAGAGAATGATGAAACTAAAAAAAATATATGATGTACATTACTATGTAAACTGCCAGCGAAAATTGGTTTGAACGAGATCTAGTCAGTAGTTTTTTTTTTAATACGTTATAAATCGTAAACCGCAATTTACTAAGTACGGAACCCTTCTTGCGCGAGTCCGACTCGCACTTGGCCGGTTTTTATATGTGACGTAAGCCGCTGACAAAATATGTCACCTGTGAATTTATTGGCCTCGTAACAGTCTTCTTCGAACTGAGTTAATGTCAATACTTGACCGGAACAAGACGGCGTGGCCATCTACTGTTCCCAAAATATTTAAAGAGTTCTCGATCGACTCTCAACGAATTTATATCTCTGGCTATAATGATCCCCCCGGTGGGTTTCCAAATTGTCGAGGTGGGGGACTTAACATCCGTGGCTTGGTCACCCACGGTGAAGCGAAGTCCTAACCCAAGGAGTGGCCGCTTATCAGGGCTTATGCTGATTAAGCTGATGTCGTAGCGGACAACAAGTAGGTTGCGGTGCCGCTTGGGTGGCATCGTAATGGAGGCGGGCCACGATGTCATATGAGACCTCCCATACCCATATGATATCGCGGCTGAAGGTTGGAGACAGCGGCGGGGTAGGAGTGCTGGTATTCGGTGCACCGCTCTCCCTACCTTCCGCGGCCTGCATGGGGTCACAAACGTCTGATTACAGTCGCGGTGGGGCCGCAAGGGAGGACCTTATCCCCTGCGGTTGAAAAGTGGTAGGTGGCGGGGCCACTGACCTGATCCGGCACAGGGGGACCAACAATGCCATACACGGCGTGGTCTGGAGCCCATGTATTGGTTTGGTCCCTGGGGAGGTCACGGCGTGCAACGTGTTCTGGTGCGCCGGTGATGGGGGTACTCCTCAGAGGAGGATCCGGTGACGGACAGCCGCGGCGAGTTCACGGATGAGTGCTAACGCGTGTGTTCCCATCATAAGAGGCACAGGAGGAAACTGAAAAGTTTTAGTGTGTTGGAGTCCCACATAACTTCGTTATCTCCCCGTGGTAGCGCAATATGCATGAGCATTTTTCCACGCTAAAAAAAATAAATAATGATAGGGTGTTAACCAAACGCCAAAAGCCTAACAGGTTTTACATGAACTCTACGGTTCGTCATATCTGCGCATATAGGTTCTTAGTTAGAACTAAGAAACAGTTAACATATTATTGAAAATCAATACTTTAGTTGAAAAGTTCAGGAGAGGCGACTGCGTACTGGAAGACACAACGTTGGAAGGCCTCCTTCTGAATGGACCAATGACCTGGTTAAGGCTGCGGGAACCCGTTGAATGCGAGACTCACAGGACCGATCGATGTAGCGATACTTGAGGGAAACCAATAACCAGCAGTGGACTTTTTTCAGCTGAAATGATGATGAATACTTAATAATAGTCGCTGGCGATTGCCAGCATAGACAGTTCAAGTCTAAGCCCAGTACGAGGTTAAAGTTACGGACTTTATCTGCAGTCTGTCTGGGAATCTGCGACATTCACACACTAAGCTGACTTAGGACAGACCCATAGTAGGTACCCATATGATAGTAGTCCTATTGTAGTCCTGGAGACCATGTTCCGCAGACATGCCCGTGGGTAGATCCATCGGATCCCAACACGGAAAATAATATACACAGTCGGTAATAGCTGTTACCTGACCCACCCAGCTGTTAGCTGATCCACTAAAAGTTAGAGGATTTTGAGCCTTCTGCAATAAGCAGTAGATAAGTGTTAATTGAAACGTATGAGATAATACTGAATATCAGTATTTTTAACTCCGACGGAAAAAGAAGGGTGTTATAAGTTTGACGTGTATACATGTGTGTTTGTGAATATGTCTGTGGCAACATAGCTCCTAAACGGATGAACCGATTTTTAATTAGTTTGTTTTTGTTTGAAAGGTGACTTTATAGAGAGAGTTCTTAGCAATGTTTGATGAAAATCGGTTCAGCCGTTCAATAGTTATGGGCGCTTTACTGTTTCAATAGGGGTATTTTCGCAAAATATCATGTCTTACGTGTTCGGTAAATTGTCAATCAATCGTGTCTACTATTAGATAAATTATGTAGTTTAAAAAGCATGAAATAAAAATGAGTCGGGGGTTTTTAAATGTTTTATATGTAACATGGACCATGGAGCGACTCCCTATCTGACTGCCACAACCCGGTTTCTGACTAATTGTAGAGTAGTATTTAGAATTCCATCTACAGTAAAACGATATCCAGTCAGAATGGTGTCAATCGCCAAAAGCCAATCCGAAGCAAGGCGATCATTTGATTGCGATGTCGCGGCGTCGAAGCTGCATGCGAATGTTGGCTACACGGGAACGCTATTGGAAAAACAATTGAACGAAACAAATGAAAAGCGATAACTGTTTGTTCAATACGTACAATAGATAGATGCACAGGTGTATACAGTAAAAAAACTCTGTGAATCAATTGCAATAGGAGTATATTATGTCTATTGGATTTCCTGGTGGCTTAGTGACACGGAGATCTGGAGGAAAAACTGAAACCATCATTCAAAGAATTATGTGCTTTTGTTTAGGTAACGCATGCTCATGACCGAGGATAGGTGAATAATTATGTTATTTTATTCTGTCAGAGTCCGTGTGTGTGTCTTCTATTTTCTGGAACTCAAATCTAGAAACTTGAGCTTTATGATCAGGTTTATCTTCGATTTATAAGCCACTGCGACCTGCCCAGGGTTTGCACGGGACAAATTAGTGACACATAAGTAGCCTCGTATATCGCTATTTCTATTAGAGGTTAGAAAATAAATAAATAATAAAAATTAAATACGCCGCACTCAGGTTGGCCACAGCAAAGACAACCTCCTCAGATCCCCTCTCTGATGGTTCCGATTTCCAGGGCTTGTGCACCCTCTCTCCGCAGACCATTTCCAACCTTTCCCCCTATACCACATGTCTTGTAACCTGTACATGTGAGGACCTTACGGCTGCGTCGGCGATTGATACTTATTGCGGTAGCTGAATATTGGCCCAAACTTAATATTTAAAAACTGTATTCACTATCAACACTCTTAGAAGAAATGTCCCTTTCATACATCATCATCATCATATCAGCCGAAAGACGTCTACTGCTGGACGTAGGCCTACCCCAAGCATCGCTACTTTTACCAGTCCCGTGCGTCTCGTATCCAGCGAATTCCCGCAACCTTCACCAGGTCATCAGTCCACCTAGTGGGAGGCCTTCCAACGCAACGGCTTCCGGTTCGCGATCAACACTCGAGAACTTTTCTGCCACATCGGCCATACATTCTGCGAGCAATTTGCTCTGCCCACTGCCACTTCAGTTTGGCAATTCTTCGGGCTATGTCGGTAACCTTGGTTCTCTTGCGGATTTCTCGAAATGAAGAGATACATTTCGAGAGAACTGGCAACAACACTGTAACTTATGGAGTACAATAAAGTATATAATAAATAAATAATACATAAATAAATTTCAATCACGCATGGAAACACCGAGCATAGCCCTCTCCATTGCCCTTTGGGTGACTGTAAGCTTTCTGATAAGGCCCATTGTGAGCCACGTGTCAGAGTCATAGGTCATCACTGGCAACACACACTAGTCACAGACTTTCATCTAGAGACACTGTGGTAAGTTAGACGAGAAGATACCGCGCAACTTCCCGAACGCTGCCCAGCCGAGTCGGATTCGACGGTTAACCTCTTTATCGAAGTTGGCCCTACCCAACCGGAATGTTTGTCCCAGGTAGACATACTCGTAGTCGTCCACAACTCCGACTTTGATAGGAGCCCTTTCATACATAAAGAAGAAATCAAAATAACAAAGCGAAGTAATTACTTATACCAACTTATTAGCAACTTCATACAAAATTCAATAATATTTTCTCCTCGTTAAAAGACTCACACGTCGACATAATTGATATTATTGTTACTATTGGTAATACCGAAAATAATGGACGGGTAATACCGCAATACGGGTAACGGCTGATTGCCCCAACATCGTTATTGTTTCAATGAGTCTTGAAATGGTAAAAAAATATTCTACAATACACTGCTATTAGTGATAACTTAGGATAACGTGGTGGGTTATAGAGGAATTGAGTTACCCCCGATTTCTCAATTAAGCATTTGAATTTGAGTATTTGTCAAACTGTAGGTACTTAACCCTGAAAACCTATATCAAAATTTGGAACTTATGTAGGGTTTGACACGTTCTTAACGCCAAATACTCAATTTACAACTGTTACTACAAGACTTACTCTCCGGATTTTTGATTAAAGAATTCAAAGTTGAGTATTTGTTAAACTTTAATTCAGCCTGAAAATCTGTCATAAGGGGATTGTCCAGTTTAGGCCATACGTGAACACGACGCCATAAAAAAACAAAAATAATGACGGAATGAATTAACACAGAAAAAAAACATTTTTCTTTATTGTCAATAGAACAATTTTTCTGCAACTGTATGGTGGGCCGTAGAATAGGCCGTATGCTGTGCACATGTGACCATTAACTGGTTTTTAAGTTGGGCAAGGTGTCAAGAACATCGCGGAGTTCTGGGACGCGGTGGTATCCTTCTGCGAATCAGTCGTCTCGCAGAAGGAGGCTGCGGAGAGGGAGAGGGAGATCTCATCCGCTAACCCGATCCGCAGCAGACGTGCCGGGCGTCGGCGGAGGGCGGACAACGCCCTCTTCCAGCCCCCCTAAATGGGTCCAGGGGCGACGGACTCGGGGACGTCCGTCGCCCCCCACATATCAGGACCCGAGGTGGTGGCGCGTAGTGTTCCACGCGCGCCCCTCTTAGACGTCACGGGGGGAGTCCAACACCTCACTCCCCCCCCAACTCGAGGTCGTGGCCCGCAGAGGCGGGCCGGCACTAGCCGGGGGTTGCGGAAGTATCGTTGTTCCCGTGATCCCCGGCTTAGGTGTGAGGCGGAACACCGGGGTGGTTTTTAGTCAGTAAGAATCTGACAGACCCCTCCGCCCTCCCCAGGGCGGAGGACATCCAAAGAGGATTATCCACCCCGAAAAAAAAAAAAAAAAAAAAAAAAATGTGTCAAGAACATATTAATCCACCCCAGTTTCCTAATTATTTACTAATAACTTATGAATCTGAATAATTTATATATTTTCATTAAAAAAACATGTTTAATTTCATACCTAACCTGTTTCAATTAAACATAAAAAAAATCTAAATATACATCTTGATAAATCCGTATCAATATTCCTGTCAATGTGGTGACGTGTGGCCGGGGAGGCCTATATCCAGCAGTAAACGTCTTTCAGTTAATATGATGATTACATCTTGATACAAAAAATATCTATTTATCTATCTATACAAGAAGAAAGATTTGTATTTTTGTATTTAACAAATAAACTTAAAACTACTGGACTGATTAAAAAAAATCTTTCACCGTTGGGAAGCTACACTATCCCCGGGTGATATAGGCTACTTTTTATGCCTGTATTCCCATGGTAACGGGAACTATGTGGGTGAAGCCGCGAGGCGTCCGCTAGTTATTACATATACGTATATAAAAGTGAAAGAGTAAAATAGACTGTCCCCAGTTGTTAAGTAAATTTAATTTTAACCTACCCTACAATTATCCGCGTCACCCTGTCAAACTGTTACGTCCTCCATTCCGCAAAACTGTATCGGGATCCAACTCCCCTATCCCCAGACTTTGCAGGCTTTTTAATAATTGCGATGACTCAATAGATATTTATTCCACAACACTTCAAAAATTCAATCGCCAAGTCCATCAAAAGTAGTTACCATATTTTTATTTATTTTTCTTGTCATCTCTGTACCTATTGTGTTTCTAAAACTACCCACTTGTTGTTATAAGTGTTATTTCTGCACTATTATTGTAATTTTATGGATGTTGTAATTTTTGTTTTTGCATGCTGTGTCTATTGCATCATATTGTATACTATGCTTGTATCATATTGCTTGTATTACTATAATAAACAGTATAACAATTGTAGATATGCCAATAAATAAAAAAATAAATAAAGTATGCATGTATGTTCCATAGAGACCCCGAGAAAAGTGCTCTGCCCACGGCCTAGTTTGGCAATTCTTCGGACTATGTCGGTAACCCTGGTTCTGAAACGGTGTTACTGTAGCCGAATACAGGGCCGACACTATCTGTCATCAATACGCTAAGGGCGACCGAATCGCATCGATATTTCGTTGTGCCACGTATAATATCGCCGTGATTATCTCGCTAGTGGAGACGGCCCCCGAGAGAGTGTATAGAAATACGTAGCTCGGACGATAATATCGCCGCGATTCTCTCGCTCGAGGAGGCGACCCCTAACAAGTAGAAGAAAGACGTTATAATATAATGTATTTAATATGTACATCCGTTCCCGTTACCATGAAATAATTTCTGACTTTCAGGCAGGTAAACTCACAATTAAAAGCAACCAGAAAAACCAAATAGAAAATATCGTTCCATGGTTTTGGAATTTAAAATTAATTTTACCTCAGGCCACCAATAAAATATTTAATGAAAACATTTGAGTGTTCCAATATTCCTGGCAGGCACAAACAATATTTGTAAATCCAATAAAATGGCTCGGAATGTAAACAGTCAAATGTATATTGAATTTAATCGTACGTTGAGCGACGAATAGTTGAAATACTACGATAAAAAGCAAAATGTAGTTTTTTTTACTGTTAAAGTGTTAGTATACTTTTGCAGTTGCCTGTGGTTTTGTTGACAAACTAGGTTTTCCATTTTTATTTATAATTTGAAAAAAAAACAGTGACACTTTACACAACAATTTACGACCAAATGTGTAACCAACTACTTTTCCCACGGAATACACATTAAAAAAATTACATGCGATTTAACACTTTGATGGAGTCAAACCCTTTGTCTTGCCCGATTCATTTACGCAATTAGGCTGCAGGTCCCATGTAATTTGGGCGAGCCTATTGCAATCACCCGGTCACAGACTCCGGGCTGCTTCTGAGAAAACCCAGATTAAAAAAAAAACCTAATAACACTTTTGCCCAACCTGGGAATCGAATGTTGGAGTTTATGCTCAGCAGTAAGACATGCAACCACTGGACGAACGATGCAGTTACCGTAAATATTTGCAAAGAAAAGAAATAAAGAAAACAAAGAAAGAAAGAAAAGAATGAAAAAATCGAAGATAAAAAAGAAAGAAAGAAAAGAAAAAAAAAAAAAAAAAAGAAAAGAATGAAAGAAAAGAATGAATAGAAAGAAAGGAAAGAATAGAAAGAAAAGAAAGAAAATAATATAAAAGTAATGAAAAAAAAAGAAAAGAACAGAAAGAAAAGAAAAGAAAACTACTTAATTTTTTTTATTTTTCTTTAAATTAAACCCTTAACGATAGTAAGTAAGTACTTAAATTATGTTAGTAAAGCAAATAAAGATTAAAATAAAAAACGAAATTTGAGTACCTCAAAAGAACTTACTATAACACCACTTAACTTACTGAAGTTACTTACTTTTTTACTTCAAATGAATGAAAGCTGCATTACTGCACTCTCTCAAACCAGTATTAAACTCCTTTATCTTTTAATAAGAGCAATCTAGCCATTTCAATAGATATAATAATCCATATAGGAACGGTTAACTTTTCCACGTTGCATTGTACACTGTCGAGCATTTTAATGGGCACAACAAATTGCCCTGAGTGCCTCCACATCCACTAGAATTGAATAGCGGGTATCTTTGTGTACTGTGTGGGCTTTTCACGTGAATGTCGGTACACTCGAGGCCATTTTAATTGACCAATTATACACTCTATAGATTCTTCCGATGAATGAGAAGAGGTTGTAAACATCTGCTAGTTAGCCACTTTACGAATTTAAGAAAAGTTCCCACGTTGTTCGTATAGGAAAATATTGTCGACGATTTAAATCGCGAGCGTAAGGAAGGACTCGAGGTTTAAAAATTATAATCACGAGCGAAGCGAGGGATTTAAGACGAGTCCTGAGTGTAGCGAGGGATTTAAGTTCACCCAAGACTATGACAGCTTCATCACCGCGGAAAATACTCTACTTTTTGTACCATTTGCGATAAAAATAACACAATAATAATATGGGATAAACATTTATTAAAAATAATGACAATTAAAAGTAAAATAAATTAAAATAAACTTAACGTTTATGTATTTGAAGAAAACAAAAACGCGGCAAATTCCTAGACTAATATTTTTTGTCGGAAAAGCAAAGGCATCAAGCTCACATGGCCTCGTCGGTTTTCGTAATTTTATTTAATAATCATAACTGCATCATAAATGCGTATTCCTTTTTCAAAAAGATGTATAATGCTTTATATACAACTCAATGGTGTAAACACAGATGTAGTTTAGTATAAATTTCGGTAAGTATTCCAAGTTTAAATCACATTCTCCCCCTAGAGGGTGAATGAAATTCAGAACAATTTTCTTTCCCTGTTTTTAACAGATTAAAATGACTATTGTTATGTTCGCTTTTTGTGGCATAGAATGTCACTTTTTTGAGCAAGTGGTACGAAAAATAACTATTAATCAGTTTTTAAAAGAAGATAACTAAGTTCGTGACGGGTTACGTATATAAAAGTGTATTCAGTACAGGTTTCAATTCCCGAAGCGTCACAAAACGCAAGTCAAGTGAATTTAAAAGTTGTACGTAAAAAAAGCTAATTTAAAAATGAAAACCCGACTGCTTAAGAAGCGAACTAAAAAGCTGTAAACAAGAAAATATCATGCTGTGCTGGAGGATCAGGCAGTTCGCGAATATGTATCCTCTTACTGCATAGCATAGCATTTGGGGGCTGAGTCACCCGCGTCCGTAGGTGAGTACCCCTTTTGTTACCCTACACGTGGTCCCCGGGTGGTGCTAATCAGGTGACACTTACTGGTGGTAGGTTTCGGCCGAAGGCTTGCGACCACCCACCGAGCAAAGACGTACCGCCAAGCGGCCTAGCCGTGTTCCAGTACGATGCTCGGTGTAGCCACAAGAGGAGTTGGGTCGAGGTAGTTGTTCCACTGCAGGCAGACCAGCCTGACTCGCGTTGTTATAGGCCTATCGGGAGTCTAGTCGCGGAGGGTAGCGGGATCCGAGGCACGGTGCGCCGCTGGCCGACCGCAGGTAGTTGGGGGCCCAAGTAGTGTGCCAGCCACACACGAAAGGCTGCCCCGCCAACTGTCGAAAAATCACGGGATGCGCCATCGTGCTGGTTGGCGACCAGACGAGAGTGCCCGATGGACATTCCCGGGGGGGCTCGGGCGTCCCCGCAGTCTCCAGACTAGTCACCCAACGATGGCGTCATGTCTGCGTGTGTCTGAAGGTTGCCAGCGTGGAACCTCATCTCACTTCCTTCTCCTCACCTTCCTTCACTCACAGCAATAATGCCAAGGAACAAAAAGAGAAAAGCTGAACAGCGGCAGCACTCACTCTCACATAAGGTGCACCTCAGCAACATCCGAGGTCTGCACTCGAACCTTGTCGCAGTCCATCACCACCTTGAGACTGAGAAACCAGCACTTTTGTTCCTTACGGAGACGCATATTGGATGTCCGTCGGACGTGGCGTACCTTTCTTACCCAGGATTTACCCTGGAGCACAAATTCAAGCCACGTGCGGGTGTATGCATGTACGCCCGTGACGACATCTGCTATCGGCGTCTCCGTGACCTTGAAGACTCTAACTACTCAGTGCTATGGGCCCTGGTGGACACAGGTCTGGATAAGATCATCTATGCTTGTGTCTACCGATCGCATAGCGGTGATCTGGAGACAACCAGGCTCACACAGTACCTGAGTGAGGCGGCAGATGTGGCTCAGCTACGGTACCCCTCCGCCCAACTAGTGTTACTGGGGGACTTTAATGCCCACCACCAGGAGTGGCTTTTCCCATACCAGTGCACTGACCATGCTGGACGAGAGATACGAAATCTTTCGATTGCGCTTAATCTCACCCAGCTGGTGCAGGGGGCTATGAGGGTGCCGGATGTTGATTCGCATACGGCCAATTGCTTGGACCTTCTGCTGACAACAGATCCAGACCGATACTCAGTGTCGATATCATCACCTTTGGGTAGTTCCGACCACTGTCTGGTGAAGTCTGTATCCGTCTACTCACCGCCCGATCCTAGCCCGAGAGGCACCCGGCGGGTTTGGCGGTACAGGTCAGCAGATTGGGATGGGATGCGATCTTTCTTCGCATGCTATCCTTGGCGGCCCACTTGCTTCTCTTCGGAAGATCCATCGTCATGCGCTGACGCCGTCACTGATGTGTTGCGGCAGAGGATGGAGTACTACATTCCATTCTCTGACGTAGCGCTGTCCGGTGTTGAACGACCATGGTTTGGTGTCGAGTGCAACCGCGCAAATGCAGTTAAACACAAGGCTTACCTGGCATGGGTCGACGCTCGTGTGCACAAAGCAAGTGACGTTACTCAGAAGAAGAGAGCCTTCAATAGGGCTGCCAAGTCTTGCAAAAAGGCGATGCGAAGGGCACGTTTTGACCATATTAGCAGAATCGGGAACAAACTAGTTTCATACCCTGCTGGTAGCAAAGCGTTTTGGTCCCTGGCTAAGTCGGTTGAATCAAACTTCTGTCGCCCCTCACTACCACCACTGCTGAGACCCGATGGGTCACTGGCCCACTCCGCCGAGGACAAGGCAAACTTGTTTGCCTCCCTTTTTGCGGATTCTTCACGTCTGAACTCTGATGGCGCGCGGCCCCCTCCGTCTCCTGTTGGATGTGGGACGAGTATGTCGGATATTCGCATCCATCAGAGAGAAGTCTTTAGGGTGTTGCGTAACCTTGACGTGAACAAAGCTAGTGGCCCCGATGGGATACCGACAATTGTACTAAAAACTTGTGCGCCTGAATTGTCTCTAATCCTGACACGCCTATATCGCCTTTCGATAGTGACTGGAAAGGTGCCGAAGGCTTGGAAGCAAGCTAACGTTCAGCCCGTGCCCAAAAAGGGTAGTCGGGCTGACCCGGCCAACTACAGACCCATCTCGGTAACGTCCATCCTCTGTAAGAGTATGGAACGTGTGCTGAACAATAAGCTCCTGGCATACCTAGAAGACAACGATATCCTCAGTGACCGCCAATACGGCTTCCGCCGAAATCGGTCAACTGGGGATTTTCTAGCGTATGCCATTCACATCTGGAGTGAGGCCATCGAGAGGCATGGGGAAGCCCTTGCTGTCTCCCTTGACATCTCGAAGGCTTTCGACAGGGTATGGCATGAGAGCCTTATTGGTAAGCTTCCTTCCTTCGGTCTGCCTAGTGGTCTGTGTGATTGGATTGCTGACTTCCTGAGGGATCGGTCAATTCGAGTGGTTATCGATGGCTGCTCGTCCGGTCAGTTAGGTATTAACGCCGGAGTCCCTCAGGGGTCGGTGCTCTCGGCTACACTGTTTTTGCTGCACATAAATGACCTGCTAAAACCCGGCACCTTTGGGTACGCAGACGACAGCACGGTTGCTGAGAGATACGTGTCCGGCGCACGGGCTACTGGGCCTGAGATCCGGTCTCTCCGGGAGGCCATGGTTGGGCGCTTGAACCTGTCTTTGGAGGCTGTCTCCGAATGGGGCGATGCCAATCTAGTCAGTTTCAATGCTGCTAAGACCCAGGCGTGTCTTTTTTCCGCAAAAAAGAGCTTATTCCACCCGGCTCCATCTTTCCGTGGTGTAACCGTGCCGATAACGGACCATCTCGACCTTCTTGGTGTTACGTTAACATCGACCCTCAATTTTGGTCCTTTCATTGAGGCAAAGGCTCAGTTGGCTGCAAAAAAGTTGGGGATCCTTGCAAAGGTGAGACGGTACTTCACGCCTGAACAGCTGCTCAAATTGTATAAAGCGCAAGTTCGGTCATGCATGGAGTACTGCTCTCACCTCTGGGACGGATCTGCCAAATATCAGCTTGATGCACTTGAGTCGATTGACAAACGGGCCAAGAGGCTTATCGGTAACGATGCACTGGTCGCCTCAAAGCTCCAGAGCCTTGAACATCGACGCCGGGTGGCCAGTCTGTCGGTTTTTTATCGGTTACATTTCGGGGAGTGTGCGATGGAACTGCACAATTTGATTCCACCTAGCCCTTTCCATCACCGGACAACAAGACGTACGGCAATGCGCCACCGGTACATGGTGGACATCCCACCCATACGTACAAAGCGTTTTGCGAATACTTTCATTGTACGCACAGCTAAGGAGTGGAATTCCCTGCCGGAGTCTTTGTTTCCTGATAGCTACAACTGTTCACGCAGACAAGACGTGAATCATAGACAAGGCGCGGCGCGGCGCGGGACGACACCGCGGCAGCGGGCTGGCCGCCCGCACCGCACTCCACCACCGAGCACGGTCGACGACGCGCGCGCACATTACTTGTCCTAAGTCATTTCCAACATTATACTGTCCTTCAGAACCATAATATAAGTGTTTTACAGTCCACTTTAGTCTCATTTTATAAACCTTTAATTAGGTCCTAAACATTTTGGTCCTTCGACCTTCAATTTTAAATCCGCGTAACGTATTTTTTACGAACAAAGAAGACGTTCGCGCGGTGGCAGTACAGGCGACGTTGGTGGATTTTGATCGACGAGTCTCCAAAAGCGCCGTGTCACTACAAGCTGTATCCAACGGCAGACCATTTTGGAGTTGGAGTCGCCTAGAATAAGCGAGGAGAGGACGTCTACAAGTTCCCGAGGTCTTCACGTCGACGGTGGTCAAGTCTCGACTACGTTGGTCGAACCCGCCGTGACATCTATTTGCTTCGTGGGAATCAATACAGTCCGCCTTGTGGATAAAGATAAGCATTTTTGTGTATCGTTCCAAAATCCTTTCAATTAAAATCCCAGTTGGAATTCAAAATTCAAAAATTTCCGTTGCAACCGTTTTCAGTTCAGATTCAAATTTGAGTCATCAAGTGATTATTTTACAACTTTGTATAGTGTGTTCATATTAGTTTAAAGCTGCATGAAACCGGTTTCTTATCATCGCACCGGCTGACGCTTTCTTTGTTAGCGAGCGAGCTTCAAGGTCACGCGCCTATTCATTGCAAAAAACATCTGTTTGCTACTTATTAGTCATTATACCCACTTGCTCACACATATTTTTTTACTATTCCTATTTATAACTAGTTTCTTATAATGGCCAATGAGGAACTATTAGTAAGAAAACGCAGTGCTATGAAAGCTAAGCTTACGAACTTCTGCAATTATGTAAACGTGCTTATGAGCTGCGAATCAATATCAAGCTTACAGCGAATTGAGCTGGAGGGTCGTCTTAGTAAATTTGATGCCCTATATGATGAATTTGATCATTTGCAGTTGGAGATCGAGGTGCTTTCGGACAAGCCAGACGAGGCGTACGGGGAACGTACCAAGTTTGAGGAGCGGTACCACGCAGTGGCAGCTCAGGCGCGCAGCTTGCTCATCAGCGCTGATGCCAGCATTGATGGCGGGTCTGTAGCGGGCTCAGCAGACAAAAACGCAGGTGCATCGTTCCGTCAAAATTTTGTACGCTTACCTAAAATTGACTTACCTCATTTCGATGGTAGCTATCAATGTTGGCTAGAGTATAGAGATACTTATCTTTCGCTTATACATAGTAGTAGTGCAATCGATGACATTAGCAAGTTTCATTATTTACGTGCATCGCTCAAGGGAGATGCTCAACAAATTATTAAAAACATTGATTTCAAAGGCGAGCATTATCAATTGGCGTGGGATTTGCTATGTGAGCGATATGACAATAGTAGGCTTTTAGTGAATAACCACGTGCAGGCTTTGTTCAATATACCAGCAGTGCATAAAGAGTCTTGTGTAGCTTTACGTCAGTTCATAGATAATATAAATAAACAAATTAGAGCTTTGAAAACGCTGAACGAGCCCACTGACCAGTGGAGTACACTGGTGGTGATTATGATGAGTAGTCGACTCGACAAGGTCACTAACAGAGACTGGGAACAATATAGCAATACCTTACCCAAATCACCTAGTTTGTCAGAATTTTGTTCGTTTGTTAGTAGGAGGGCTGATTTGTTAGAAACAGTTGAGCATAGCGAATCGGCAAAGGAAAAAATAGACAGCAGCACTAACAGTCACATAGTAAATATACAGAGTAATAACAAAAGCGATAATATTATTAAAAACAAAACTAATAATAAAAAATATTCAAAAGATTGTAAATGTCCGTTGTGCAAAAGGGATCATTTTATGTTTGTGTGCGATGAGTTTCGTAAGTTGTCAGTAGAAAATCGTTTAGCAAAGGTGAAGGAGCTTAATGTGTGCTTTAATTGTTTACGTCCTGGTCATTCAAGTAAACATTGTAAATTGTCCCACTGTAAATATTGTAATCGCAGACATAACACGCTTTTACACGTAGAACAGTCTAATCCAAATGTACAAGATCCAATGCCTAGTGTTGCTTTACCTAGCTTACTAACTGACGTTTCTGGAGGTGCACAATTACAAAAGGGCACTTCTGAAAACGTTGTATTATCAAGTGACACTGTAGAAAGTACTGTCTGTTCTGTTTTACTCTCCACAGCTCTGGTGACAGTGGTCAGCAACCGAGGTGAGAAGTTCGACGCCAGGATCCTTCTGGATAACGGTAGCACAGCCAATTTTATCACTGAAACACTGTGTCACAAGCTGGGATTGCCTAGACGTAACGCTAACTCCACAATATCAGGTATAAATAAGCAAATATCTAATAGCACACAGTCTTGTAGGTTTACAATTCAGGCTCGGAATGGTGGCTACAGGGAAACTATCACTTGTATGATATTACCTGAAATTACGAGGATATTACCGTCTTCAGCTGTAGATTTTGGAAAAATCAACATTCCAACAGACATTCAATTAGCTGACCCAACATTCCATATTCCGTCTGTAATTGACATTCTTGTTGGCGCGGAAGTGTTTTGGAATGTGTTAGGTTCCTCATCTATGAATCTAGGTAGGAATCAACCCAAACTTCACGCAACAAGACTCGGATGGATAGTTTCAGGACCAGTTCCATTGCGTTCATTCTCTAATAAACAGTCACACTATTGCAACGTGTCTATGGATGAACTAAATAATAATCTAAACAGGTTTTGGGAAATAGATTCGGTATCATCCAAACATACTTTGTCACAGGAGGAACGTGCGTGCGAAGAAAGTTTTCGTTACAATACTACTCGGGATGATCAGGGTCGTTTTGTTGTCAAAATTCCATTAAAGGAAAATCCTAACATTTTAGGTGAGTCATATGAAATGGCTAAACGACGATTTCTGTCACTGGAACATCGTTTCCTGCGTGATCCAAATTTCAAGAAGCATTACGTTGCCTTCATGCAGGAGTACGAGCGTCTTGGACACATGACAGAAAATCAAACGTCTAGGAAGCCTCATTCAGGTGACAATGTTGAGTATTTTTTGCCTCATCATGGGGTCGTCAAAGAATCCAGCTCGACAACGAAACTACGAGCAGTCTTCGATGCCTCAGCGGTAACCACGTCGGGCGTGTCATTCAACCAAATCCAGATGGTTGGCCCGACTATCCAAGAAGACCTATTATCAATCCTGCTAAGATTTCGGCAATACAAGTATGTTATCTCTGGTGACATAGCTAAGATGTATCGTGCCGTTGCTGTTACACCTTCTCAGCGTGGTTTGCAACAAATCATTTTTAGGACAGATCCTAAGTTACCGTTAAAGACGTACAGTCTTAACACTGTGACCTATGGCACGGCTTCAGCTCCATACTTAGCGACAAAATGCTTAGTCAGTTTGGCTAATGCCGCTACCAGTATAACCGTAAAGTCTTCAATTGAACGTGACTTCTACGTCGACGATTACCTGTCAGGAGGAAATTCAGTTTCAGACGTAGTAGAGATGGTCAAGGAGGTTATATCTGTTTTAGCATCAGCGAATTTTCATATAAGAAAATGGCAATCTAATAATTCGTCAATTTTAGATCAGGTTTGCAACAGCTCAGCAGTTTTAGATTGTCTAAAATTGTCTGAAGATAAGAACGCGGCCTCGAAAACATTAGGTTTACGTTGGATGTGCGAGACAGATTACTTATCGTTTTCTATTTGTATTGATGCTGAGAAACAGGTGTCTAAACGCCAAGTTTTGTCAGTCATCAGTCAAATATTTGACCCATTAGGCTTGGTCGGTCCATGTGTGGTCGAGGCGAAAATCGAAATGCAGAAATTATGGTTAGCCAAGTGTGACTGGGATGAGCAGGTGCCAGAGTCTATATGCAATTTTTGGTACAATTTTGTTAACACTCTTCCATGTTTAAATAATCTAAAAATTTCAAGATGGGTTGTATGTGACAATGCTATATCGCATGAAATTCATGTGTTTACAGATGCTTCAGAGAGAGCTTATGGTTGTTGCGTGTATCTACGGTCGGTGAACAGGCAAGGCTCAGTTAAGGTACATCTTCTTGCATCTAAAAATCGTGTAGCACCAATAAAGCCCACTACCATTCCACGTCTCGAGCTCTGTGGGGCGTTGCTAGGCGCAAGGCTGTGTGTTAAGGTTCAGAACTCTATTACTTTGCCTGTGACTAATTGCCGGTTTTGGTGCGATTCAACAATAGTGTTGAGTTGGCTAGCAATTTCACCGAGTCAACTAAAACCTTTCGTGCGCAATCGAGTCAACGAAATACAGGAGAGCACTACAGGTCATACGTGGAGTTACGTGCCGTCTAGAGACAATCCGGCAGATCTTGTTTCTCGTGGGCTGAAGGCTGACCTTATCAGCGAGTGTTCTTTATGGTGGTCAGGCCCACAATTTTTGTTAAATGACGAAAAAGACTGGCCAGCTATGCCCAATAAAACTGTGAAACGAGATCTACCAGAAGTCATTACATCTAACTTCACAGATCACTCGTTTCTCACAGATTCACAAAATCACGTACATTCTTCTCTCATAAATCCATCATTCATTCATATATTACTCCATAAATATTCAAATCTAAATCGTTTACAAAGAGTGGTGGCCTACATACTTAGATTCCTTTATAATTTAAAAAACAAACCCATGTTACAAAATGCACTGTCAGATCAAGAACTCCAAGATTCTCTAAGTCTGATTTTACGTCAAGCTCAAATGGAGATGTTTCCCAAGGAATGTGTCATTCTTAAATCTAGCAAGACTTTGTCTCGTAAAAATAGACTTGTTTCTTTGAGTCCCTTTGTCGACAAAGATGGTCTCATTCGTGTAGGAGGTAGACTTGACAATTCTCCTTATGATTATAATATCAAACATCCAGTTTTACTATGCTCTAAACATCATGTTACTAAAATCATTTTTTATAAATATCATAAAGATTTATTACACGCTGGCCCTCAGTTATTGTTAGCCAATATACGACAAATGTATTGGCCTCTTGGCGGCAGAAATCTTTCTAAGTCTATTGTGAAACACTGCATTAAATGTTTTAAATACAAATGTCAAAATATTCAACCAGTTATGGGACAATTACCGTCTAATAGAACTCACTTGGAGTTCCCATTTTTGAATTGCAGTGTTGACTATGCCGGGCCAATATTGATAGCGGATCGAAAGGGGCGAGGGTGTAAGCTTGTAAAGGCGTATCTATGCATTTTCGTTTGTCTTGCAGTTAAAGCTGTTCATATTGAACTCGTGACAGACCTTACTAAGGAGGGCTATATGGCTGCTTTAAACCGTTTCGTTGCTCGTCGTGGCAAACCTAAGAGCATCTTATCCGATAACGGTACTAATTTTGTCGGCACTTGTAACGAATTGCAAAAATTCTTACAAGATTCAAATATTTCGTATGAAGTTGCTCAAAAGGGCATTGAATTTACCTTTGCTCCTCCATACTCTCCACATTTCAACGGCATTGCTGAAGCTGCCGTGCGGTCTACAAAACACCACTTGAAACGACTACTACAGCTAACACATTTCACATACGAAGAAATGATCACTTGCTTGACTCAAATAGAAGCTGTTCTTAACTCCCGTCCTCTCACACCACTTTCCTCGGATCCACTAGATTTCACTGTCCTCACCCCTTCACATTTTCTGATTGGACGATCACTTATTGCTGTTCCGCATCCACAGGTGACTGACACAAATATCAGCCGCTTGGAGCGTTATCACAGAGTGGAGCATATAAAGCAGCATTTTTGGAAGCGGTTCCATTTAGAATACATTTCTCTGCTGCAGCTTAAGACCAAATGGACTTCATCTACAGGACAACTGGCAGAGGGAACGTTAGTTCTCATCAAGGAGAGAGGACAACCACCACTGCTGTGGCCATTGGGACGTGTCACGAAGGTCTTCCCGGGGAACGACGGGACAACGCGTGTGGTCGAGTTGAAGACGAAGAAGGGGACGTTACTACGTTCTTTTAATAATATTTGCCCACTTCCTCTAGTTTGAATGCTTCAACCCGGGGAGGATGTTCACGCAGACAAGACGTGAATCATAGACAAGGCGCGGCGCGGCGCGGGACGACACCGCGGCAGCGGGCTGGCCGCCCGCACCGCACTCCACCACCGAGCACGGTCGACGACGTGCGCGCACATTACTTGTCCTAAGTCATTTCCAACATTATACTGTCCTTCAGAACCATAATATAAGTGTTTTACAGTCCACTTTAGTCTCATTTTATAAACCTTTAATTAGGTCCTAAACAACAACCTCGGGGTCTTTAAGTCAAGAGTGAATAGGTTACTTCTAGGCAAGCGTGCTTCACCGTCGACCACATCATCACTTACCATCAGGCGAGATAGTGGTCAAACGCGAGCCTATAGACAAATAAAAAAAAAAAAAGCAAGATTGTCGTGATGTCGATGCATGTGAGTCGGGTTTTTGATTTTTAAATTAGCTTTTTTTACGTACAACTTTTAGTGTTTTTTTTTTCTAATTACTTTTAAACATATAAGTGTTGTATATTTTTGTAATCACCTCTAAAAAGGCTTCTTTTTTATACTCCACTCGATGGGTTGCGAAGAAAAAAAAATTGCATCCTTTATGGCGCCCGAAAACCGCCATGTTTCTTTTTTTCAACGGCACTTATCTAAGAACACTTGGGCGGCCAAGACCTATCTAACGATGTCTTAATTTTAAAAATCCGTTTAGTGGTTTGAAAGATACGAGGCAATAAAGAATATTACATACATACAAACATAAATACAAGATACGCGCGAAAAACATAAACTGATCAACATTGCGATTTTTATAAGCAAAAAATAACAACAACACACTACTTATAATGTGACGTAAGTAAAATTCACAATTGCAAAGCAACAGCTACATTAAGTATTTAAGAAGGTGTCTCTAAAAGAAAAGTTCATCGGACGACGCTTGGATAGTTTAATCCACAACTTTAATTTATTATCTTTTTAGTAGACGAACTTCTGAACTGAGTGAAAAGTATTTCTTATTAATTTGAGCCTTATCTTTATAACAATAGCTATAAATTATCTTGTTTTGTCACAATTTTAATTAATGGCACAACACTATAAGCCACACATGATATTTTAAACAGATTGTGAGGAACAATACTAAAGATACACGGCCCAATGGCGAAACAAGCAAAAGTAAAAAAAAGGTTCATCATCATCATCAGCCTTTTAATGTTCCCACTGCTGGGACACAGGCCTCCTCTCTGTGAGAGAGGGGATGTGTCTTAATCCACCACGCGAGATCAGTGCGGGTTGGTGGATGTCCAAGTCTTCGTATTTTAGGTTCTAGGACATGGCGGTTTCCTCTCAATGTTTTCCTTCAACGTTTTAGAGCAGTGATGATGAAATAATTTACACAAAGTAAAGCGCCTACCTGGGTTCAAACCTGTGACCTACGACACGTAAGTCGGGGCCGTTACTACAGGGCCACCACTGTTCTACACTGGACCACCACAGCTCTCAAACGTTTCATAAAGCTTTCTAATGTATGAGACAGATATCACATATTCGAAATAAATAATAATAATAACTAGACAATGGGATACAATACGCTTAAAATTAATAAAGTAATAGGCAGTATCAAAGTTATTGATACCTAATCCTATATTTATTTAAAAACCTTAAATCCAGGGATAGAACCTGGCTTACTAACTCATTCACATTAAAATGCAGTCTAAAACAATAAATATCAATAGATAAGCCACGCTCTACGAATTAAAATAACTCTGAGTGGCCTTAAAGAGGTTTGTCATCAAAGAAATCCTAAGTTTTATTACTAAAACGTAGTCTTATCTTCGCCCTGTATTGGTTCAGGGGCCTTTATCCTAAAAAGAAATATTCATAAAAACCTCATTTTGTGGAAATTCTCGTCCTTCTTGTCCGGTATGAGTACCGTGCACGCACGTCTTAACATCAGTTTTTTAAACAATACATAGAACACCTCTATCTTCTATTTCTCTTGATTCTTTTTTTTTTTGTTTGAATTTGGTTGTTGGTTTGAAATTAGAATGTGGTTATCAGACTAATTTGGGTAGGGTTATGTTTTGATAACGTTGGCTGTAGCTTGATTAATTTAAACATGCAATCAATGGCTATTCAATAACAATACCTAATCACTAAATAAGTAGACACGTCTATCATGATGGATTATTTGAATAAAATATTAATTTCAGCACAAACCCAAAACAAAACTTTTATTAATTAAGTTATTCAATCCGAAAATTAAATATGCATTAGGATAAGCGCCTGTCTGAATGCAGGTAAGAAATTAATAACACGGCCCGAACATAACACCGAAAATTAACATAAATTGGATTATTCTAAGAAAAACTCTGTCGTATTAACAAAGACGAGAAAGTAATCAAGAAAATTTAAATTAAATTAGCGGGTGAAAGTCATTAAAGCACCAAGACACCGGTTAACTGGGTCCCGACGAAAGCCGAAGTTAAACGAAGTCACTTCGGCCACTCGGTTATTTCATAAAGGAAGCTAAACAAAAATAAAACACTCCAAAGAATAAAGTTTGAAAGAAACAGCGGGGCTTTTTATCGAAGAAAAGTTAAATGCTTTACAAGCGTTTTTGATTCAATCGTGTTAAAGAAGATAATACTGGTTAATTCAATAATTTGATGTTTATTGACCTATTCTGGAAAAAGCGTCTGAAAGTGAGTTATATACGAAATAAATTTTATTTATTATCTACGTTTTTTAAAGTATAATTGGGCTGGTTTTATCAGCTGAGTTACAAGTAGTAAATATATTAAGTGATAATATAATTATTGTATTTATTACAGTAAATTAGTTAAGAATACAGTTTATGTCTAAGTGTAGATGTTCCTTGCAGGCAGGTAAGAATATTGTAGTGTAGTAGAAATAAATGAATTACTTTTAATTTATGATTAGCAAAAAGACTAGTATTCCAGTCTAAAAATATATAGCTTGGTTGTTGACGACGACCTTTTGATACACGTCAAAGTTGCTTAGTTTAAATAAGTATACTCTTTCCAAAGAGTATATTATACATTGCATGCTGAAAAAGTTAGGTAACGGATATAATAATGTGATAATTCCCTTTTACTTCAACGAAATTGAATAATAACCTACAAGAGTTTATGACTGAATATCTATTATACTCGACATTATCGAACAAAAATTATTGCACAAACTAATTCAGAACATCACCCTGAGTTACACCAGATATTTTTCATTTAATGACTTAGGAATTTAATCTCAGCTAAAACAATGTATGGGCCTGCAAAGTACCTGCCATTGTTCGTTGGTTTGAGATCCGTAAATTAAACCTTAAAAAATAAAATATTATAACGAAACCAAATCACCTAAAAAGCCTTGGAAATGCAGTTCTTGGATATGTCTCTAGACTCTTTCAATTAAAAATTCCAATTCAAATATTTTGTTGAAAACAGTAAAGCTAATTTATAAAAACGTAATAGATAATAGCCGACGATTTCGTCCGACACTTCAGAACAAAGCAACCCGTAATCTGAGTAGCCTCGGATTTCTTCCACAACAGTTTCAAGTTCCTTTAGATTTAAACTTGTCCGACGGAGCGCTCCTCGAGATATCTCGAAGACTACTAATACTTTTGATGCTGAAACACTCTATAATTGTTGGAATTTCTTGGCAATCTACTTATAGTTTTTTCCTTAGAATATGAGGTTAACTGATTCTTAGGAAATGTTTGAGTTGCGTTACTTTTGAAAAATAAACTTTACCTAAGTTTGCTATAGGAAATTAAATTGTCTAGTTTTAGGCATGAACTAAAGTAAATTATAAATAATTTATATAGGTTATCATAACAAAGAAAGCAAGGGAAAAAGAAAGAAACAAAAATTGTATATTTGCACCAGGCAAGACTAAAACTTAAATACAATAATTAAAAAGTAACCCGTAGACCGTTATGCGTGGTTGTGACGCAACAACCACGCAAAACGGTCATCGCTCAGCATAATGCTGGGACTCGTGTGCGAGACAGAGTCACAGCGCTGGTTTTCAGCGAAAGCTGGTATCGACTGCGTGACTCCGAACCAATGAAACCTTAGTGGTAAGTGACGGAGCGAACAGTTTTATTTATAAATTAAAAATAAATAAATGAGTAAACATAAATAGGTAAATGAGCGCCGGTATTCTCAAAGCGATTGAAAGAGATTTCAAGAAAGTATCAAGTTCAAAATGGATACATATGTAGCCAAGATCAGAGAGAGCCATGGAAGAGGTTTTGTCGAAAAACAAGCTGGTATGAGGAAAGTGTAACCAGGTGCCGAGAAAAATATATAAATATTTTTAACTACTTTGTAAATAGATTATAATAGTATGAAGGTAAAATCAAGTATATTGTAAATAGGTATAGTAACCATGAATAAAGACTTATTTTATTTGATTACCGGTATTTCTCATGTATGATACTTAATTCGCATCAAAATCATTTACAAATTTATCAAAAATTTTAGTATGATCATAAACGCTATTTTTTTTCGTTTGTTTTACATAAAACTGTCTGCAGACTTATTCCTAATAATTATAAATTTTCAAAATCTACAAAACATTTTAGATCCAAGCAAAAACACTCCATATCAAGTAGACATAGAGTCTAATACCCCTCGATATTTAGTTTTAAGATAAGCGCACGATTGCTTGAGACAGGCACTCCCATCTTCGTCTACTTCAAGTGCCAGCACGTAGGTTTGTTGGCTCTCTGTGCATAAATCCCGGATAAGCTAGGATATGAACTATGCTTACAACTCTACGTAGTTTGAAATCAGGCGGGATACTTGTAAGACTTACGATGTATACCGTAGAGACTGTAAGTACTGTGGGGGAACTAATAAAATCTTGTCTTGTACACTTTACTGTTTATTGTGCTTCAATGACAATGTAAAGGGCTTTGTGTTCGACGTTTCTGTACGATAAGTAGTTTATTCTGACAAAAACTGTTGTGGAATAAACTTGAAATAATGTTTTTGAACACTCGAAGTTGTGGACGATTATGTCTACTTGGGACAAACGGTCCAGTTGGGTAGGTCCAATTTTGAGAAAGAGGTCCACCGTCGAATCCGACTCGGCTGGGTGGCGTTCGGGAAGTTGCGTGGTTAATAATAATAATTTAATAATAATTTTAATAATAATAATTTTATTTTGCTTTAACAGTGAGAAATAGATACATTAGTGTTTGAAGTGTCCCTTTAGGCAAATGATTGTCTGTGTTAGGACACTTCGCTCTTCCGAAGTTTGTCTTTACAATAAACTAGGTGGTACTCACAATTTCAAGAAAATTAATTTAAAATAAATGAAAGTTACAGGGTTATCTACAAATTATCAATTTTAAATATCTATCTTAAAAATAACATAATGGTAGGCTGGAAGCTAATAGATTGTGCTTTGTGTTTGTGTCATGGTGGCTACGTGCGTGGTATCTTCTCGTCCAATTTACTGCAGTATCTCAAAAAAAGTCTATGACTAGTGTGTGTTGCCAGTGATCACCTATGGGACCGAGACGTTGTCGCTCACAATGGGCCTTATCAGAAAGGTTAAGTCACTCGAAGGGCAATGGAGCTATGCTCGGAATTTCCTTGCGTGATCACGTCAGAAATGATGATATCCGCAGGAGAACCAAAGTTAAGTGGCAGTGGGCAGGGCACATTGCTTGCAGAACGGATGGCGCATGGGGCCGAAAAGTTCTGAAATGGCGACCGCGAACCGGAAGACGATACGTTGGAAGGCCTCCCACTAGATGGACCGACGATCAGGTTAAAGTTTCGGGAAGGTGCTGGATGCGAGACGCACGGGATCAGCCAATGTGGCGACGCCTTTGGGAGGCATAAGTCCAACAGTGGACGTCTTTCGGCTGAAATGATAATGTTGAATGTTTTTTAATACAGATGAATAATTTAACGAAAGCTGAACCATCTTTACTAAGGTTTAAGTGAAATAAACTTACACTCCTTATTTAAGAAAATCTCGACATTGTTTAGCAATTGCGTAGCACAGGGCTGATTCCTGAATTGAGTATTTGAGGTTAAAATAACAAGTTGAGCATGGTAGAACAAGACATGGTAGTCTCTGCCCGTGACAGCTGGGTCACGTGATTGGCCTAAGACTACTTCATCGATTGCGTTGCGGTTCTCAAACTTTTTTAGGGGAGAAAAAGATAAAAATAATACAATAATTACTAAATTTTTATAATTCTTAATAAATCGTCATATTTGATACTTTTTGTATTTATTTACTTTGCTTTCTTTTAATTAATTGCATATTAGTATTTTTGTTTAGTTCGGAACGAAAACTTTAAAATAAGTCAAAAACTAATATAGTTAATAAGTTCGGGTGTAAACACATATCAAGACACAACTATGCCGTAAATTATGGAATTTACAACGAGTATATAAATTAAATAATAAATTAATGAAAGGCATACACCAGTTATTTTAGGTGAAGCTAGTTACAATATTGAAGCCACGCATATGATAGCGTCTTTTCATTGGGAAAAGATAAAAAATATTACACCGCCTTTTATACTGCTGTTTTTACAGTTTACGGAACATTATTAACAATTTTTCTTGCGTATCTTTCAAAGTTCACAAGTTCATCACAAATGTTTGGGAGCCACAGTATTTTTCTCACCGAGCGAAACAACGCTATAGGTGAGCTACACGACAATAGCGATGAAATGGCTAGTTGTCAGTATGACATTTGTCAATTCGATGTGTTGCCACTGTGTGTTATTGAAATAACCGAGCAAAATGCATTTTTTATCTTAACAAAGCAATTATGAACTAATAATTCAAAATATAAATTAATTTAACACTAAATATACATAACATAGATGAACATAAATGAATCGCATGAGTTACTAAATATTCAAGCTAGTTAGTAATTCATTTTATTTTCATTAACTACTTCAGAAAGTACCTACATTTTCTAAAAAGGACAATCAGTGGTAACACTTATCGTGACGTAGTCTTAGGCCAGCCTGGGAAGTACTTCCCAGGCTCCGTATACCGTATACTCCGTATACTTCGCCTGGTATGTTCATACCAGGCGAAGTATACGGAGTATGTATTATACCATGGAATTGAGTATTTGTCTAACTATACCTTAGCCTGAAAACCTGTCAAAACTTGGCATCAAAATAAGGTTTGACACGTACTTTAAATCAGAAATCGGCCCAGTCTATATTTAAATTTTCCTTAGAAAAGTTGAATTTAGAATCTGCTAAGCAGTTGCTAAATAAGTCAAAAAAAAAATTGCACAATCTTAGGCCCTTTCCTGATGGTGCGACGCAATTTAAATTGCGTATATAAGCGATATCACTCACATATTTTCAATGAAAATTGCAAGCTCAAATAGGTCGAATAGCACCACATTACGTCCATGTGAACATACTTGCAATTTCACTTAGTAAAAATCGCTTATCAGTGTGATAAAAATCGAATTTAATTTGATATATTATTTTAAATATTACCAAATACCATACCATGCTGCTCTTTAAGGATTCCCTAGTCAGTCATTCTTCCATACAACTGTAGTATGGCGATTACTCCAGTGCTTGACGATGTACATTCAAAATAAAAATAAAAACAATTTGTCTCATCAGTATCTAGCCCTGTATGGCAACATATTTTTTTTTTTTAATTTATTTATGAGTGTCGAAAGTTCATCTTTGGGTGCAAATAAAATTGCAAAAGAGTCTCGATTCAGGGATGGATTAAAATGCAAATTATTTTATTTTGAACAGTTACATTCAGTAGTTTTTTCATGATATCCATATTCCACATTTCGCGCGTTCGTTTTCTTTCTAAATCATCATCCATTTATATTTTTTATACTATGAGTGTGTATTCGTACGCGCACTAGTTTTACTTACAGCTAATTACATTACTTCTTACTGCTAATCACTGCGTATATCCCTTTCACACGTGTTGTCGGATGTGATAGAATGCATTTTAATCCCAGCCACAAAATACATAGTTCGTGCCGTCGACTAGGGCACCCTTAAGACCAGATTCCTAGAGAAGAAGAAACATTTCTGTTAAAACGACAGTCGTGCAAAAGAATAAACCATTGATATTGTTCTCAGCGAGACTGTTAAAGAGATATATAATACTTTATGTAAAATGCATCTGGGAGCCAGCAGTAATCAAAGTGGCCCCTGGGAAGAACGGGAGAGGATGGAGGTAGCCATAAGACAATCGAACATGAAATCCCTTTTCCCAAAACGTGCTGAACCCAGTCCTCGTTTAGTTTTATTAGAATTTAAGTGCATTTCAACATTGTCTGTATGTTTTAGTGTCTAAGATTGAAATGTGGATGTTGGAGTTTTAGTGTCATTTATCTTAGGGATCTTAGAGGTGCATGCACTCATTAAACTTCAAAGTTTGTTTTTGCTTGTGTCTGCAATTTGTGGCTTTTGAATTGATAATGGTGGTCTTTGTTGTTATGCATATTATTGCGTATAGGATTGGCAATATTAACATCAGCGTTTCAGCGTCAAAATTTACAATCATCCGATATAATCAACTCGCTTTATCCCACGGCTTCACTCCAGCGGTTTGGTCCCACAGCAGCCGCGCGGCTCGCCAAAATTACCCGGTGTAAAAAGTATCCTTGGACTCTCACCGATAATGTAACTTTCTTACTTTCTATCAAATAAATTAATTTTAATAGTCGGATCACTACTGCTCTCAAAACGGTGAAGGAAAATTTCCTGAGGAAACCGGCATGTCCTAGAACCCAAAATTCGAAGACATGTGATATCCAACAACAAGCACTGGGCCCGCGTGGTGGATTACGGCTCATTCCCTCACATAGAGAGGAGGCCTGTATCACAGCAGTGGGAACATTAAAAGGCTGATGATTATGATAGTGACGAGTAGTCGGATCACTAGTTCTAGGGATAATATTTTACAATCATTATCATCTTTCTTTTTTTTGGGTGGGAAATCAAATTCAAAATTAAAAAATTATTTATTTGCCAACATACGTAGGGAAAGATGTTACATGTTTTTTAATGTTCTCCGTGCTCTGCCGTCATATGGGCGGCTTAAACAACATCTTACACATAAATTACAACCTAGTATCAAAATACAATAAATATTCAATAACAAGCCGAATAACAATAAATATTACAAAATCATTAAACCATTTTATTTTTAATGTCAAGGAGTATCCAGTAGTCAAAAATTAAATAAATGTCAGCGTAGATAATAAAATCAATGTCGATAAAATGAATAAAAGGCCTAGATAAATAATAATTGAGAGCATTATTATTATCATAAATATTATCTGCCATAAGGATTCCCGTTTAGATACTCCTTCACACTGTACCTCGCCTTATTAGTTAGAAACTGCTTTAGCTTCCGCTTAAATATGTGCAAGTTGTCAATATAATGCAACGTGGCAATTATTAAAAATCTTAGATGTCATACAATAAACACTGAAGCCCATTAAATAAGTTCTGCATGGTGCAACCTGAATTTTATATTTATATCTAGCACTTTCGAATTTTTTTTTGACAAACACTTATCTACTATATAAAAATAAGTCGGGTTTCTTGCTGACGATATAACTCCAGAACGCACGAACCGATTTCCAAGGTTTTGCATTCGTTGGAAAGGTCTCGGGCTCCGTGAGGTTTATAGTTAGGGTAGGGTACGGTAGGGTACGGTAGGGTAGGGTAGGGTAGGGTAGGGTAGGGTAGGGTAGTGTAGGGTAGGGTAGGGTAGTGTAGGGTCGGGTAGGGTAGGGTAGGGTAGGGTAGTGTAGGGTAGGGTAGTGTAGGGTAGGGTAGTGTATGGTAGGGTAGTGTAGGGTAGTGTAGGGTCGGGTAGGGTAGGGTAGGGTAGGGTAGGGTAGGGTAGGGTAGGGTAGGGTAGTGTAGGGTAGGGTAGGGTAGGGTCGTGTAGGGTAGGGTAGGGTAGATAAATGTTTGGTCTTTTTATGGCAAAACAAAGTTTGCCGGGTCAGCTAGTATCTTATAAATGAAGAGGCTAGGTAAAGTTAAAATCTTAAGTTTTTTGAAATAAGGTTCACAGCTATCTGTGTTCTTAAGTCTACACATTGCACGTAAGCATTTTTTTTTGGTCTTTAAAAACAGACTCCCATTCTGTTCAGTTCTCCAGAAATTAAACCATATCTCAGCGTGGATACCACCTAAACATGGTAGGCTGTCATTACCGTGGATAAATTTTAAATTTTTGTGAGTATGTAAAGCATATCATTTTAAGCAGACAGATTCTACATGTGATTTCCAATTTAAATTACAATCAACATTCAAACCTAAGAATTTTGTTACATCAACTTTATTAATTTTTGTTGCAGCATAATGTATGTTTAAGTCTGTTGGTGGTTTAGTCCTGTTTCTGAATATCATTAAATTAGTTTTTTGTAAATTAATTAGAAGGTTGTTTATTTTTAACCAATCGACAATGCGAACCGATGTGGTGTTACTGTCATTTTCCAATGAGGCATAATCTTTGTTACAAAATATGGCTGAACTATCATCTATCTGCAAAAAGAATCATCGGAAAATCCACAGTTTTCGGTAAATCATTAAAGTAAATTAAGAATAATAAGGGCTCGAGGATACTGCCCTGTGGTACGCCATATATCCCTTTTAAGTAGTCTGAAACATGGTCAATTTCTTGCTTTTTTATAGAGCTGAATTTCGTTATTAACGTGGCTTGTTTCTCAATGAAATATCAATGACTTCTCCCGCTCTGCGGTGTGTCAGACTTTTACTGACTAAAACCCACCCGTGATCTTTCAGTTGCTTGAGCCAGGGCCGCGGAAAACCTATTTCAATTTTATCCGCGACCATCATCATCCTGCCCTTGTCCCATGTTACTTGGGGTTGGCTCAACACGTTTTCTTCTTCCATACCATCCTGTTAACCATCACGCTATCACTGACTGCCTTTTCTTTCACATCACTTCTTACCCAAACCATCCATATTTGCTTAGGCCTTCCTTTTCCTCTCCATCCATTCCCATTTATGCAAACTTTTTTATTTACGTAATATTTGTTATAAAATAATATTTTACAATTAAACAAGCAATATTACATCTTTATAATATTTAGATTTAAAATAGCGACTTGCACGCTTACTGTTGCTTGAACGCTCGGAAGGCCAGATTTAATTTACTAGACTTGTTCGACAAAATCCCGACAGCAATAACTACGCGACTAGTAGGTAATTTTGTTGGCTCATGCTCTAATCAACAAATTAATCTAGCGCCCGTTAATAACACAATGTGTCTTCATTATTGTGCACACATAATTGACAAGCAATTTGTTGTAACTAGTCTACATGGACACCCCATACTACACTACAGCTAATTCGCATTTTACTCGAGTAAAAATTATAAATTATATTATTATTATATTATCTGATGATAATGATGACGTGGTTAAGGTTGCGGGAAGGCGCTGGATGCGAGACGCTCGGGATCGGTCATTGTGGCGACGCCTGGAGGAGGCCTATGTCCAGCAGTGGACGTCTTTCGGCTGAGATGATGATGAAAAAATTATAAATATAAATTATATTAAAAGTCAGTTATTTAAACAATATGTTTTTTCTCAAAACAATCATTCGAGGAACGGTGATCCGATGCTACGTGAACGTGAAGCGTTCGTGAAGACATGACCCACTACCCGTTCGATGTCCACCGCTCCATCACGCACAGGATGAACAAAGCAGCAGAAGAATTGCTCTGTATTTGTTTTATGGCATTCAATAAATAAACTTGTAGCGGCACCAACGCCGCCACTTACGGAATAATGACGTGACGACACACAAATCCTGCATCGCGCAAGCAAAGATTTCGGCGCGATTTGAACACATACAACAGTCCGACAATAACCTTAGGCAGTTGCCCGAACCCAGACACAACACCCGTCTGGTTGGAGGATCCTCTCTTTTCTATGGAGGTTTGTGGGACTTCACGCTCTGTTCCACATATCTCCAAAGACTGATAAATAAATTGACAATCAAAACAGCCTCTAGAAGCAATAACGTAGATCACAATTAAAGAAGGATTTTTGGAATCTTATCCCCTAAATATAGGTAAAATAGGATATGGAAGTTGGTAAGGACATTCCTCATATGATTTGCATGTAGACCTTAGGTACTAACTTGCAGTGCCTTGACTTAAGATCCTATGTCCCCTAGCTGGGGCAAAGGGCTTCCACAGTAGTCCTCCATCGAGACCGGTCTTGGGCTTCGCGCTTCACCTCACTCCACGTCATTCCAATGCTCGTCGCTTCAGCTAATACGGTATGTCGCCAGGATTGATGGGGATGGCCTCGCTTCCTTTTTCCTTGAGGATTCCAATCTAAGGCCTGTTTAGGAATGTGATCGGAATCCCTCCGGAGCGTATGACCAATCCAACTTCATTTACGCCGCTTTAACTGGCGGTCGATCGGAGTCTCGTTGCATCTCTCCAACAGCTCTACATTAGATATGATCTCAGGCCAGTAAATTCCGAGGATGCGATGAAGACATCGGTTGACGAAGACCTGGACTTGGCGCGAGATGTCCTTTGTTACCTTCCACGTTTCGCACCCGTAGAGCTGCACGGATTTGACTGACATTGGACCCAAAAATTTTGAGTTTAACCCTTCGGGTCAGTTTCCGCGATTGCCACACAGGTCTCAGCTGTGCGAAGGTAGCTCGCGCTTTGGCGATCCGTGAAGTGATATCCTCTTCAGTTCCTCCAGTCTGACACGACGCTCCCGAGGTACGTGAATTTGTGGACGCGTTCCACCACCTCTGTGCTAATTGACACCGGTGTAAAATTCTTGGCGCAGATCGTTCAGTTTCGCTTGCATGTCGGCGTAGATCATTGGCATAGCCCAGGTCTTCCAAAACGTTTGTCGATCCCCACTCTATCCCGCGATGCTTGCGTGAACATGAATTAGTCGAGAACGTTTATAAAAAGGAGGGGTGAAAGAAAACAGCCTTGACGGACACCAGCGTGCACTGCGATGTCCTCCGAAATGAGGCCTTCGTGAGTTACCTTGCAGGTATATTTTCTGTAAATGCTCTCCAATAGGTGCACTATTTTTGACGGCACTCCAATGTCCAACAGGTGGGACCAGATGCTGGCCACATCAACGTATCAAAGGCCTTTACAAAGTCGACAAAAGTAAGATAAATTAGTACGAAAGGAAACCCGCCAGCTCCCCGCGCCAAAGATTAAAATATTAGATTTTTGTAAAAATAATTTTATTCATCTTTTTCTTGAGAATGTTAACTTTAAAATAAAACAAAAAGTAGTTCATTTCTTCGGCCAGAGAATCAGCGTTGCCACCCAACGTGGCAATGCTGCCAGCGTTCTGGGCACTATTCCCATTGACATCGATGTGGACGAATTTTTTGATGCACAATGAGCCCTTTTCCTTCTAAAATGACTAAACGTCTAGTGTTGATGTCAATTTGGCAGACATGGCAGAATACCTAACACTTTTGTCAACTGTACATATTTCTTCATGATCGTATCGCCCATTGCGTGGGATAGCACAGGGTCCGACGTTCGGCCACAAACCATTAATTGTTCCGAGCTTACCGCCTTGGGATAGATTAATTCGGTCGAGATAACTGACGCGAGCGGCATACTTTACTGACTGATATACCCCGAACCTTTATTACGTAATGATTACTTTTAATTAATTTTGTGGGGTTCTGCTTAGTATTATATATCTATTCTTACTAAATAATAATATACTAGTACTTTTCTTATCACAAGGGAACATTATACCGGGATGCAACAGCATTTATGCTATTCTAGACTATCTCTGTGCTACATTTCATCCTGATCCGTTCAGCCGTTCTGGCGTGATTTAGTAACAAGTATCCATCCAAACTTTCGCATACTAACTGACACCCGCGGCTCCACCCGGGTATAAGTACTTCTCCCAATTCTACTACTATTATAAACGTAGAATTTCACAAATATTGGCGATGGTGAGGTTAGAAAGGAGGTCATTATTGAGATAATTACAAATAAAGACATATGGAAGAAGACATGTTGAGCCATCACCATAATAAATTGGGATAATGTTACAAAGATGATGGTGTACTCTAGGGTTGGCGATCAGTGATTTAAAGAGGAACCTAATGTTGCTAACATTAACATAGAGGAGACTTAGCACAAAGTATGAAAGATGTCCATCGCTAGATATAGCCAAGCGTTGTATTAATTACTAGCTCTTTACCCACGGCTTCGCTCCCGTTGCTTCAATCCACAGAACTTTTTGTTTTTTTCGGGATAAAAAGTAGCCAATTGTCACTTAGGAATTATGTAGCTTTTCATAGGTGTTTTTTTTTTAGATTTAAGTTAATCCATTACAAATAATTTTACAAACAATCAAATCTTTCCTCTTTAAAATTTTAGTGTAGATTGGCTTAAAATCACCAGAAAATTCCAAGATATAATCGCTAGGTAAGTAAGTAAAAGTGAACCTAAACTTTTTATAGGCCAAAGCCAATCGAGACTCTCTGAATTATTTTCTCTGAATTTTATTATATTAAATGAAATGCTAAAGTAATCTGACAGCCTTCGATAAATAGTAAACAAACCCAGTGTTTCAAAGTGGGACAATATCACGGATAATTTATGTATAAACAAACTTTATTCACATACATCACTCCAATAACCCTTCGGGAACATAACCGACATTGTTTACATAGAGGTTTTACGTTTTGTGTAACATCAGATTGACAAGTCATGTTACATCCACCGCATCCCAAGGATAAGGGGAGCAGTTGATCTCATAATACCACAGATAATAAATATTGCACAAGGAACAGTATCACAACTTCGTATAATCAAACAGTTTGAATGCTGCTCCAGTATAGGGAGGTTGCAGACTTAAGAGGAAATGAGGGCAGAGAGCTCCGGCTCCGACTGAATTTCCTTGGTGAAAAGTCATAATTCTAGGTTTGGCTCTCGCCTATTTCCTCCTCCGGTATTGGACAAATTTAAATGATATTCCTTAAATTAAATAAAAATATATAATTATGTAGTGCTTCTATGTTTTTCATTTTTCATTTATTAGGGTTCCGTACCCAAAGGGTAAAAACGGGACCTCGGGTCTGTCTGTCTGTCATAGCTAGACAGTTGAAATTTTCACAGATGATGTATATATATTGCTGCTATAACAACAAATACATTATAACGTAAATATTTAAGTGGGGCTCCCATACAACAAACGTGATTTTTTGCCGTTTTTTTTGCGATAATGGTACGGATCCCATGTTGCGCGAGTCCGACTCACACTTGGCCGGTTTTAGTTGTTAAATTTGTACACTAGTTCTTTGTTGACAGCGCAATTTTGAGTATTTTTTGAGTGTTCTAGAGCTTCTAAAGATAATGTATCATCAAAAAAGAAAATAAAGGGACACAGTATATAATCTTTCTTTTTCAGTTACTGGAATATCTTTTAAATTGGTCTAATATTAGAGGAGGAAATAGGCGAGAGCTTAATATCAAATCAAACTTTTTACTTAAGATATTCAGTCGGATGTCTGCGGTAGAGTATTGCGCGGTCACTAGGGACGATGCGAGTGCGGTGGCGGGTGCTTCTTTAATTTAACAATGAGAAAATACGTCTAGCATTTACTGCTCGCTACAACAACTCGAGTGCTAAGGTTAAGGCCTCATTAGTGCATTGCGTTCTGTCGTCGCAACGCATCAACGCATTGTATGCCACACCTGCGCAACGCAAGGATTTCAGATTCGACAAAGGATCAAAACAAACACTGTCAGTGTTGATCCATTGAAACTTCAATATATATGATTGCCTCGAGCTAGCCTAGCGTAGCGCAGCTCCAGGACGACACAGCGCGGTCAGCGTGCAGCACTTGATGGACGAGCTGAGATAACAGCAACTTTACAGCGAGGACAGCAAGGGCTGTAATGATGGCCAAGCTGTGTCGGCCTGGAGCTGCACTACGCTGCAATGTCGGCCATAATCAGCGCGACCAGCAAAGTAGTCATTAGACCGCGCCAGATATGTACTATTAATAATTTTAAACATACTATCCCTTTCCTCATGAACGCGTAGAGGTATTAAATTGAAATTCATATCAAATACTCTGGTCTATAATATCAATCTTTAAGCTGAGGTTTGTACAGAACCCTCGGTGCGCGAGTCCGACTCGCTCATGCCCGGTTTTTTCTTATAGGGGTAACGGCAAACGAGATTTTTATATACGTATTTGATATTACACATCTTATCACCCGCACTAGCTCCACACCCTGGCCGAGGTCTAAGTGCAAGCCTATCACGACACTGTCCTATATCATGACACTGTTCTAGATATTTTTGCCATCCTTTGTCAAAAGGCGACTTAGCCTGTAGGCGTGTGCCACAATCACAAGGGGACCACTTTGCACTATATTATTCATACGTCAAGACGTCAAGACGCGAACTCTTGTTAGGCACACGCTCTCACACCGTTTGATAATAGAGTACACAGCATGTGGCTTGCCATTTGCGGTTTTAACATACTAAAACCCACCTGCAGTTAGTCTTAGGGTGCAAACAGATTGCGGTCGATCAACGTCTACTGTGTCGCCTTAAGGCACTTGTCCCACCACCGACGATCAGCAAGAGACGAGTAAAGTTAGAAAACTAAAAATGAGTTAGTTAGAAAATTAAAATAAACTTTATATGGTTCAAACATTGAAAATAAAATCGATTCTTAAAAAGATCACTTTTTGTACACCTATCACAGATGAATAAGCAACGTAGGATTTTCTATTAACTTCTCAAATAATTATGCCACAAGGTTGTCTACAACAAACTTATTAAGGGCCTTCCACCCTTTTAGTGCCGTAAAACTGTTACTTTCTAAAGCATACTCCGTTACGGCTTGGTTGAAAGGTTTAAAAAAAAAAAAATTATTGATTCAAGAACATTATTTGTGAAACATGTTTTTAGTGTAACTAATAGTTTTGCTTTTCGCTTCTTTTGAATACTCCTCCAAAGCGACTTGGATGTTTAAAAGAAAAAAATACACAGAAAAATTGGTGGCTAGAATTTCTTTATAACTGAAATAACATAAAAATCAAAGAATATTTTTCTAACAAAACTGTCCAAAAGGAGGTTCTATATTGAAATTCTGGCTCTGGGCGGGCGCACGGCTAGTACTGCGTTATCGTTGGGAAATATTATATACACCTTAAGTCGTAAAATACAACAAAATTTCTTCAGGATTTCTAAACGTTCAGTAGGTAGGTTTTTTTAAGTTCATACATACTTAACATTCAAATGAACGGGTGACAATAGCAGGCTAAATTTATAAGTTGCTGTTGAAGCCCGGGTTTTTCACAAAGTGTCGATCAAATTGCACAATTTCACTACGAATGTGTATACGTGTATTTAAAAATTACGAAACCTGGAAGCTTAAGGTCAAATAGTCAAGTCTAATTGTTTGAATTCTTCGTGTCGTAGGAAACTAACGGCCTACGTACCGTCTCGCCACGTGCCGCCATGCACCCCATTCTACCTGCATGAAGTAAGAGGTAACAGATGACATGTTGTCAAATGACGTGTAAAATAACGAAGGTCTCGCTCAAGGTGACGCAACCAATGAAAACTTAATGCAAGGTCGACTCAGTGCTTACGTAGCCACAATCAACTTGTCAGCCTTTGAAATATGATGATGTGCCGCCGCCCATGCCTCGTTAAGCTTCCTCCTCAAGTAAAAACTCTATTCAGTCAGTGTAGAGCATCACCATCCAGACGGCGGTCATAAACTGAAAGATACGCCTCAAAGATGTCGTACTACACCAGTAACAGTTTGTTCCCTACGACGGTACCCATACCGAATGGCTTTCCTGTTCAGATGAATGAGAGGCCGAAAAATAAGATCATTTTCTTAGATGTTACGCCAGTTAGAACGCCGGTGAAACCGATTTCGGCGAATGCTGTAGCTCCAAAGAGGAACAATCTCGTAGAGCCAGTAATTTCTAATGATATTATCTATGAGAACATAAAGCCAGTGTTTACCATACTAAGGGGTGATGGGGTTCTGCCGATTACGTGACCATCGTCGTGTGTTAACCAGTTTCATATAGCGTCGTCTTCGATGCTGTACTCTGTCCTCGTGTTTCAAGTTGATTATCACTGGCAAAAATTGATGAGAAATACTGCGAGTAAAACATAAAATAAGAAAGTACGAGTAATGAACTGCCAGCAATAAAATACGCGGAGATTAACGATGTCTTTGCTGCAATATCCTAAAGATGTTAATTACATTATTTATCAACCTTGGAAAATGAAGGGCGATTTTCTCATCAGTGTATCCGGGCCAATTTACCTAATCCTCGATTAACCCGGCCGCGATGCAGCTAAATTTGATTGTGAGGCTTAAGAAAGCCCTGCGGCCAACCTTTCTTCATGATTGCTCTCTGAGGAGCGGACCTATATATCTGGATGCTCGGCAAACAACCTCTACGTTTAGAATAAGAATAAGAATAAGAATAATTTATTAAAAAGTAAGTACGTTCACAAAAGTGTACATTAGGTGCAGTAGTTTAAATCGAAAAGGGCGAAAGGTAGCAACCTTTAGAATTGCTCTTTGAGCACGTTCTAGGGGAAGTAAAATTGAAATAGCCGCACCACCCCACGAAGTTATACAGTAGGTAAGAATGGATTGACACAACGCTATTTAAATCTGTTTAATTAATTTAAAATCAGCTATATTACGTAAATTCTTAAAAACACATATTAATTTGCGGACTCTAGTACATAGTAACTCGATATGTTTACGGAAATTTAGATTGGAGTCAATAGTGACACCCAGATATTTCAAATTGTCAGCTTTAACTAAAGTGGGGCAAGAACATGCAGTGTCAGCGTGCATGTTACAGTCATGCGCGTATATGTTTAGGTTAGTAAGCGGTATGTTAGTATTCCTCATTGTAAATAAAATGTACTTGGTTTTATCTGAATTTAGCGTTAAAAGATTATTCTTGAGCCAATTAGACACTGAGTTAAAGCCATTCTGAGATCCATTGCCATTGCCATTGTGATTTCTATTGGTAGTTTATCTTGGATTACATGAAATAAGACGGGACTCAGAAATTACGACTGCAGAAGGGATGGTATCCGCGTTGATCATTCCTTTTTATCAGTTTTTACTAGCGTTTTGTTAGATTACGGCAGTAAAAGAGTTAGAGCAAAGAGCAAAAGTCTAGCTAGTTAACCAATACGGGCAAAACACATGTTCACTAGCTTCCCTTTAATATTTTGCGTCAGATAATTCCCTCAATATACCGTCAGGCATTCAAAGGTGTAATATTCTGAAAGTTTTTCACCTACACCACGCGATTTTTGCACTGCGGGCGGAAAAGTAGGTACCTACTTACCTACCGTAAATCTTCTTGGTCGTAATATAGAGCGATGCGACGGAGGCTGGCATATTGAAATCTCAGCAAGTCTCGAGCTTCCAGTGGTCCCGTCAGTCACACACCCTCTCAGGTTTTATCCCCGCGTTCATTGATAATATTCCCTCCGTATGATTTATATCCTCGAATATTTGCCGGCTTTTATACGAAAACAATGACTGGGCCGACCTTTGTTATGAGTCGAAAAGTTTTGTTTGGGTTCCTGGCTAACAATTTTTCTTTTGAAATGTTTGGGATTGTGTTTAACCCTTTAAGTTTTTGTTTTGTTATATTTTTCCTTAGTAAAAAATTTACGTTATGTTTTAAATGGGATTCAGTTTCAGTGTCATGGCTACATGTAGTTGGGTCGCGGATAAATTTGTAAGAGAGTTATCTACCCTGGAACAAGCAACTGAAGGAACACGGGTGGGTTTTAGTCAGTAAAAGTCTGACACGCCCTCCCGCTTCACCCAGAGCGGGGGATGTCATTGGATAATTTCCCACCCCAAAACAAAAGGTACATGTAACTTGCATTTTTTGCAAGTTTGCTGTCGTCATTTTCTCAACAACTTAGACGTTTTGTAAGAACAAGGTAGCATTAGGCTCAGGCTGCCTTGCTGTGTTTGGTTAACGCTATACGCGGTAATCTGTTTAATCTTTTCAAACATGATATAAATTTTCATAATGACAAAGAAACTTCAGAAGAAAAAAGAACAGTGTAAAATATTGTTTCTCCGGATAACCTAACTTAATTTTCCTATTGTATTTCCATTGTCTGTAGCCACTCGTGCCACAGAATACGCTAGAACGCTAGCGTTAATATCGCTAGAACTCGTTCGTGTTCAAGGACCAAGCTAAAATAATGAGGTTTATGAAGGATCGAGAGGAAGCACTTGAAACTTATGCAGTCTGATCCGACCACGTAGTAACGAAATGTTTGATTAATAACTGGATTATGCCGTTACTATATATTATTTAAAAGTTTGTTAGCGACGTCAGCTCTCAAGTCTTTGTTGCCGAAAGTTATGGACAAAGTGTTGTATCACGAACTTTGTAACAACCGCCATGAATGACGCAAGATATTGTGCCATATACTTTGCCATCCGCTTGCTTGATAAATAAATGATAAATGATTTTATTTCTGTAAGTTGGTTTGTACAAACACTTTTACATGTCGATCATATTTTTTAAAACTAGATGAGGTCGGCGTTTCCTATCTGACTACTCTGAGAAGAAAGGCCGAAACAAACTCAGAGGTCACAGTCTCTTTTAAAGTCTTGACAAAGTCTTGGTTATATCATGTGAAGACCATGTAGACAGATGTCTGAAATGGTCTTTTGAGGAAAGAACCAGCCAGATTGAGAGGACCTGTCCAGTCAGTGCACGCATTTGTCATTAACCGAGCAGCTCAACTCAGAATTTTACGGAGCTCAACGATTCGACGAACAATACCAAAGAAAGGACATTCGGGTAGGCCGCATAAACTACTCAAACTGCCAGACCATGAGTAAAAACTAACTAAGTTATAATAAAAAACAAAAATCCACATAGTCTTCACATTCACAATAATAAAAATAAAATAATATAATACTTTAAAAAGTAAATATTCTTGTCATTGCAAGAAAACAAAAAAAAAAACAAAATTAAAAACAAAATTCACGGTGCAAAATATAAAAAATCTAAATTAATTGGAGCAGCTCAATCCCAAGCCTTTTTGTCCTCAACGTAATCTTTAATAGTATAAAACGCTTTCTGACACAACTTACGTTTAATGAATGATTTGAATTTATTAAGACATAGATCTTGTATGTGGCTTGGAAGCTTATAAAAGCGTACACATTGACATCTAAACGAGCCACCTATCTTCTTGAGCCTTGTTGTAGGTACTACAAATTTGTGTTTGTTTCTAGTATTAATGTTATGGATATCACTGTATTTTTTAAACAATTTTATATTTTTATGAGCATATAAAAGATTTTCATAAATATACTGAGAGGGCACAGTCATTACATTAATCTCCTTAAATTTCTCTCTGAGAGAGTGCCTCGGGTTTAATTTATATATTGATCGAACAGCTCTTTTCTGCAAAACAAAGATATTCTGGATGTCGGTGGCATTTCCCCACAACAGAATACCGTACGACATTACACTATGAAAATAGCTAAAGTATACTAAACGGGCTGTCTCTATGTCAGTTAAATTACGAATTTTTCTAACAGCATATGCTGCGGAGCTTAGCTTCTTTGACAATTTATCTATATGTGGGCCCCACTGAAGCTTAGCATCCAAAGTTAAGCCTAAAAATACTGTGCTATTCTCAGGATTCAATTCTTCGCCCATTATCAACACATCAGTTTTCACCTGCCTAACGTGAGGTAGGGTAAACTTAATGCATTTGGTTTTTTTTTCATTAAAGAGAAAATTGTTAACATTGAACCAGTGAACTACTTTTGAGATCGCGCTATTTACTTCGTCAGTAACCAGCTGCTGCCGTTTAAGTTTAAACAAAAGTGAAGTATCATCTGCAAACAACACTATGTCATGGTTATCCTTTATGAGGTAAGGCAAGTCATTAATATAAATAAGAAACAAGAAAGGACCAAGAATCGAGCCCTGCGGGACTCCCATTTTTACTATAGATCCGGGTGATCTTTTTCCATTAACGTCAATAGTCTGAATCCTATTACTCAAGTAAGAAGTAAGAAGATCCAGAGCGCTGTTCCGGATCCCGTAGTGGCGGAGTTTCCTGATTAGCGTTTCATGAAGAACACAATCAAATGCCTTGGACAAATCACAAAAGATTCCCAGGGCATCGCACTTATCTTCCCATGCATTATAAATATGTCCTAAAAGCTCAACACCGGCATCAGTAGTTGAACGACCCCTTGTAAAACCGAAGAGAAATTCCGTATCGCAGACATTAACATTTTCTTTTAGCAAAGACTCAGCAACAGAAGGTGATGAGTTTAGGGATTTAGTAGTTGAAATGGGAATATCCGAAAAGAAATTTTCAAAGGCCACTGCGACTTGTGAGTCTGATTTTATGATGTTGTCATTAATAGACAGGCTGTAGTCAGTATTTCGGTTACCAGATCTTCCCGTTTCACTATTAATAATATTCCAAGTCGTTTTAATAACATTACTACTGTTTTTAATCTTTGAACTCAAATAATGCGACTTGGCCAAACTACAAACTTTATTAAATAATTTTGAATAATTTCTAACATATAAATTAAATTCAGCAGTGTTTACATAAGGCCTTTCACTGTACAGCTCATAAAGCCGTGTTCTACTTTTATGAATACCAATGGTCGCCCAATCACCGAATGATGCATTACTATTAACGGAGATATTCTTGGGAATAAATCAAATCAAATCAAATCAAATCAAATCAAAATCATTTATTTCGGATAACTTGATCCATACAGTTCGATTGATAAAAACATAAAAAAATAAAATACAGATTAAAATACAATAAAATAAAATTAAAATAAATAACACAATTTAAAATTATATTACTCGCCTAATAAGGGATCTCCACAGCGGAGAGGAGATCCTATCAGCTACAGTCTTCAGAATTCCGTTGCAGCTGCCTCGCATTCTGCAGATCAGGGAGACAGTTTAAAGGTCGAAATATTTTTTTTACAGTATATACTAAAAAAATCATCATATAGGTGATTAGGATCAGCATGAATTGACAAAATTGGTAATTTATTTATGAGTTTAGCCTTAAAAGCTGCCAAACGACTTACAGTTTTGGGGTTAACAGTGATATCCTTTTTAGCCACTTTGTTGTTTAGGTTTTGTATAGTAATCCTCTGCCCACAATGATCAGAATCTAGTAAATTTATAATTTCTTTGTGGACAGGTATAACATTAGTATAAATATTATCTAAGCATGTGGCACTAGTAGGGGTTATTCTTGTGGGCTCCAAAAATAGGTTTACAAGATTGTAGGACTGAAACAGACTTATTATTTTACTACAAGAACCTGAGTTTTCTAATAAATTAACATTAAAATCACCACAAGTGATTATGGATTTATTTGAGTTACAAATCTTGTGTAACACTTCATCCATTACCTTTTCAAAGCAGTCATACAATCCTGAAGGGGGTCTGTATACACTTAATACAATAAACTGCTCCAATTCTATACAAGCTATTTCAACTGTCCGCTCAACAGATAGGCTCACAATATCCTTACGGTCCTTAAATTTAAGCTGGTTACTTACTAAAATCAAAGAGCCACCATGTATAGCATTAACTCTGCTAAATGAACTACCAACCTGGTGATTATTAAAATTGAACAAAAACTGGTGGCTTTTAAGCCAATGTTCTGTTATACAAAGAATATCAATGCTATTAAAATTCATAAATAAATCTACTTCTAAATCTTTGTTCAAAAATCCTTGAATATTTTGATGCACCAGGTTAATACTATTTACTGATTTTAAACTTTTATTTGATTCTTTTTTGCAATTTTCGTTATGTACAGTTTTGCAAGAGGTTGTCCCTATTGTCCTAATTTGTAATTTAAATTACTATCAATATCAATTTCTGATACCAAATTATTGGCTGAATTAAAAAACACTTCTTGGCATTGCTCAATAGAAGCAAGGTTGTTTAGCCAAATTCTTGGCTGTAATAGAAAAATAATATGACAACTTGTGCAACGAATGTGCGGCGGTGGCCCGCGTTGCCACTGAATTCTGTTGTTTGTATATGTACATTGTTATAAGACCGTTAATCCCGTCGTTACACTGCCTCGCAGTTTGGTGGGTTTGTAATTTTAAGAACAAATGTATTTTTCAAAATACACTATTAATATATTACTTTTATTTTTTCGTTTGTTTATTGGAAAGGATGGAAAATAAGTAACCACTTTCATGTTAAACTATCAACAGCAAAATCAACATGTTTTAATAAAAGGGCATCAAACGACTGAAGGGTAACGTGAACACATAGTTTTGGAATTCTACCAAATATCTTTGTGTATTAGATTACAAAGATTCCCTGGCAACAAAATCTACAAGGATAAAAATTTCATGGACATCAACAGTTATTAAGTTTTCAGTATGGCAGGCAGTAATATTGTTAGGGATCTTTAATCTGAATATTAGTTATAATAAGTAGAGAAACAAAGGAAAATATTTTCAAAAAAATATTAGAAAAATACAACTTGTCATTTGATGAATGAGGAAAAAAAACTGGTGTAATCACGGAAAAATCAGCAAAGCTTCAGCCGTTGTTCATCTAGCCAACATTCAGATTAATGAATATACTTTTTTTAATCTGTCATTTGTCGCTTATTGTCTGTTTCAAAGAGCCTCCAGTAATTAGTGCCAGTTGTCTCTGGTACCAGCGCATATTAAAAAATTAAATAGTGAAAATGTCGTAGAGAAATTTAGCGTATCAAGCGTGTTTTTTTCCGGTTTATTTTTGAATGGGGTACCAAAAAGACTTTATCTAGATATGAGACAATAGCCATGGTATTATCACTTGATTCTTTTTTGTGTTTATCCTGGCAAATCAGATAAATATTAAAGAAAATTTATCTAAAAACGAATGTTATTTACGCTGGTAGGTAGATAATCAACTTACCTCCGGCAAATAATATCGATTTGACATACCTAACTAATTATATTAAAAAGATTATGTGTGTTACTTACGCTTCTTATAAAAGCGACTTCCTCTTAAAATCTTGTCCAACTAACGATGGATAATAATAAGAACAAGTTCATACTGCGAGATTAGAGAAGATTAGATTGGTACAATTGGAGGCGTTATAAGTAGGTTGGTACTCGTAGGATTCTCGAAGTCAAGTACCCATGTAAGAGATAAGGTTCCGAGAGCTCGCAGAGTTAATTCCAGCTATAAGTGGTGAAAGGCCCCTTGTGTGGGAATGTAAAGGTGTGTCAGATGGAGCTACTCTACTAAGGCTGTTATATTCATTGATCAAGCATAGAGGCTATCGCAGACAGTGGTAAGTGAAAAACTAAGTGACGACGATACGACATCGCGATTTTGTAAAAAAATTCTACGGGTATGTCCACAGAAATCTTTGTGTGTTGATTCAAAACTCGCTCGTGTACTGAAAAAAGTACAGACTTGGATATGGTCGACCTTATAACTGCTTCACCACTTTGTCAACCACTCCCGGTAAATTGGAACTTAACTGAGAACTTCACTAAGGTAGAAAGAGTATATTTACTCTGTCTACCTCTACTCTCATGTATGTCCCAAAGACAAATATGGCTCTTTGCATATTATGTACTTTAAAGAATGGCAACCTCCGCCAATTATATTTGATCAAAACAACTGGCAGTTATTTTTTAATCTTGACGACCCTTAAATAAAAATTATGAACTAGTTAAGTACCAATAAGTAAAGTGGTCGCATAAAAAAGGTTTGATCTTAGCTAAAAGCCAGTCAAGGTTCATTAAGGATTAGGAGGAACCTTTTTACCTGCCGTGTCACGGAACCATAACCCGGCTAAGTCGCTAAGATGTTATTTTTCCCAATAGGCCCGTCCGCACCAATCGATACTGTTGGGTTAATTTATTTCTGGATCTTTTGGGACATATTTGGTACGGTACTCTTCTACCTTGTGGTGATGGTAGATATAGTTAAATTTTGTTGGTCAATTTCTTCGCCACTTCCACGGCATCTTTGGTAGCAGCATATTGGCTGCAGGTTTAATGAAATTAAGAAAAAAATCTGAATAAAGAATCTGAAGTTGAATATTTTCTCTCTCAAAATCTTTACTTTGGCCTGAAAATCAGTCAAACCTTGGCATTAAGGTAGCGTTTGACAAGTTCTTTACACCAAATACTAAATTCAGAAACCGGCCCAAAGTCTGCGATGTAGTTCAACATAATGTCACCCTTACTTCAGCATTCTTCAGCCATTTCGTTGAGAGTGCCCCAAGTGGGCGAATATAAAACAGTTCGTTTTTTTCAAATTGCGTTACATCGCCCCATTTGGGTCTCAGTAGTTTCAGAGACTATTAAGATTATTTTTTTTGCGGAGAAAGATAAAATTAGAAGAAATGCTCTATGGCTGCCTGATAAAACGAATTGCCGCAATACAAAAAAGATTTACAACAGCAATAGAGAAGTTTGTATAATTTTATTTCTTTGTGAAAGCCTGAAATACTCATTTATTTATTTTATTTATTTATTTCAGGTTATTATCCTGACAAAACAATATTGCTCCTAGATAAAAACTAAGTAAGGCTTTGATGGGAATAGATTAGACAAAATAACAACGAAGAAAGTTTTTACTTACCATCACTTAATATTTTATAATCTTAATAAGATTAAGTATGAATAATCGATCAATTACATGCGAGATGAAAGACGCGATGTGGATTTCCATTTATATTACCCTTTGCCTTGCCAAATTAACTTTCGCAATAAGGCCAGGTAAAAAAAATATCCGTTCAGTTACACTTGGGTGCCATATAGCTCAGAAACTTGCGTTTCCCGAGAAAAATAGCTTATTGCTATCAGTAAATTTTCTAAATCGGATAAGTACTTCCAGAGAATACCTCTTACAAACAAATAAACAATTTTATCTTCTTCTAATATTAGTTAAAACAATCACATTCCAATAGCCCTTAGAGATGTCCATCGAAAACCGAATAAACACAAACCAGTCCCAGAGAGTCGGTTAATGGTACAAACCATATTTATCGTATCTGTCCCACGGGATAAATTTCCCATTCGTAGGGAAGGCGCATGGGGTTTTTGCTCTAGTGTAACTACGTGAGGGACGACTGGTATTATCAGGGTCCTTCGAGGCTTATCGCAGAACCGCAGTATGATGTGAGTTAACTGGAATTGATATAGATGCGATGGTGTGCCTTGTCGATAGATAAGATATAGTGGGAAGAGATAAATAGTGATATAAGTTCAATGTTACTCAGAAATGAGGATAGTTTGATATGTTTTGAGAACTTATCTGTTGGCTTGTTTTTGAGGCACGTTAGTTAGTAATGAAGGAAAATAAACGTTTAATTTTGTTTCTTGCAGTGAAGCCTGAAATTCTAGTAAATATATACATTAAGGGTTGGTTGGCTTAAATTGGGCCCCTTCACACAAAAACAATGTAATTCGATATTTTTTTCTTACTAGCAACAAAACTAGTTTTTACCGATAATAAAAAAGGTGGTTATCAATTCGATACGTATATATGTAATATTGTTGGAATTGCACAATATTCACATTTATGTTACTCTATATGGGCCTATAAACATGTGTGCCCAATTTCATAACTGTATGTATGTATGTTTGACGTTACATTTCTCCGAAACTACTAATCGCAACGTGATGATAATTTATTTTTATTGAATTAACTATCTTTCAACTTAGGGAATAGTGCAAGTTTGGAATATATGTGGAACATACAATCGAACTCCTTGTCGACAAACAGCACAAAAGTGTAAATTGAGTTATTATGGGTATTTTTTGAAATCCTATAGGTAACTTACTATAGAACTTTCTATTTTTTTGTGATGGGGTACCAAAACTAAAAATACAGAAATAAAAAAAGTACAAAATAACTTTTGTTGCGGTAGTCGGTCTCTTTGGTACCTCATGTTTTATCATTTTACGAAATGAACTTGGTTTTTTTGTGAAACAGTTTTTTTGTATTATTTTATTAAAATTAGTTTTTAGTAACTAAAGTTTGCTTTTTAAAGCTAAAAAAATATGTTACACACTAACGTGTTCTTCTTCCATAATTCTCTATTAGTTAATCTTTCTAAACAAGTAGACCCAGGTTTTCTATAAGAGAAAATTAAAGTTTGCTATAGTTAACAATACGTTTAAAGTCTATCTTGGACATCGCTGCCATCGGTGAAGGAAAAAGTTCGCGTGGAAACCTTTTTTTTTTTTTGCGTGGAACCCTGGTCTTAAGTTAATATAAGTTTTGAAATGGCCACCCTGAATACGCTCCCTCAGAACATCAGGATTGGAACCCGGAAAGCCGGTTGCCTTTCAAATTGAAGGTACGCGAGCACATAGAATCATCACAGAGTTGATTTGTTGGATTCAAAATCAAAAACATTTTTTTTATTTCATATAGGCCTACATGGGCACATATAGTCGAAGTCAAAGTCAAAGTCAAATATATTTATTCAATTAGGCCAATAAACTGCACTTTTGAACGTCACATAAATAAAAATTAAAATTTACAAGTACTAAAAAAAAAAAATCTACCGTGCATTCGGAAAGTAGATTGTTATGGAGAAGAACGCACAAGAAACTCCATACTTACTCTTTTTTAAAAAATAGGTGTTTTACAATATTTACATAAGTACATACATTAATATATGTGAGGACGATGCACCCAGAATAGCTCTACACACTATACTACGTACAGGTATAAAGTATTGAAAAGCATTAACGGGAAAATTTATTAATTTGATAAGTAGGAACATGGTTCTCACATACTTACAAATATTACAAACATAGGTAAAATATCTAATTCAACAACAACGGAACAGTGTGTGAGTCAATTTCTAAAAAAAAAAAAAACAATGAATTCAATAACTATGAATAGAAATATAAATTACCAAATTTGATTTTGTCTACACCAAAGATTGCCCTATGGAGCTGGACCAGCATGTTTCCAAGCATTCTTATCTTGAATATAATCATCTATAAAACGTCGAAAAAAAGTGCACGGTTCGGGTTGGTTGTTTCCTATGGAGAAGAACCGGTAAGAAACTCCATTGTTACAATAAAAAAAAAAAGATTATATAAACAAAAGAAAATAAAACAAATGAAAAAGTTAACAAATTTTAACAAGCATCTAGAAGGCCTACAATGTTCACACATTTACAAAACAATCGGTAAAAGAATCTATACAAAAGTAAAATAAAAAAGGGCTAAATTTTACATGTGACACAAATGTTGTTATCAGTGCTGTAACTATTCTAAGCAAAGGGCTATGAAGATGATTGAAAACCATTGTAAAAAGACTTATTAAAAGAAGGAAAAAAAAACAAAGAATTAAAGATTGAGAATAGTTAGAGACATCCACATATTTGTGCCGTTTTTGAGTTATCAGGGAAGCCGCATGCGCAGAAGGAGCTAAAGCCAAATTTTTTATCTTCAACATATAATCCTTGATTTTATAATATGCTCTTTTAATAAAGACACGTTTGATGTAGTTTTAGAACTTTCCATCGGTCAGTTCTATAACTGACTTTGGCAACTTGTTATAAAAGCGTATGCTGTATAAATATGAAAAGACTTGCTAGTTTTTGTTAATCTGAATTTGGGTATTACAATTCCATGCTTACTGCGTTTATTTAAATTATGTAAGTCGCTTCTAGTTTTGAAAAGCCCTCGATTTTTGCGGACATACAAAATACATTCCAAAATATAAAGTGAAGGTAGAGTCAGTATATCGATTTCTTTAAATTTTTCTCTAAGGGACTCGCGAAGACCCATTTTATAGATCGCGCGGATTGCCCTCTTTTTAACCGACTTACCAAAAAGGAGGAGGTTCTCACCGATATCTCCGTCAATTGTGCACCGATTTTGAAAATTCTTTTTCTGTTTGATAGAGTATGTTTCGAAATTGGTCCCATTTTAATTTGGTGAAGATCTGATGAAGAACTTCGGAGATATACAACAGAACTCTTCAATAAATAACGGCAAATCCTTCGGAATTGCTGCAATCGCATGTCTGTTTATTGTATATACCATTTCATAACATCACGCCAGTACGCACTAAAGGGGTACGCAGATCTCTCATTTTACTGTTTATTTTCAAGTTTCATGTTATTCGGGTGATCTATTCTGGCGTTATAGAGTACCTTACTAAACAACTTGCCTAGTTTAGGTAGTTACAACTAAAAAGGTAAAAATAAAAAACTTTTTTGCAAAAAAATACTACCGACTTCCAAATAAAAAACTACAAAGTGAAAAATAATTTTATTTTTGGAAGTCGGTGTCCATATCGCAAAAAAATGGGAAAAAAGAAAGACACCGACTTCCAAAAATAAAATTATTTTTCACTTTGTAGTTTTTGATTTGGAAGTCGGTAGTATTTTTTTGCAAAAAAGTTTTTTATGTAAGGTGAAAATTGAGTCAACATCTGCTGCTGATCCCCACAGCAGAATGCCGTAAGATATAATACTGTGGAAATAAGCATAGTATACTAACCTAGCTGTGGCTACATCGGTTAACTGCCTTATTTTCCTTACTGCATATGCAGCTGAACTTAACCTACCCGAAAGAGTTCTAATGTGCGCGCTTCACTGCAATTTCAAATCGATAGTAATCCCTAAGAATACAGTTTCCGATAAAACTTCAAGATTTTTGCCGTCAAGATTTAAATTTAGGTCACGTTGTGGTACATTTGGTAAAGAGAACTTAAGACATTTAGTTTTTTTGGCATTCAGTTAAAGATTGTTAGCTGCGAACCATTTTGTGAGAATAATAAGACTTTCGTTGACATGTAAGATATCCGTATCTTTCCTATCTATTTAAAAAAAATATATATTTAAAATTTGTATTTTTATTAAATATTCGGTTTATCAATAACATTATTTATATGTATGTATGTATCTAAGTATATTAAATTGTTTTATGTATATTTCTTTTCTCCAATAGTTATTTCATTCAGTTGCACCTGCCATATTTTATCCCTGCACTCGAAGGTCGACTGGTAGAAAATGCCTAAGGCATTAAGTCCGCCTTTGTATTTGCGCATACAGTTTTAATCACACTAATATTATAAATGCGAAGGTTTGTGAGTGTTTGTGTTTGTTACTTCTTCACGCACAGAGACATGTTGACACAGAGAGAGATTATAGTCAGAAATAGCACGTAGGATACTTTTTATCCCGGGCATATGTTCCCTCGGGATCATTTTCGGCTTTCACGCGGGCGACGCCGCTGGCAGAAGCTAGTTAATGCTATATAAATAAATAAATTTAATTAAAAAAAAATGCTGTGCAGGCGGAGGATACACCAGATTTTGGTCAGCCAGCCCGCGAATATGTATCCTCCGACTGCACAGCATGATTTTTTCCTTGTTTACGACTTTTTAGTTCGCTTTTGAAGCAGTCGGATTTTTTGATTTTTTGAATTAAGTTTTTTTATTTATAACTTTTTACTTAGTTTTTATTCGAATTAGATACATTTAAACATATAAGTATTATATATTTTTAAAATCACCTCTTAATACCCTTTATTTTGATACCCCACACGATGGGTTTGGAAGACAAAAAAAATTTGGGCCCCCACAATATGGCACCCAAAATCCGCCATTTGTCTATTGTCCAATTTTAATGTAGCCTATGACACTCGCAGGGTTAAGACGAATCGATTGACGTATGAATCATCAAAATCGGCCAACGCGTTTGGTCTCTGGAACGCCATATAGGAACAAACATACATACATAGACTGATAAACACATTACCCTCCTTCGGCAGTCGGGTAAAAAATGATTGAGGCTCGTGCCTTCTCTGTATGAGAAGAAGCCATTGTCCTGCAGTCAGTCAGTTATAAGCTGGAAATATTACAGTTACAATATCTGACGGCACCTGCTAGTATCGGAAAGGGATGTGAGCGTTAATAAACACATTAGTCTGACTATGTCAAGGTCAAGTCAAGGTATTCGGTAAGCTCTCAATGACACGGTCAAGGAAACACGAGTTATTGAAACAATATCAATGCCAATATCATTTGTTACGTAGAATAATTCATAGCGGTAGGTATTGTCCGCGGTTATACTCGAGTACATACATAACATCACGCATGTGTTCGCCGGAGGGGTAGACAGAGTTGCATCTTTATTGTTAGGAGCTGGGGTTCAGGGATAAATTATTTAAACAGCAAACTTCAACTAATCACACTTTATTATAAAACACTTCTTAAACAATTCTATTACTTCGCATTTTCACATCTTCGCTATTTTCCTTTTCCGATCGCTCTGTATCGCTTCCAAGTCGAAACTGACTCACGACGAACCCGACCGCTCTTTATATAGCACCGAATATGTTTCTGGAACGTTTCATACTATTCTAGATAATTGGAGAACCATCCAGAACAATCGACTTTCGAACACTTTGATCCCGAAGCGACTAGAAACTTCGAGCCGAACATTCTGGAAAAAAATTCATTCGACACGAGATTTCGAGAAGATTAGTTCCACTATTCGATACTGGATGGCGCTACTAGTTACTACTAGTTCTTCTTCTCGTCAATAGATGGCGTTGCTCTATCTTGTTACAATGTATAGTATAACCACATTTATCCAGTTATGTTTAAGTCCCATGTAATAGAAAGCGAGCCTGTTGCCGACAACCGGGCACAAAGTCCAGACTCCAGGTTGTTACTAATAATTTCCAGATGGAAAAACACTTTGCCCGACTCAGGCAACGAACTGAGAACCTCATGTATTCATACTTTTTAAACTACATAATTTATCTAGTAGTTGACACGCTTCGATCAACAATCTATCCAACACGTAATTATGACACAATATCTTGCGAAAATATCGCGATTTAAACAGTAAACAGGCTATAACTTTTGACCTACTGAATCAATTTTCACCAAATATAACTAATAACTAAAACACTTCTGATAATGTCACCTTTCAAATAAAAAGAAAACTAAATCAAAATTGGTTTATCCGTTTAGGAGATATGATGCCACAGACAGTACACACGTGAAACTTAATACCCCCCTCTTTTTCCGTCGGGGGTTAAAAAGGAACAATATCATGAATACGATAAAAAGTTATCTATGAGTAAATTCAAGGCAAGGTCAAGTCCAAATCGGTTAAGCTGTCCATGTGCGTTTGAGGTCCAAAAAATCACATGCTTTTATATTAGAAAAGGAAGCATTAAAATTAAATTATTAATTAAAAAATCCTTTTTTTTAAACAAGCTTTTTTCGTATTCTTCTCAGCAAACCCTTTCATTTGATACCAAAATCATGGCAGTGAACAAAACACAACAAGTCCGCCATCTGGGGCCTTCTGCCATATTGGATTTAGAATGACGACACCGAGCTAACCATGCATTGTCATCCAAACTAAACGATAACTGCTTCAAAATTCAGTTGCAATTTTTGACCCGAACACACTTATGTACATACATACATTGCAAGTCAAATAAAAGCTTGTAAAAAATAGGCAGTCATGGGGACTGCTAAAAGAAGGGAAAACTTAAAACGTCATATTTGCATGTCGGTGACTCGAGCCCATAAGTTTTGCTTCTACCAAAAATCGCTCAATGTGGGTAAAGCAATATCACTTCAATTAAAATTAAAGGGTAAACGCCATTTCCAAATGCTTCTGGAGGCATAACAAATTAATCGCGAGTTAGTTATGCGAGTCGTTTACCTGTATACCAATATATCAGGGACGTCCCCGGGCGTGTAACGTGCGGAACTAACAATATCCGCCGACGTCCGCTCCCGTGATTAATAAACACCTAGTATACACATAGGCCTATACCTACCTACTATGTTTGTATCTCTAATTTTCGATATACTGATATGGTATATGATACCAACCATAACCTTCACCTTCTTAATAAATTGGTAGGTTATATTATCCAAAATAATTATGTATCTCTGAATGAAGAATGTGTTAATTTGCAATGATGTGGTAGCTTAATGCATCGGTTTTCCTTCTGCCCTGGAAACCTCAAAACCTGAAAGTGGACGGCCACAGGAAACTGTAGTTGAAAATGTCGACCACAGGAAACCAGCAAATGTTTTTTTTTTACTTAAAAAGTAGCCTGTCGTACACAGCAATTCATCATCAGCATTTTTATTATGTTCCCACTACTAGGAGACAAGCCTCCTCTCTGTGAGAGGGAATGGGCCGTAATCTACCACGCGGGCCCAGTGCGGGTTGGTGGATGTCACATGTCTTTGAATTTTTGGTTGTAGGACATGCCGGTTTCCTCTCGAAGTTTTTCGTCGTCTTTTTGAGGGTTTCGAACTAACGACCTACAACTTGTAAGTCGCGGCCACCACTGGCCCACCACTGCTACAACAATTGAGTAACTGTGCTGTACACAACAATTGATTAACTTTATTAGCGAAAACAATTTTCGCATTCGGGTCACTACAGTACTTCTAGAGATTGAACAAACAAATTTTACCGCTCTACACAATTTGAAGTTTAGATTTTGTCACTAATAATAGTGCACTGAAAAAAAATGCAAAGAATGAAATTGGCTCTTTGGTATTTGTATGAAAGATCCTAAACTTTCTTCAATCGAAACAAAGCTTCGATTAGTTGCGGAAAGCGGTGATGGCCACTGTACTTAGCTCAGAAACTCTGTAGCTGCCACAAATGGACCACAATAGCCATTACATCCATTAAGCTGTGTTGTGCCTGTGTCGAATAAATATATTTCTATTCTATTCTATTCTAACAGTGCCTGTGTGAAGCCACATGTGGTTTCACTGTTAGTTCAACTTGTACATGCTGTACATTCCGTTATGGCTATTTAACAGTTTAGTTTAAAGAAAGGCACAAAAGAAAATAAATGTCAGTGCAATATGTGTGACCACAGAGTAGTAGGTCCAAGGATCCTTTACCTTGAAACATGCAGGCTGACAGAAAAAAACTATTCTAGCTGGATACGAAACACATTCGAAATTTGAATAAGTTTTGGATAGTAGAACGTGTCGATTGTTTTGGTGCAGTTTGCATTTGTTTTTATATATTGATAGTCAGCCAGGCGTTTCTCATTAATGAAGTCCCGTTGGCCAACTAATTTAGGAGGCACAAAAAAGAGAAACAATTAGTGATTAGTTGCTCTGCAAAGCCTGGGAGGTGTCTAAGGCCCACTGGCACGAAATATGAATTGAAAATGTGTCAATTAAACCTCGTGTTAGCAAATTAGTCTGAGTTAAGTTTTTCGTGAAAATGGGCCTAAGACACTTGACCTTCAAGAATCAAGAGTACCTTCCTGAAAAAAAAGTGTGTGGTCAGGGGTCTCCTGAAAAATCATACGTTTACATTTTCCCCCAAATCACACCTACCACCAGCTGCGATAAAGAACTTTGTTTCAAAAATTGTTTCAAAACTTTAATGGAACCCAGGGAACATTTGTCTTGTCTACTTACAAAACTATGGTACAGTACATCGTGTGGTTTTACCAAAGTTCTGTAGTCATAAGTATGTTTTTTATAGTATCCTATTTTGCGTGGAAATACAGAGGCTCGCATCTCGCGGGACGCAGAAACTAAGTACTAACTTATAAAGTCGGTAGAATAGACTGCAGAATAACGTCGCCGCGAAAGTTTCAACTTCCTCCGCTAATATTAAACAAGCACGCTTTTATTCAATGTATTTTCAAGACGCCTACTTGCTAGCTTGCTGAAAAGTAGCTAGAGTAGTGGCTAATCATTTATGAATGCAGAAGAATGAATTGCCAATGACTACTTATTTTACTCAACTTTCCAAAAAAGGGGAGGTTCTATATTCGACTGTATGTATTTTTTTCATTATATAAAATGAACAACAAAATTAAACAGATTTCCAAAAAAAGACACTACAAAGTGAAAAACAACTTTCTTTGCCAAAGTCGGTGTATTTGACCTATTTTTTTTCGATTTTTGATACCGACTTTGGAAAAGAAAGTTATTTTTAGCTATGTAGTGTTTTTTTTTGGAAGTCGGTTTAATTCTAGTGTTTTTTTCTCTTTTTAATTTTGTTACCTCTCATGAAAATAATTTATGACGATTCTAATAAGTCCGAACACGACTAGGATACATTGTTTTATTATGTAGTTCCCAGTGCCTATCCTCCGGCTTCATCATCAGATCAGTTCGATGGTACCATTTATTATAAGTATTTGCTTCACCATAGTCGGTTAACTATTCGAGATATCTTATACCTAAAAGTGGCATTACTTACAATTAAGAAGTTCCAGTGGCCATCTGTGATCTTCTTCATCACTTCCACTTCACCAAATGATACTTGCCGAGTGCAAATGCTTGCCATGTTGATGAAAATGCCAAAATCGCTATATGTTTGTTTATAATATTTGAGAAGTTACCTCGATATCCATTGGACCCCATCATCAGATGACCAAGTGACCACCTGAGAAGGAGGAGGTTCTCAATTCTCCGATAATTCTGCATTTTTTTAATTTAGAAGTACTTATAATACCCATATAAGTAATTCCCTTTCAAACACAAGAAGAATTTTCCAAATTGGTCCAGGCGTCTTTGAGTAATCGGGCAATTGAGAACCTTGTCCTTTTTTTGAAGGCGGTTAAAAATCAAAACAAAACATAAGGCCATCCTGGAAATCAAACATACCCTATTAATTACATAACATCACCCCTGTATTCCTCAAAAGGGTATGCAGAAGTGCACCTATGTACAAACTTATTCCACCAGTTATGTTTAAGTCCCACGTAATGTCGGGACGAGCGTATTATCCTGGTTAACCTACCTTAATAATCTGGTTATAAATTAACATAATCTTATAACATTGTATAAGGTCAGGTGGAGCTGAGTGTATGGCTAAGACCTCGTCTCTCGTGCTTGAGCAAGTAAATGATAAAGCAAATCCGGGCAAGTACCAATGTGACTTTTTCAATTCATATGTACCTACTTTCTAAGCTTATCTTGGACATCGCTGAACACGGTGAAGGAAACATCGTGAGTAAACCAGGACTTTTATATAGTCAGTATTTGTTAGTTAGTGCTCCATTGGTGTAATTGCTGCTAGGCGTTCCAGTGTGAGGGTAAACTATTAAATAAATAAAAACATTTTTCGTGAAAGCTGTTTAAATCATGTAACTACGGGCTAGGTATTGGTGAAAAATTCTAGTTGGAATCCATTTCGGCCGAGGCAGGAATCAAACCTCAAAAGGGCGTAAAGCCTTCTCTTTTGGACAAGTACTCAAGTCTAAGTTGCCAGCAATCGGCTCGTTAGATCTGGCAGCGTGCCGGCTAGACCGGAGCAGATCTAATTGCTCCGTCCGACTAGCGGGGCACCTCTAGCGTACGATTGTTGTAGGATTGACGTATTTGCCTCTGGTCTGCGACAGATATCACAAACAATGCATAGTTGAGGATGTGAAGATGTTTGGTTTTGTTTGTTTAATTGTTCAGCTTTGACTTTGTTAATTATTCTCAAATTCTATTAAACGAGAATAGTTTAAAAACTTTTCTTGTTTTTCTGCCAAACTAAAAGTACTTAACAAAATTAGGAAGTTCATCCTGCCTAAACCCACTTATGAAATTGTATAGTAAAGACCAAACTTATTTTGTAATAATCTAAGTCTAGGCTTCCCAATCTTTTTTATACGGTGACTCTCTTTACATAGTGTATTTTTTTGTGACACCCATGTACCTTAGTATTGATTATTAACTGTTTTTTCTAGATGCTTGTAAAAATATTGATATTAAGAAAAATAGTAGTTAGTACCTGAGCTCACTTTTTTGAGCATTTTAAATCAGAGCTAAAGTTTTGAAAAAAATACTTTCTTTTTATTTTCTCAATTGATATGTAAACTGTCATCATCATCATCAGCCTATAACAGTCAACTGCTGGCTTGTAATCTGTACTAGGACTTAATAACTGCAACTGCAGAATAGCCAGTTTCGCGACGTATCTAGCGGTACTAGGAATCTTCAGTGCCCAAAGTTGGATAATCTTGGGATACATTACATTAAATTGTATTATTAAAATACGCATAGTACAAATTAGTATTTATCGAGTAGCATTTTATAGTTTCAGGCTCGTTTTACATATATCTTAAAGTTCCAACAGCTGTTCTTCCTCATTTACGACACCCGTGAGGCAACACCACGACACGACGCCTACGCCCCGGGGCGTCGAGACGCACAGTTTGGACACCCCTGATCGAAGTAATATTGAATAACTTATAGGTAGATAATGATTTCATATTATACTCTCTAACTTGACAATTAGATGAGATAAGATGTAGTGACTAAAATTGAAAAGGGTATGTTAAGATGGTTTGGCCATGTTGAGAGGATGAATGAAAGTCGACTTACGAAAGGTATTTACAAGGCAGACGTGAATAGAAACGCCGGGAGGGGACGCCCTAGAAAGACATACATAGACCTTATAGGTGATGTTCTTCAGAAAGGCCAAGTGCGCAGTACCTATAACCGGCGTGTGTGTATGACTAGATGTATGAATGTGTGTGAAGCAAAAGAAGTATGTAAGGATCGTAGCAGGTGGCGTTCTGTAGTTTCTGCCTACCCCCAAGGGAAAAAGGCGTGAGTTTATGTATGTATGTATGTAACTTGCCAATTAAAACTTTTAAACTAAGCACTTCAACTATCCAAATGTCATCTTGATCTCGTAATAGTGCCAATACGAAAAAATATCTTACTAAAAATACACAGGGAATTTTAGCTGTTTTATACAATTTGATTTTGTGAAGGAGCGCCGGCGAGGTTATTAAGATCTTTTTTGTAGGTAAAGTTTGGCGTCTAATTGGTGGGACTTGTCTGCGAATGTTCTGGTTCAAGTGTGATAGGTATGTATAGGCAGGGGGATATCGCTAAAGACTTTTGAGTATGCGTCTCAGGCTTTCCTGCATGAGAGCATTGACAATGTCGTAGCGGTTTCGTAGAGGTGCGTAGCCGCGTAGAGGGTGCTACGTGCTACGAAACACTTCGACCGTAATAATGTACTTTAATATTTTTTAATAACAAGAATGTGTAGCAACACTGTTGGATGTTTTCATTAGGGCTGTCAACATTTATTATGAAAACTTTTCAATGACATTACAACCGAGAATAAGTTAGAAGCAAGCTAACTTCTTTGTGGACTTACGACTTTGTCAAAGCATTGATTGAACTTGCTGAGATTCTGTTGTATTTATTATTTTGTTGATCGTTGTGCTTCTGTTTCTATTGTGTTGTCGTCGTATACTGTAGACGTTTGTCTGTAGTTAACTGATGAAGCTCGTTCGTTTGGCAAATTGAGTTCATTGTCACCTGAGTGACTCTCAGTCCTCAAATTCAACATTATCAATTTTGTTTAGTCTAATAATACCTTTGGATGCTTACCCATAACACTTATGGAACCTTGTCTTTATGGATGCAGTTCAATCATCAATATTCAGAAAGGTCAGGTGTGTAGCACTTAGCATGCAGGCATGCATGAAAATATGCATTATAGAGTGGGGTAAGGGTACATTCAGACGGGGAACATGATGTGCACGGAAGGTGCGGACGACGGCCACTCGATCGTCTATTGTTTCCTTTTAAATGATAAATTGACATACAAATAGGAGTATAACACCGAATACCGTTATATTGTATGCTTATATCGGCACAGTAGAAGGTTCATTGATGGTCCGCAGCCTAATTTTGTAAGTGAATTCGGCAAAGGAAACAAGCTGGTTCTTTCTTTGAATCTTTGTCCAACTTTTTTGTGTGAGTGTGTGTTTTTGGGAAAGAACCAGATTGTTTCCGTTGCCGAATTTACTTACGCAATTAGGCTGCCGGATGTGTCTAAAACGGATCATTTCATGTCCATATTGTATAACTTGTTGTTAAACAAAAAAAGGTCGTATTGTTGCAACTGACATTAAATGCCTATAAAAAGATAAACAATCAGAAAAACAAAATAAAAGAAAATAGTGATAATCCAACAGGTAATACTAGCTCGTAAAACACGAGGACCACCTGAATTAAACTACAAAGCTTTTAATGTAGCCTCGGAAAGTTCCAGCCAGTAACAAGGACGTATAGGAGGATTTGAGAACGGTGTATTGTAATAAAAACAAATAGGCGAGTACTCCGCAGTGAGGCACTTAGGGGCAAATAGACTGGCTCGACGTGGGGCGAATCGGTTTACTTTTCAATCTGTACGGGGCTGCCGCCCGGGAAACTATTTACACTGTTGTTGGTGAGAATTGTACGTTTAGGATAACGTGTTAAACATACATACGGATAATTTTTGTGTGCATAACAGGTTTGTATGAAATAAACATCATACTAATGTTTTTATTTCTTCTAAACTTAATTTTATACATATGTAAATTGGTTTGTACGTTAGTACGTAAACGTACGTACGTAAGTATTTATTGATGTAACGAATGTAATTTTTTGAACAATCATGGATGCGAATGTGAATGAAAATAACTACTTCTAACATTCGCGGATGGGAAAGCGAATACGAACGTTCAGTTTTTTGTTAAAATTTTGCGCCGATTGTCTATGGTTTGGTGGCAGTCTCGAGGTGCGTTCCGTTTGTATTTTGTGCCGGGAATTGCCAAGTTGATACGAACTCATCCAAAGTGTCATTCCGCTCGCACCGGTCTTTTCATTAAACAAAACAAGTGAATTTTGAGATAGTGTGAATAGTTATTTATTAACATGAGTAAGTCAACTTCTAGTGAAATATGGAATTATTTTACACTTTGCGATGCTGAAAAATCTAAATGCAAGCTGTGTTACAATGAATATTCAAGAAAAGGAAGAACTGATAACGTGCTTACGACGTTAAGTTACTTTCCCTTGCATTAAAAAACCTAAGAAATGAATGAATTTTGATTTTATTAATCGACTATTATCTTCAAATTGTTTATTTTTTTCTGATAAGCATATTCGCATAACATTTGCAGTAATATTGCGAATACGAATGCAAATGCGAATATGCAAAAATATGCGAATATCCGCGAATGCGAACGCGAATATTCGTTACATCACTAGTACCTATCTATTTTAAAGAACTGTTCAAAAGCAACATTATTGCTGAATCCTTAGGCTATTTGGCTGTATAGTTCCTGTAGAATAAACCACGGGAGCGAAGCCATCAGCGAAAGCTAGTCTAGTATAAAAGTGTGGGAAGTTTAATATCTCTATTTACTCAGATATAATAAATTTCATACTTATGTTCTATATCTTACCTTCTTAAAATTATGTTAAGGTAATAATATCGTGGGTACTTATTAAATTTATGCTGCCGATTAATAATGATTACAAATACAACCTAAAATATTACAAGAAGTTATTGAAGGCTGTCTTATGGTTTTCAATAAACAATTACACGCTTATTCGTGTGGGTGGTAAACAGCATTCAAATGATAATATTTCCAGAAAAAAATAGTAGGCACTTACAGAGTCGAGATTCCTCATTGTCAAGGAACAACCGCAACTGTCTCCACCGATCTTGAAACTCTATAGTAAGAGAAAAATACTCTGAAAATTTCATTTGTGGAGTTGGCGGTATATAAATATTCATAAATGAGGCAACACGACGGTTTCATTCCAGTGCAGACTGCTTTAGCTCGCTTACTGCCTTACTATGCATAAAATGTTCACTCAACTTGATTTATATGCACTTTTGACTACATGTTTTGATATATACCCGTTCCACGCGAACTGTACTCGAATATATTAAATCTAGCCGTATATTCTCGAAAGATTTATGTTGAACAATTTGCGTAAGGAGTTAGTCTAGAAACCGAAGCGTCTCTGTGTATTTTTAACGCTATTAATCCCGAGCTAAAATTAATGAAAAAGTAAAATGCTATGAAAGTTTTTGCATAAAGGCTTCTAAGTAATTGACCGTTAAGTCTTAGTTAAGTCTTAAGCCTTAGTTGTAGTAATTTATATAGTGAGAATGGTGAATTCATACTTCTCATATTTTAATACCAGTGGCCTAGAGAGGAATATTTTCCTCCGATGTATTTATATAGAGATTGTTTTCATTCATTTTCGTTGCGTCGGTCTTACGTATTGTTCGGAATGTAGACTATTGTGAAAATCCATTCTAAAAGTACAGGAAAATCCCCAAGGCTTATAGCACACTGTCTGCTGCTTGAGACGCTTTCACTATTTAGAATCTTTCATTTCCTTCGTGGCTCGTAATGTAACTGGCTAGCTATACGTATGTAGTCGCTAGTTGTGCAAGGATGTTTTGGCGCGCTAAATCTCCGCCATTTTGTTTATATCTGTAGGTACTAGGATTCTTGGCGAGTTTTCAAAATCGGAACGAATGCCAATATCGTGTTTTTTTTTCAAAATATTTCTACCTAAGAAATTCAGAAACGTTTATGGCTGTACAAGGGAGGAGGAGATTTGGCGTCGGGTCAAAATTGATTTTTTTTCTGAGCACCCGAAATGTCAATGTCACACTGACGTTCGATTCTCGCTATCGGATCACGAGGTGAAAGCGGGGGTAGGCGGGAGTGGGGTCGATTGACATTTCGGGTGCTCAGTTATCTTGACCGAGATATAATGCCCCAATTTTTTTAAACTAATTTTCCTTACACAATTATATAACTTTATTAAGAGCAAGTGGAGAAAACATGCAATATAATGTTTTATTATCTTATTGTATTTTTTTTATTTATTTTACTTTCCTTTGTAACCTTAAAAATCAACAATGTTAATTTTTCCCTTCTCACAAAAATTGTATTAAACACAATCTCATTTTTATTTTAAAAGGTGTCACATCACATCACATCATCAGCCTATTAATGTTCCCACTGCTGGGACACAGGCCTCCTCTGTGTGAGAGGGAATGGGCCGTAATCCACCATGCGGGCCCAGTGCGGGTTGGTGGATGTCACATGTCTTCGAATTTTTGGTTCTAGGACATGCCGGTTTCCTCACGATGTTTTCCTTCACCGTTTTGAGAGCAGTGGTGAAGAAATAATCTACACAAAGTAAAGCGCCTGCCTAGGCTCGAACCCACGACCTACAGCTTGTAAGTCGCGGCCTATACCACTGGGCCACCACTGCACCTTTAAAAGGTGTATATTAATGCAAAAAAAAATGTCTTAATATAAGATATTCAAAATTAAACCTTAGATAAAAAGAAATCATAATTTTAACAGCAAGACCATAGAAAAATAATGGTTTTTATTCAATTATCTAAATTAAAATTTACATAGTATAAAATACTTAAAAAAATAACTACCTATATATACACAATAATAATAATATTAAAATATAGTAGTATAATATTATCATAATTTTTATTTTGATCCGTTAATTTTGCCGGTGTGTATATATCCTTTTTAGGGTTCCGTACCCAAAGGGTAAAAATGGGACCCTATTACTAAGACTCCGCGGTCCGTCTGTCTGTCTGTCTGTCTGTCACCAGGCTGTATCTCATGAACCGTGATAGCTAGACAGTTGAAATTTTCACAGTTGATATATTTCTGTTCAAAGTCAAAGTCAAAGTCAAATGTGTTTATTTCAAGTAGGCCATTATGTGGCACTTTTGAACGTTAAAATTTACATTTAATAAAAATTGATTCTACCGTGCATTCGGAAATGTAGGTTGTTATGGAGAAGGACGCACAAGAAACTCCATACTTACTCTTTTAAAAAAAAGTTTTATACAATATTTATATAGGTACATACATTAATAAATTCGTATACGTGAGGACGATGTACCCAGCACTACTATACTACATATAGGTATGAGAGAATTACAAGCATTAACAGGTAAATTCCTTTACTTGATAAATAGGAACATGGTCCTCACGTACTTACAAATAGTGCAAACATAGGTACATTACCTAATTAAACAACAACAGAACAGTGTACGAGTCAATTTTTTTAAACAAAAAAGAAGAAAATTTAAAAATAAAGCGTTACTATAATTATGAATATAATACAAATTAACCATTTTGATTTTGTCCACACCAAAGATAGGCCTATGGAGCAGGACCAGCATGTTTCCAAGCATTCTTATCTTGAATATAATCATCTAATTTGTAATATGCTTGTTTACAAAGTGTGTTTTTAACTATTGTTTTAAATTTTCTTTCATTTAACTTTAATATCTCACAAGGTATTTTGTTATAGAATTTAACACAGTACCCCATGAAAGATGTGTGTACTTTAGCTAATCTATATGATGGTTGATCTAACTTATCTTTATTTTTGGTATTACAATTGTGTCTATCACCGTTGTTGCCGCTATAACAACAAATACTAAATACAGAATAAAATTAATATTTAAGGGGGACTCCCATACAACAAACGTGATTTTTGTGCCGTTTTTTGCGATCATGGTACGGAACCCTTCGTGCGCGAGTCCGACTCGCACTTGGCCGGTTTTTTACATACTTATTTTAGCTTTAGAAAATAATCTTTGTGCTAGTTTTATTTCTATATTTATTATAAATCTATCTATTTCGTTTATTACTCAAATCGTTTTTCCATATTTCTAGAAGTTCATACTTTTTATTTGACATACTTTTTAATTTATCCGTTATACATTTATCAACATTGGTATCGTTTATTAAATCTTATTGTTACTTTCTGTTTACACTGTTATATTATATTTTTTGGAATTTATCTCTAATGAAACACTAATTTCATTTGGATTACTCATTCCATAAACCGGTAATTCATTAAGCAGTCAAATAAGTTTCTAGGCAAAAGGAAATTGATAAATGATAGCATGTCATATCCAAAGTTGCAAAAAGGTTTGTCCCTAAGTAATTTGGGAATAATTTAAATCCCAAATGGCTTGCTGAAACGTAACGTTCATGTTATTAACCAATATTAATTTAATAAGTAATTTATATATTTATAACTTAATCCATACTATCCAATTATCCATACTAATATTATAAATCCGAATTAAGTCTGTCTGTCTGTCTGTTACCTTTTCAGCTAAACCGATTTAAATAAAAGTGGTGTGGAGATAGTTTGAGACCCTGGGATGGACATATGAGTTTTTATCTCGGCAACCATCATTGAGGTGGTGGAAGTTTGTATAGTGAACTTATAGTTTCTCAAGTAAGGCGGATGGCGACCCACAAACCTACAATATTATTGCGCAATACAAAAAATAGGCTATTCGAAGTTCTAATGCTACGCAGACGAAGTCGCGGGCAACAGCTAGTAATCATAATATCAATTTACTTCCCTTCCGTGCACTATCCTACAGCAACCATTTGCATATTTTCCAGGTTGCCAGCAACAGTGTTGTTTCTATTAAGGCGCCGATTCCCTTGAGTAGCTGATTTTAAAATGAGAATCACGTCTAAACGGCTAGTCGTGATTTATTGGAAAAAATATATGTTATATTAGACCATTTTCTTATTAATTTCATAGAATAGAATAGAATAGAAAAAAAAAAAAAAATATATTATTAAAATTTTGAGTTTTATTCGTATAACATAGTGTAATTAATTTGTAAAGTTATGTCTAAAACGGACAAAAACATGACAATCACAACTAAACCGCGGGGCGTATTTTAATGAAATTGACATCATATCAAAGACAATTTAATTATCTACATTTGAATCTGAAGCTTTTTTTATTAAAGTCATAGAATAATAAGAAAAGTACAAAAAACTACTAAATTTCGGGTCGCGCGGGTGAGAAACGAGGGCGTGTTTTGTTCCCTCAAGGTCGTTGGCGTTAGTCGTCGTCTAAATGATAGAGTGATTTGGTCAGTACTGCCAGAGATTACTACCTCCTCATCATCATCATCATCATTTCAGCCGAAAGACGCCCAGTGCTGGACATAGCCCTCCCCCAAATGTCACCACATTGAGCGGTCTCGTGCGTCTCGTATCCAGCGGATCAGTCTGCATAATTGCGTAAGTAAATTCGGCAAGACAAAGGGTTTGAGCCCATAAAAGATTATGAACAATTGACCAATCACATGCGAGATGAAAGACGCGATGTGGATCTCCGTCTATGTGAGTCCCATACTCTAACAAAGTCAAAGTCTAAGATATTTTATAGTTAGTTAGTTTATATCAGGTAATGAAGATCACCATTCAAGAGGTGTTTCAAGTTCAAATAGACCTCAAAACACGGTCAAATAAATTCATCTTTACTTAACGCATGACCTTGACCTTCATCTTCTCTGTTTTACTCTAAAATCCGCCATGACCGTCAGTGTATTCGAACCTAACCCAAGGGGTTCGTTAATATTCACGGCGGGTTCCGCTCGATGTCACGCCCAACGCCGCAGCCGTCACCCTCCGTCGATGACGCGGGACTATTCCCGTCCCATGGGGACTATGAGCGGAATGTGTGGAGGAAGTACGCATTTTCTGTGGACGACCTTGGATGCTGGATGCTGTTATATAAATGGTGATTTTTGCTTACGTGATTTTGTTATAAATAGGTCGCAAATAAGAGGTACAGTATAAATTAGGTTGGACGCAGCAACTCTTCAACTACGGTAAAATATATTTTAGTAAAAAAACCGTATGATGGATAACACTTTTATTATGCGTACATCAAAGGAGTGGCATTCCCTTCCGGAGTTTGTATTGCCTGGTTTTATCTACGCAAGCGTGCTCCACGTCGACCATATAATCGCTTACCATCAGGTGAGATAGTGGTCAAGCGTACCTAACAATTAATAAAATAAAACACATACCACGAATATATATGTAGATATTGTACATCAGGGCCGATTATGAAAGAAAGCTTATATATTAAAATTGTTCATAAAAAATCTTTTTTTAAAACAAGCTTTTTTCTATTCTTCTCAGCAAACACTTGATACCCATATCATGGCAGTGCACAAAAATAACGAGTCTTATCTTAGGCTGTCCGCCATATTTGATTTAGAATGACGTCACTTAGCTAACCATGCATTGTCATCCAAACTAAACGTGTATGCAAAATTTCATCTTAATTCGTGGAGGATAACTGCTTTAAAATTCAGTTGCAAGATTTGACCCGAACACACTTAGTTAAATAAAAGCTTGTAATAAAAAGGAAATACCTAGCCATTTCATCCCGTTTAGACTAAGATACCTAAGTACTTGTAAGCAAACTAGGAAACCTGACTAATTGATGTTTTTTTGGTCAATAGCTGAAAGTCAGTAAGTGCTCAATCAAAGTACCTAACACCTAAAGAGTATAATGTTTTGTGGACAAATGTAACTTTCTGTACTGCAATAAAATTCTTTACGAAGGCATTTCTTCCTTTTCTAGAAAAGTCGTTGTGGCTGCTTAAGAATGCAGAGATTAAATTGTCTCAAGAGGCGAATATTAAACTGATTAAATATTCTACAATACCACAGTACGTTCTTTTGTTAATCTGTGGTGAAGTGCAGCACTGGTTGGTTTTTATAAGTTGCAGAAAAACACTCGATTAACGACGGATAAAAAATTTAAGATTAGGGCAGTGGCTCAAATGGAGAGATTGTGGGTTTACACTTACAGGAATTTGCAAGAAAAAGATGTAGTGCAAGATGAAGTGTAAAATTAAATTATTAGATATACGAGGTAGGTAGTCATTATTCAAATTAATATTGTAATTATTTGTATGTCTGTTAGTAACCTCTGGCAGTGGTTTCTGATTCGATTTTATAAATTCTTTTACAGATAAAAAATATACACTAATGCATAGTGAGTATTTTTTTTCTGATAATTCACGAAGATTGGGATATGCCACGTAAGTGAAGCAGCCGGAAAAAGTCAGTCAGCTATCATTGTTAATGGATCAAAGCACGAGGATCTTACAATAGTACCTGTCTAGATCCAAACTGTGTCGACTCATCATGAAAGATCACGTGTTGAGTCTGCGTGTTCAAACGAAGTTAGACACGCGACCTCGCCGCGTGATCTCTAAACAATCACAAACTTCATAAGTCACACAAGGCCTTGAAAACTAAAGTGTCGACAGTTAACACATATTTACAATTCGACTGAAAATTAACACTATGATTATGACTATGGAAGAAATTCGTGAATTATTCGATAGAACACAACAGCAACGAACATAGAGTAAATAAAAGAGAAGCTTTTTTTTGCAATCCCTCTCTTTTACGATTAATATGCGGACGAAGACACTGGAATGTTTAGCAGGAAAAATAGCAGAGCGTGAGTCGAGAGATTTTTGGTTGAGATAAGAAAATAAATTAATAAATTACACTGATCTCAGTTTCTCCGAATCTATTAATAACTTCAAATGTTTTGGTTGGTCATAATTTATTCTCTCTGATTTACTCTAATGCCCTGTTCTAAAATGTATAGTGAGGGAGAAAATAAACAGAAAGAGATCCGGCGAGGCGCGGGCGGACGAGATTTCTCTTTCAGACGTTTTCGCATCACTCTTAAGCGGAATGTTTAACATTTCTTAAATATTTACTTTGACATAATGGGAGCTTAATGGTAAGCGGGCATACTTATTCCATCCTTTACCTGAAATTCAGAAGGCTTCGCAATACCTACTACTTAAATGAGTGGATTTTATTTAGCGTTTCCTACTTTTTGGAGCAAAAAATTGACAGATTACTGGACATAGTCCTCGATTACTTTGTTCTCGCATGGAAAAATAACTTATTATTGAAGGTACTTAATTGTAAATGTAATTCTGTGGGCCACATCGATACATAAATAATACATCTGTTTATATTGGTTTTTGTACATCGAAATTATTTCCAAAATAAATAGCCAGGGTGTTAAAGGATAACCAAAAGAACCCATTTCCAGCGTTTTAGGAATTTTTGTCTGTTATTCTGTTTAGTTGTGCACGCAACATGTAAAATTTACGTACATTGAAGTATAACTAAGTTTTTGTTTCATCGCAATCGTTCATCCAATCAAAAGTAAGATGAATTTTAAGTGTCCAAGATGTAAAATACACTCAACACAACACACGCAATTCAGATACTCGGACAGTTGATAGATGGCGTTCTGAATTTGACGATATTTTCTGAATGGTGGTGTTAACACTCTCCGCAGAAGAATGACCCTAGAAAAAAAAATGGTAGGCAGGTAGGATAGGCATAGGATAAACGTAGCAAGGTAAGTAGGGTAGGTAGGAATGTAAGTATGGATAGGTAGGTAGGTAGGTCTAAGTGAATAGGATAGGTAGGTAAGTAAGTAGGGTTGGGTAGGCAGTTGACGGGAGCGAAGCCCAGCTAGTTTATAATAATATTGGTACTGTTAACAACTGATTAGCAAATTCTTAATTCAAAATTCTATATAGAATTCGAATTTAGAATCTGCTAATACCTTTAGGTGTGTGTTAATCCATCAGAATCACGGCTTACTTGCACAGAACATAAATACCCTACTTGGCTTTGGATGAAACATGACCTAGATGACCGTCGAATCCGACTCGGCTGGACGGCGTTCGGGAAGTTGCGCGGTATCTTCTCATCCAATTTACCTCATATAATTTACAGTGTCTCAAGACAAAAGTGTATGACCAGTGTGAGCGACCACGTCTCGGTCCCATAGGTGATCACTGACATGATCACCTATGGGACCGAGACGTGGTCGCTCACAGTGTGCCTTATCAGAAAGCATAAAGTCACCCAAAGGGCAATGGAGCGGGCTATGCTAGGAGTTTCCTTGCGTGATCGCATCAGAAATGAGGATATCCGCAGAAGACCCAAAGTTACCGATATAGCCCGAAGAATTGTGAAACTTAAATGGCAGTGGGCAGGGCACATTGGTCGCAGAACGGATGGCCGATGGGGCTGAAAAGTTCTGGAGTGGCGAGCAAGAACCGGCCGGCATAGGATGCGTTGGAAGGCCTCCCACTAGGTGGACCGATGACCTGGTTAAGGTTGCGGGAACGCGCTGAATGCGAGACGCACGGGAACAGTCATTGTGGCGACGCCTGGGGGAGGCCTATATCCAGCAGTGGACGTCTTTCGGCTGAAATGATGATGAACTAGATTAGGACATACGACTTTTTTAGCTCGGTAATATGTATGTATCCCGTGGGATTATTTTCGACATACATGCTGGTAACGTCACTTGCAAAAGCCTAAAATACATTATGTTTTGTAAGGTATATGTTAGGCATACTTTTGCCTAGCCCGTGTCCGTTAATTGAACTTTAGTCGAATCTTTTGATTTATAAGGGTTCACGCTACTTAAGGTTAATTAGTTAGATTAGGGCTTCTGGGTTAATGCTGTGCCCTTTTAGTGGCTAAGGGAAGATTATGTTATTAACGGAGACCAAATTATTTAAAAAAAAAACCTAATCCAGTTCAAAGTTACCGCAAATTGGGTTTGAGTAGAAAGTTCTTTCTTCGTTTTTCAAAAACTGGGGGGTGACCACAAGCTCTTAGAGTAAGGTTATTTTGAGATCGAGTAAGGGACAGATGTATCTGACTTGTATACATCTGTCACTTACTCGATCTCAAAATAACCTTACTCTAAGAGCTTGTGGTTACCCCCCTGTTCAAAATTTTAAATTAGTTTTCTTTTCTAAACTGTCGAATAGTTCCGTCGTTATTTTAAATTCAAGAAGATTAACAATTTGCTGAATAGTAAGCCATTTTTGACTTACCAAAACCAAGGTGGCGATTCTTATTCGGTTACATTTTTACCCGACTGCCGAAGGAGGGTAATGTGTTTATCAGTCTATGTATGTATGTAAGTATGTATGTAAGTATGTATGTAAGTATGTATGTAAGTATGTATGTAAGTATGTATGTAAGTATGTATGTAAGTATGTATGTATGTTTGTATGTATATGTTTGTTCCTATATGGCGTTCCAGAGACCAAACGCGTTGGCCGATTTTGATGATTCATACGTCAATCGATGCGTCTTAACCCTGCGAGTGTCATAAGCTACATTAAAATTGGATAATAGAAAAATGGCGGCCTTTGGGTGCCATATTGTGGGAGCCCATTTTTTTTTTCTTCCAAACCCATCGTGTGGGGTATCAAAATAAAGGGTTTTAAGAGGTGATTTCAAAAATATAAAACTCTTATATGTTTAAATGTATCTAATTCGAAAAAAAACTAACTAAAAAGTTATAAATAAAAAATCTTAATTCAAAAAATCAAAAAACCCGACTGCTTCAAAAGCGAACTAAAAAGTCGTAAACAAGGAAAAATTCATGCTGTGCAGGCGGAGGATACACCAGATTTTGGTCAGCCAGCCCGCGAATATGTATCCTCCGGCTGCACAGCATGATTTTTTCCTTGTTTACGACTTTTTTGTTCGCTTTTGAAGCAGTCGGGTTTTCTGATTTTTTTATTAAGTTTTTTTTACAAGCTTTTATTTATTTTCTATGTCCGGTGTTTCCTGTAATCAAAATTTACAAGTGAAATTTCACCGTATTTGATTGAGCTTTTTTATACACACGTTTATTTTTCGCGATTCGTGACTTACTTAATGACTTAATATCTTATATCGTCCCCTGGATGGGGCAAAGGGCGTCCACAGTAGTCCTCCATCGCGATCGGTCTTGAGCTTCACGCTTCACCTCGCTCCACGTCATGCCGATGCTCGTCGCTTCCGCCAACACGGTGCGAAGAAAAATAACTTTATTTTTGGAATTCGGTGTCCATGTTGCAAAAAAATGGGAAAAAAGAAAGTTATTTTTCACTTTGTAGTTTTTTATTTAGAAGACGGTTGTATTTTTTTGAAACTAAGCTTTTTTATTTGGAAATATTTTCGTTGTACTTAAACCACTTTTCTACAGTTTTTTTACAAATTGATGATGATGATATGGCTTGATAAATTAATTGTTTTAAATTTATTATATTAAACACCGGCTTCATCTATGGCATCTTGCAACGCTATTCGTGATTTCCGAGAAAGCTGATCCTATTCTTCCGGATTTGAAACGGTCACTTCCTGTACCCTTAAAACATTGTTAAAATGTAGATAATCATTTAAATGTAAAGTATATTCGTGAATTCGTTTTACCTTACCTTGCAGTATTTTGGAGATCGCTACGGAGAAAGTAGAAAGGCTAAGGTTGACTCCGAATATTATGAACTAGGTTTGCATCTAGTATCGTTTGACAGTTGTATGGGGTTAAAGTTGGTAGGAGTTGGGTCCGTGATTATAACACTACTACTCTTATTACAAGGTAGGCAATGCATATTTATCCTTTGTAGCGTAAGGTTGAAGGGGTTGCACTGCCCGCAGCGCCGCAGACTTTAAAATGTTTTGAGGTTAGGTTATAATCATTTGTTTTTCTCAAGAACGATGCATTTACTTTTCATGGGAGTGATGCCAGCTGAGAAGGGAGACCCCCTTCCTTCCCTCCTCTTGTCGAACGATACTAGATGATTATTATTGATAACAGTTTGGTTTGAACTGTGAATCCAGTACTTCTACGGCATAAAAGCATAAGAGGTGCTTGTGCTTGTCTCTTTATGTGTCTTTTGGGGATGGTTTTATCGTTTATAGAATGCCACTTTATCTAGGCCCCCTTTTGCTAAAAAATATCCCTATGTAATAAGGTCCTCCTTTTTTATCTCGACAGTATTTACTTATTTAGGAACTGATTTAAAGATCCTTGTATAGAAAATTGTAATTAAACGTCTGTTAAACAGTTGCTAAACATCGTTGGGCATTTTATAAATAATTATAACTTTCGTGTAGTTTGTTTTCTTAGAATTGTAGTCAAAAGGGGTAACCAATTAATTTCAAAGACTATCTAGTACGATTATATAGTACGAGCAGCCAACGGTAGCCTCCAGGAGAAGGTATCTTCTATGTTATCGTCTAAACTGAAAAATATAATCTCACAAATGTGACCAAAATACGTCCTAGTCTTATCCAGCATTATAAATGCATAACAGTACAAACACACCTCGTACGAAACAATTGCACCCGAAGCACGGAACATGGGCGAGATTTTCTTGGTTCATGCTCTGTTATTTAAGTAGGTAGATTACCGACCTCCTTTCTAGGTAACAACATAGGTATGTGGCTTCTTTGCTCGTTTATTCCTGACTACATCTAGAGTCGACAAGATTGATTAATGACTCATCCTAAGCGTATTTTATTTTACTACAGGTATTCTAATATTCTTAGGTCGAATGTTACTTAAATATTTATTTTCTTAGCAATCAACTTTTTAAAGATTTTATAACACAGTGACTTACTGTAATTTCAATGACATGCCACCATTTTAATATCTACTTGACGTTTTCATTTGGCATTTTTCTTTAAATTTAAAAATATACTTCTGTAACCGAAATAGTTCGTATACGTTATTATTATCAAATATTGTTCTGTAACTCTTTCTATAATCAAACAATGTTGGACGGCAGTTAATTCCAAATTCAAAACATAATTTCTGCTTTATCAAAAAATACTTTTAAATCAATTTATACCTAACATATTGCAACTTGCTTGACTGTACATAAATTCATATTTCGATATAATTTCGAACCATCGCCACTTACTTACTCAACTATGGACTTTAGCGTTGTTTATTCAAAGCTGATTTTAACTAATCAATTGCAATAAAAGGGTGGAATAGCTTGTCCTAGAACCAAAAATTCGAAGACATTTGACATCCACCAATCCGCACTGGGCCTGCGTGGTGGATTACGGCCAATTCCCTCTCACAGAGAGGAGGCATGTGTCCCAGCAGTGGGAACATTAAACGGCTGATGATGATGATACACAATCGCTGAGTGTCATAGACTACTTATCTGTTATCCAAGAAAGTGCACGGTCCCTGCGGGAATGACCACGGAAGGGAAGCCATGGGAAGTAGTTATGCCTAATATTATTTAGCTAAACTTGCGAAACACGACTTTACAAAAAAACATTGAATTTTGTGATATGTTTTTAAAATACGTTGATATTTATTGTGTACGTAAGAGTAACATGTTGATGTAATTACATTCCTTAATTACGTATGAGTCGCACGAACTCACAAGTGTTAGTTATAAGAATACACGCAGTGTAGGATGACGCTAGATCTAATTAGGTACATAGGTACATTGCTTAATTTGATGGCCTCTGAGAATAAATTCTCTCATGAATGTCTTATATTTATTATTAATTGTACTTATTTTGAGGATTCTGAATGTCAATACTTTTGTAGAGAGAGGGGAACCAAGTACCTACCAAATAGTAACTTAACTATAATCTGAAAGAAAAAGTACTTAAATCCAATTCCGACTAACTTTATATATAAAAATAATGTAATCTTATCATTGTTATAGCCGAATTGAAAGCGGGACCTAAGCAGGAAGTTCGGGAAAACTTTCTGATTGCAATCGTAAAATTTTATTGCTGTTTTTTTCTGAAACATCGCGAAAATTTGAATTTTTCGCGTGACCGCCAGACCGACTGTCAAAAGTTTGGGTTCACTGAAACATTGCCTGCTAACTTTTAATAGTTAGTTTCCTAATTCGCGAGCATTTTACTTAATTGTTACATGGCTCGAAAAGCCTGCAAAACTTTGGCTTTACGATTGATTTAGAAGTTTGTGCCAGAGCAATAAATCCTAATTTAAACTTTTATTCGTTTTTTGTAAGCAATGATTTGATTGTCTGTATGACCGATGTCACCTTCCTATCTATTCTTGAATAGTTAAAGATAATTGAGTAGTTCAAGACTGGTCAGGAAAGACAATGGCACAGTGATCACGTGCTGCCGTGTACAGCGAGGCTCAAAGGCGGTGCTTTTTTAGTCTTTTCAGGGATGTGACCTAACAGACGTGCATAGATGGGAGTTCCGGGGTAGCTTTTAGAGAGGTCACGAGATCCCTTCTACATGGTAATGGTGATCACCGGGGTGGTTTAAGTGAGGTAAAAATCCCATACGCCCTGGTCTTTTCTCCAAAATTCCAGGCACCTTTTTTAAAAAAAGGTCAAGGCTCCGGTTGACAGGGACGACGATACGACAGTAAATAATTTCTATAAAAACGCATTGCGGCAGCAATCATCTGCCTAGCCTTTTCCCAACTATATTGGGGTCGGCTTCCAGTCTAACCGGATCCAGCTGTGATCAGTACCAGTGTAACACATGCAGTGACTGCCTATCTGACCTCCACAACCCAGTAACTGGGCAATACGGTACCCCTTGGCAAGACTGGTGTTAGATCTCAAGCTTCTGACTACCTGTAATGACTGTCAAAGATCTTCAAATGACAGCCGGGACCAACGGCTTAACGTGCTTTCCGAGGCACGGAGGAAACTCGGTATGTTGAAATGGTCAGCCATCCACGGACCGACCTCATCAAGCGTTGCTTAACCTTGATGATTGACCAGTGCGGCTGTTATTATTTAGCCACGAGTTTTGCGGGGGCAGATATGGTCTAATCTAAAAACATTGTATGTAACGTTAATGATCCTTAATCGAATAAATAAATTGTATTACAAAACTGCCAATATTATACTGTCATCATCTCTACAGGCAGGTACTTAGAATTAGAATATGCCAATCAGTCGAGATGTTTTATTCACGTTTTCAGCTACATACTAGAAACCGAATTTTCCCTACAGAAATTCGAGATTATTCAAATCAATACAGTAGGCTGGGTCACGGCTCATTGGAAGGGAGCTCAACTCTCAATACAAATGAGCTCAATAAAAAAAGCTAAAGGTTCTCCAAGTGATGTACTCGTACGAATTGGACAAATCACTTCAATTCTTTCTTTGATAAACTCACAGATACGAACGGCTTCATTCGATTCAGTCTTAGTATTTAAGTTAACGTTAAAGCTCTTTATTTTTCAAACTGTAGGGGAGATCATACATTCTAATAAATTGGATTATAAAACCTTTCAGGTACCTTAATTAGCTTACAAGAGTTGTTTGGAAAAGGTGATGGAGTTATTTGCCTACGGTGGGACAAAACGGGCTACTTAGATAGATGCTGCGTATTGTTGAAATTTACAAAATGCCCTTATAAAGTGTCCGAATAAAACTGGTTTTTACAACCGAAACTGAATTTCGGCAAAAGTCTCAGTTTCAGCCGAAACCGAAGCCAAAACTTCCTTACAAGGATCATGTTTCGAGGGAAAAATAAAGAAAATGTTATTATAATCAGTCAGTATTTATTTTTTATCTTTAAATCACATATCTAAGCAGTCTTCGTCATTTTCACTTATAGGTATGATATTTATTCTTAAATGAGGGTTCTTAGGTGTTGGGTTGTTATGTAATCAACATCATCATTCAAGAAAAAAATAATCGCAAATAATTTATAATACTTGCTTGGAAGGAATTTAACGCGCTGAACATGACCGATCACAGCACGAGAACTCCCGAATGCAGTTTCAGTTTCAGTTGTAGTTTCGGCAGGTTTGCCACCGAAACCGAAACTAAACCGAAACTCGTTTTTTTGCCGAAACTAGATCGAAACCGAACTTTCTTTCGGACACTAGAAAATCGCAATATAATATAAATATAATATTGCATTGTTAATTGATACTAAATCTAGTGATTTAATTAAACATCATGTATCGTAACCCAATCGTCGCTAATAATACCATACCTATGTAAATAACTACTCTGCTGTTATATGATATATACGGTATATTAGTACGAGTATCTTAATGCTATTGTCATTTGCATTGTCCCATAATTTAGCGGCCACTAATCAGGTCATAAATCTAGCAAATCGGAAACTAGTTTACACAGTTCGAACATGATTGTGCGCTTGTACGAGTAGGTAGGTACCTATATCTAACCAGAATACGTAAAATATTTGAAAGCGGAATCATAGATTTGTGTTTTTGTCAAGTAAATAACCATCTTGTAGATTAGCTAAAGTACCTACACACATCTTTCATGGGGTACTTTGTTAAATTCTATAACAAAATTCCTTGTGTGATAATAAAGTTAAATGAAAGAAAATTTAAAACAATAGTTAAAAGCACACTTTGTAAACAAGCATATTACAAATTAGATGATAATTATATGATTCAAGATAAGAATGCTTGGAAACATGCTGGTCCTGCTCCATAAGCCTATCTTTGGTGTAGACAAAATCAAACTGGTTAATTTGTATTATATTTATAAAAATAGTAACGCTTTATTTTCATATATTTTTAGGGTTCCGTACCCAAAGGGTAAAACGAGACCCTATTACTAAGACTCCGCGGTCCGTCTGTCTGTCTGTCTGTCACCGGGCTGTATCTCATGAACGGTGATAGCTATACAGTTGTAATTTTCACAAAATATGATGTATTTCTGTTGCCGCTATAACAACAAATACTAAAAACCGAATAAAATAAATATTGAACTGGGGGTTATACCAAAAACGTGCTTTATTTGCCGTTTTTTTGCGATAATGGTACGGAACCCTTCGTGCACGAGTCCGACTCGCACTTGGCCGGTTTTTTTCTTCTCTTTTCGTTTAAAAAAAATGACTCACACACTGTTCCGTTGTTGTTGAATTAGGTAATTTACCTATGTTTGCAATATTTGTAGGTAAGTATTTATCAAGTAAAGGAATTTACCTGTTAGTGCTTGTAATTCTATATACCTATATGTAGTATAGTGGTGCTGGTTACATCGTCCTCACGTATATGAATTTATTAATGTATGTACTTATGTAAATATCGTAAAAATCTTTTTTTTTTTTATAGTAAATAAGGAGTTTCTTGTGCGTTCTTCTCCATAACAAGCTAATTTTCCGAATGCACGGTAGAATAAATTTTTATTACTTGTAAATTTTAACGTTCAAAAGTGCCGCATAATGGCCTACTTGAAATAAACACATTTGACGTTGACTTTGATAATTAAGGGGTAATAGCAAGGTATAATTGTCGGCACGTAACTTGGGCAGAATCGGTAGATACACAAGTCGTTTTTTAGGTCTCTTTGGTTACGAAGCGGGTCGCGGGGAACGGTCAGTTCGCGCACTATGTGCGAACTTACCCCCACTTAGCCAAAACCTTGCCAAGTTACATGCAGGGACACATTAGTACTCTCAAACCAGTGAAGGGAAAGGCAAACATGCACATGGATTACATGCTGAGATAGGAGCCTATATGGCCACGCACTGGATCCTTTGTTTTTAAGTTTTGTTTATTTACTTTTGTTTTTCTGTCTGTACCTCTTATGCGATTCACAAATAAATATGTTTTCTTTCTTTTTTTTCATCGTGTAGAAACTGACATATTCTAGATTCTAGGATATAATATTTTAGATTTTTTTGTTCTAGGATCTAGAACAAAAAATGTCGAAGATTTTGACGTCTACTAACCGGCACTGGGTCCGCGTAATGGTCCCACACCATCAATCAAAACATCAAGGAACATTTTACTAGGTACCGATATATATACTAACTTTGGGATTTTATTTATTGTACCAATACAATTAAGTAGGTAGTCGATAAAAGTCTATTGTATTAACCGACTGCCTCGGAAGTAGGACAATATTTTTATTGTGTAGATCAAGTGACAACCTCGGGGCACAATACCCTCTTCTCTTTGTAATAACATAAATACTCGTACATATTATTTTTGTGTATCGTTTATTTAGTATTATTTATTCAGTATTATCATTTACTTTATCGAAGTTATATAGGTACTAAGGGCAAAAGGAATATAATTTCTTCATATAATTTTAAATAGAATCCATTATTTCATAACGACACTATGCGACTTTAGAACTGTAGAACTCAAAAGTTTTATAAAATAGTAAACTACTTGTGGCTTCTCAATGGCTGGCCCATAGATTTAGTTTTTTTTTTGGTAATGGTCGGGCCACGGCCGTAGGCGGCTAAGACGACATCAAAGAGTAAAATAATATAATATGGGAGGACGACATTTTTAGCATTCTCAATAGGAACCCCTAATTATCCAAAAATTTAAATGTGTGGATGCCAGATTTCTTTTTTCAAAAAGAAAAAAGGTAGTCATATGACCAAAAAGGTTTTATTCATCCCAAAAATGGAAGCGACGCGACGACGCTACTAAAGATAGGGGACGCAAAACGCAAATTTTCATTGAATTGGCTGTGAATCAAAATCGAACCTATTCTAGTGCCTTTTATGTAGGTATGGTGTACACTTTTATCGTCTCTAACTTGCGAATTAGTTCACTCCATGTTTTAGAGCCAGCAGTAGACATAAAACTGGTGTTTGTACGGTAGTACATTATTATTAGTTAGATTATCGGGGCGTAAGATTGCCTTTAAATCTCATTATAGTAGGTACTACGGAGCAATTTTCCCGTGCGTGCAGTTGCGCTTGCCATAAAAATGATATCCCACGTGTTTCCACTGCCAGCTGCACTAATGCGAGCTTTGTTTCTTATCATTATCCATATCTATCTAATACCTATAAATAAACGAGCAATTCATGTATATATATAATCTGAATCTCGAAAACGGCAAATCATGAAATTTAATATGCAGGGCCTTTCGGGGGCGATAAATCGATCTTTTTATGTTTTATTTTTAGAAAACGTCGTATTCTCTATTTTCACCCGAGTAGAGCTCGGTAGCCCGGGTACTTTCTACTTAAGAATATTATAAATGCGAAAGTTTGTGAGGATGGATGGATGTAGTATGTATGTTTGTTTGTTACTCTTTCACGCAATAACTATCAAACGGATAGGGAGGAAATTTGGTACAGAGATGATTATAGTCTGAATAGCACCTAGGATACTTTTTACCGGGAAAATGTTTACTTGGGATAAATTTTGATATTCACGCAGGCGAAGCCGCTGGCAGAAGCTAGTAATATTATAAATGCAAAAGTAGCTGTGAGTTTGTTACTTTTTCTAGCCTTAATGGCTGAACGGATTTGGATGAAACTTGGCACACAGGTGGACCATGTCCTGGATCTTTCTATCTTTCACCATTTGCAAATTGATTCCTAGTAATTATTGTGATGCAAAATTGGTGTAGTTTTGTTTCTTAAGTGTCAACGCAACTGAATAACTTCGCACTATTAAACAGGCGCGATCTCGGTAAAGTGGAACTGAGATCTTTGTAGTACTCGTAGTAGTATTAACCTCATCAGTGAAGTGAAGCTGCCGAAAAGACTGACGGATATTTGCATTATACAAGTGACTATAAAAAAACGGTTGCGATGACAACTCGTCATACTAGCTATTTCGTCGCTATCCATAATAGGTCACTTTCACTAATACGTCACTTTGTACATGTAGTCAGCTTCCCAATTCGTCTCAAGCCGTATTACGTCTCTACTCGTCCAATGCTTAAGTTCAATGTGCAGAAAGGTACAAAATTATAAAGTGCATAGGTACCTGATGCATTTCCGAGGTACAAAAGAAGAAGATAAAAAAAAAGAGATTGGTTGCCTGGTGGTTACCTGACAGCTCTATGATGATATATGTTTGTATGTATGTATTTTTCAATGTAGCGTTCTATAGACCAAAGGCGTAAGCCTATTTTGATGATTCTTACGTCAATTGATTCATCATAACCTAGTGTCACTGGCTACATTATAAATGAAAAAAAAGACGGATTCTGGGCGCCGTATTGTGGTGGCCCAATTTTTTTTCCCGGCCACGACCTCGGGTGTGATGTGTTGGACTACCCCCGCGACGTCTAAGAGGGGTCCGATAAGGACCAGGCCCGAGTCGACGCGGCGACGGCGCGTTGTGTTCCACACGCGCCTCAAAGAGATGTCAGCAGAAACTAACGGAGTCCGTTACGGCCGATGCCTATCTGGGTCGCGGATAAATTTGAAAAAAAATTACCACGACCCTTGGAACTAGCAACTGAAGGAACACGGGTGGAATTTAGTCAGTAAAAGTCTGACACGTCTGCCCGCTTCACTCAGAGCAGGAAAAGTCATTGGATTATTTCCCAACCCAAAAAACAGAAAAAGGGGTGTCAACACAGGTCACATAAGTCCTACCCACACGACATCAACTTCATGCCATCTAGTCTCTTCCTGAATTACTAGAATGTATTTTTAATTTTGCTGTTCTGAAAATGTTTAGATAATTTGTGCTGTAAATAAGCGTCGGACGAGTTGGGACAGGGACGTAATACGGCTTGAGACAAATTGGGCAGCTGACTACATGTAGAAAGTGACGTATCATTGAAAGTGACTTATTAAGGATAGCGACGAAATAGCTAGTGACGAGTTGTCATGACAACCAAAACCATTTAATACTTGACTAAAAGCTTTAGTAGCTAGGTAATATTCCAAAAAAAAACTGGTAGTGACAGTTGCAGTGACACTGACACTGACAGCAGGCGGCCCGCGGCAGTCAGACTCAGATTGTTTACCTTTTGGATTGGAGGACTAAAGTTTTGTTTATCCTAACCTACATACTTTAGATCGGCTATTCATTAAACGCTTTGATTAAATTAGTTAACTTTGCCAACTGCCAAGCTTTTCTTATCCAAAGTGTTTACTAGAAAACCTTATCTTCAGTCTTCAACATGACTGGCATTTCTGAAGTATATTTAGATTCAGTAATACGTAAAATAGCGGCTGTGACTCACATCAAAGATTGGAGTTACAACCAAGTAAAGTTTCAAAGTATCGCGCAGAACTACTTTGGAATATTAATACCGTTGGTTTTGTCAGGCAAACGAAAAGAGAAGGAAGTAAAATTAAATCTAGTTTTAAAATTGGCTCCAACCAACGAACAGTATCGAGTAAGCGGCGCAGTAACAGTTATGTTCGCCAGAGAAGTCTTTATGTATTCAGTTGTACTCAAAAAGTACCAAGAACTGCAGGAACATTTACCTAAAAAGTCACAGTACATCATGCCTCAGAGTTATTTCGTTCAGGAAGAATATTGCAAGGAAGTCATTGCTCTAAAAGATATGTGTGGAGACGGCTACAAGCCTTACACTCATGAAATGTTCCTCGACTTGGATCATACGCTGGTTTCTTTAAAGTCTCTAGCTAAACTACATGCTTTGTCATTTATTCTAAAGAATGAAAACCCCAAGCAGTATATAGAAATAGAAGAGACTTGTATACCTTTAACCGAACATACAAACAAAAGGTACATGGAAATAATGACCGATAGATTAGATAAAGCATTGAAGATATTTAATGGCACAAAATATATACTACTGTTACAAACGTTACAACAGAATTGCCCTAATTATTTTTGTGCAGCTGTCCATTCAGTACAAAATACATGTATTTGTCATGGAGACATATGGAAAGAAAACATTCTTTACAAATATGAGGTTTGTTTACTTAGGATCACTTTTATTTTGGGTTAATACACAAGGGGAATGGCGCTCGTTCCTCAGTCCCCTTATTTCAAATTAAGAATACATGTTTGGTTTCCCATTCCCCTTATTTCAAATTAAGAATACATGTTTTGTTTATTGTTTGGGTCATCCCAATATTTCCTTTTTTTTTCCAGGGTAGCAAGCCTGTCTCAGCCTGTATCATAGACTACCAAACAGCCCGAGTATGTAGTCCAGCATATGATACATTGTACCTGATTATAAGCAGCACCAATACAGAATTGAGAAACTGCTATATTGAGCAACTATTGGACATATATTACAGAACATTTGAAACAGTTTTGAAAGACGCTGGCTTGGAGCCTGATGAGATATATCACAGAAAAATGTTTGATAGTGATTTGCAGGTAGTTTCACCGGCTTGTTTGATAACTGCCAACTGTGCATTATGGTTATCAAATGGTTTGCAAGAGGTGGGTCACGTGAGAAGCAAGCATGTTTGGAATACCAAAGAAGAAAAGGAAATAGCTTCGAACAAATACAAAGAAATTGTTCAAGAAATTATAGAAGATCTTTCTAATTTTGGTTATTTATCTCTGGATATGTGATAATGTAGCTTCATCATCATCATCCTATAGCTGTCCACTGCTGGACATGTGCTGCTACCAGCAATCCTGCATCCTATCATTTAGCTATAAGCATGTTGATGTTCTAAATAATGTTGCCAGAGGTAAAACAAAATATCTGTCTGGAGAAGGAATGTCATGGATCTGATTTATTTATTATATTTTTATTTATTGATAGGCTCGATTTGACCACCAACAAACAAACTTGATTGGAAACAATTCTACAATTTCTTATATTTTATGAAAATCTTCGAAGATGTTTACGAACTTCAAAAAATGTTGTGTACAAATCTCAAGATGACCAAAGGATAAACCAAAATTAATTTGTGATCTATGCTATGTTATGTAGGTACATGTTTACCAAAAAAAATTGAATATTTTATACCAAGCCATATTGTTGAATAATAAATAATATAAATATTTTGTTATTTACTTTGTTTACTGTTTTCTTTATTTCTCGGTTGCTGAAATGTTATCTAAATATAATGTAATATTGTTTTTTTTACAATTTTTTCGTTATTCTGCCCCATACTAGGAATTTCGTACTGTATCGTGGGTGTGTTAACAAACATAAAAACTCACAAACACAAACATCCCGAGCTGAAACAACTATCTGTAGGTCATACAAATATTTGTTCCGTTCGCGAATCGACCCGCGACACGCAACGCAGCAGTCAATTGCTCAACCACTGCGCCAAACTTGCGCAATGAATTCAAAGTACAGTACATAGGTTGTTTGTCCTGTTATGATACTTACAGAACAAAAACTAATCGTAACTGTAGAGGTCTGTTTCACGTTCACCTGGTTTTATCATTCAGACTCCACAATTATTGTTATGTATAGTGCTTGCCAAACTTCTGGACCGCCCTGAAAAAGCCGTCGGAAAGCCTTCCGATGCGCAAGTCACGAAACTATGCTGGTTTTGTATGAGATTTACTACGGCGCACCCATTGTAGCCAACTTCAGAGCGGCCAAGAAGTTTGGCGAGAACTATACTGTGTACCAGATAAATATTAAAATATTACAGTTAGAATTTTTTATCATTGTCTACCAGTTATGTAAAACTTTTCAGGTGATGAAACAGGATATAAGACTGGTAGGTAGAATTAACTTAGAGATATTGAGAACGAAGCTATAGTCCATTCGCGTTAAGTAAATAGTGAGTCATCGTTGTCAGCCGGCCTCTCGGCCAATCGGCAGGCTTATTACGTATCTTTTGCAAGAGCAAAACGATAGCGATCAAACGCTTTATGTCATAAAAGTCGGAATTACCTGCAGTGTAGGTACGGTAGGTCCTACACAATCGTTTGCTAATCGCTCGCTGTTTGTCAAATGCACTTATTAAAATGAAAAATCACCAACAACTCTAAAACTTTTGTACCTACATAAGGAAGAGCAATTATTGCGCAAAAATCGCTATCGTTTTGTTCTTGCAAAAAATACGTAATAAGCCTGCCGAGAGGCCGGCTGACAACGATGACTCACTATTTAATTAACGCGAATGGACTATATGTGTGTTATTACTTAGGGGTTGCTCTTGATCCTACTATTAATAGAATTGAATAGCTCTTTACTCGAGTTTCCATCAGAAGTTATAGTTATAACATAAAAGTATGAACACAGAAGGTGTCATACCATTTTGAGCAGGAATTCCAAAGGCGTCCTCAAATCCTCTGCATAATGCAAGATTTCTCAGCGTCTCACCTCACCAATTTACAGAACAGTTGGAATGGGTTAAATGTTTACTTTAAATTTTCTTTGTAGTTGCCAGAACGAAATAATTTAGGAACATTCTAGATTTACCAATTGTTAATCAGGAACTGTCTGGGTCATCAATATCAATTCCTCTATAAGTAATTAATATTTGGCATTAACTACTAATCTACTATTTGTGTTATTAGGTACTAGCTTTACCCGCAGTGTAGCTCCTGTGGCCGTATGGCCCATCCCGCGGAAACCGAGTTTCTAAGGTCTACGAACGATATCTAGTGCTTTCTGTCAGTGAAAGAATTTTCGTACCTAATAGATACCTTCTAGCTAGGGATTACTTCCTACAAACACCTAAACAATTGTTAGGTATCGGTAGTTAGATATACATAGTTCTCGCCAAACTTCTTGGCCGCCCTGCAGTTGGCTACAATGGCTGCGCAGTAGTAAATCTCATACAAAAACAGCACCGTTTCATGCGCATCGGAAAGCCAACTTCAGGATGGCCCAGAAGTTTGGCGCGAACTATACCTATAGTCGTGATAATCTAAGAACAACATACTCCCGGGATAAAAAGCTTTTAAAAATCCCGGGAGATCCCGATATCCTATGTGCTTTACCTGACTATATCCGTCCAGTCGTTTTGAGTGTGAAGAATTAACAAATATACAAACACACTACACACTCACAAACTTTCGCCTTTATAATATTGTGTGAAGTGTGATAGTTCATTGATCTCTGATACGTGGGACACTCAGAAAGTTTTGCGAAACTAAAAAAAATTGTTCTATACGTACATATATTTTTATTAAATCTTTTCAAAGTACTTTCCACCAGCCTCTATACAAAGATTCATGCGCCTAAACCAGTTTTCAAAACACTTTTTCCAGTCCGCCGCAGACACCTCGTTTACAGCCTGCTCGAACGCAGCCAGCGCATCTTCCGGCGACGAAAATTGTATCCCTTTGAGCTGATTTTTTATTTTTGGGAATAAAAAGAAGTCACACGGTGCTAGATCAGGGCTGTAAGGAGGGTGACCCAGGAGTTTGACTGGCGTACTGTCCAGGAAGTCCCTCGTTTTGAGTGCGGTGTGCGCAGGTGCATTGTCGTGGTGGAGCAGTAGCCCGCGGAGCCCTGTGTTTGGTCGCTTGTTGCTTATAACAGAGAAAACTTCTGGCAAACATTTGGTAGTATACCATTCGGCATTAATGCTTCTTTGATCCCGTAAGGGAATTGATACCAAGTGGCCAGTCAAATTAAAAAAGCTAGCGATCAAAATCTTACCCCCGCTTCTAGATCGCTTCACTTTGGTAGGCGTTGGCTCATTTTGAAACACCCAAACAGTCGACTGGCGCTTGGTTTCTGGGTCGTATTGATAAATCCAGGACTCATCACCTGTAACGATGTCGTAAACACGCCGAGACGAGCCTGCTTCAAATTTGTTAAGCATATCACGGCACCATTCCACCCGGGCCTGCTTCTGAGTATCGGTGAGGTTGTGCGGCACCCAGCGTGATACTATCCTCCTCACGCGAAGATGGCTGTGTAGAATCTCGTGAACGCTTCCCGATCCAATCTTCAATATGTGTTGAATCTCCTGATATGTAATTCGCCTATTGTCTTGGATTAAATTTTTCACTGCTAGCACGTTTTCTTCGGTAACAGCCGTCAAAGGGCGACCGCTTCTTTCGTCATCCCCCAAAGTTGGTCGACCGCGCTTGAATTCGTTATACCAACGATACACGGTTGCCTTGGAAGGGCCTTCATCCATGAATGCCATTTGAAGTCTATCGTACGATTCATCCGGTTTCAGGCGACACTTGAAATCGTATAAAATCATAGCTCTAAAATGTTCCCGGCGCAGATCCATATTTCAGTGAGACACAATACTTTGAATTAACTCGCAAAAAATGTGGAGGGAAATTTTGAAATTGGAACTTACTTATTTTTACTTATAAATAATCATATTTTCGAAAAACATTATAACTGGCCAGTCTCCCATATATAAAAACTTTTTTTCGCAATACTTTCTGAGGGGCCTGGTATTTTAGATTTAAATTTTAGGTAGCTACATAAGTATTTAAGTTAACTACCTACCTCAGGGATTGTGCGAAGTTAGTTTAAGTAGTTCCCAGACGTTGCACCTCACACAATAGCGGCGGTACCTACTCGTATTCTGTACTTAGTTGACGGAGAACAAACTTCCTTTATCAGTCATTTTAATTGTTGGCTCTTAGGTTGTTTCGGGATAAAGACGCCTTTACTGTGTGCCGTCCGATATAGACTCCAAAGCTGAGAGAGTTTTTCTCAGAGATTGCAAGAAATATTTTTACTTAGGTAGGTACTTCACACCAAAACCAAACATTATTTCAGCGATACCTAAGTAATTACCTTCATCCCAAACATGATTGACTTTTGATTTGAAAAATTATCGCTAGTAAAATTTCAGTTTGCTTGATATTGCAGTAGGTAGGTACCTATTTCCTAACTTTCTTGGTTTATGTAATTTTGCCAGATGATTGGGTTGTGATTGTGGCATCCTCGGGCATAGGCCCCATAATGCAATATTTTTTTTTTTGTTTTCGGAGGAAACCTTTAAATGGCGCCTGGAATATTGGAAAAAAGACCAGAGAATGTGGGATTTGTATCTCACAAAAACCAACCCAGTGATTACCACTTAGAAATGGTCCCGTGACCCACCGCACTATTCCCAAACCACTGCAACTCCTGAAAGCCAGAATCAACAGTGGCGACCACCAGAAAAGCGCCGAGTCAATGAAGCTCGACGAAGTCCAGGCGAATAAATTTAGCTGTCTTGGAACCCGCAACGAAATTAATCAGAAAAGAATAAAGGAAGAGTAGGAAAACAAAAACATAAATACCAATATTCCCTCCATATCAAGCAGGAGACAAGGTCATTAGGCACAAAGGGGCGTTTTCAACTGGGATAAGCCAAGTTGCCTAGCACCACGATAAAAATTAACATTAATATTAATGGGTCCTAACATTGTCAGCTTTCATATTTGATTCCAGTAATAGCTGGTATTGCAAAAACGCTTGAACGCACGGACATTTGTTCTAGTTTACTTATGGTCCGTATAATAAATAACTCCGGATGCAGCCTGTATACGTACATTATCCAACATAATATTGCGTTCATTCTGCCAAATAATACACTCCCATAAGATATGATGTGCAGATTGTACATATTCACAGTCAGATGTAGGTAGAACATTGACATAAAGGCGACGCAAAAAGCTTGAAGGAAAACAATTTACATTTAGTTACCATGTCCACCTCTAGCCAGGTCCTGGCCATCCGCTCATGAATGGATGGAAAGAATTGGTGAAGGTGTCCCACCTACATTGCCATTCTTGATTCGGATAAAAGTTCCTCCCAGACGTCAGTCTGTGGTTTAAATAATGTAGAGATTTGAACATAGTCACTCTGCGTTAAAAATTCCGCGTCCATGGTCTCACTTGTGGAATAGTACAATGCAGCACGTCACTGCACTTCAACTTCGACTAACTTCGAAGTACTTACGGCAGCAAGTACCGGTAAAGCCTCCGTACAAACCGTCCTGCACGCTTTGCATATTAATATCAAAGCTGAACGCTGACCTTGAAGTAATTTACGTCGTACCGCCCCTATAGTGGCCCTATCGGACCAAACAAGCGCCCCATAGCACATACAACCCAAGTAGGTAGCCACATAAATAGTCTTTAAAGTTAAAAAAGACAGACCCCACGTAGATTTAGTTATTCTCGTTAAACCATAGAATTCTTTTTGCTTCTCACCGTCTATTTTAATATGATCTATGAATGCAAAATTCCTCTCTAACACCAGACCAAGCTAGCGTACGGATTGCTTTCTGTTTACGGGAACGTTATTAAATCCCGTATGATCCCGTGACCGTGAAAGACTACCCTGGAAGTCTTGGAACTCACTCTGTGCAACGCCTAACACGGCACATCCCCGGGGAAGACTGTAAAGGGGAGACCCCTTTGGGTATGTGCCCGGGTCTCCCCTAAGCCTCACTGTGGACGGCAGCACGTCATCGCTGTGCCACCTTCTTTTCTGGTATCACTCAATGAGCAGTCAGATCGCAATCTTAGTACCTGCGGCCCCTAAGTCCTAAGTAAAAGTGCCTACTTTCACGGAAATATAGAACAAACATGACACTGAATTTGAAGGTCTTCATCCAAAACAATGCAGAGGCCCTAATAATACATAGAACGCGTAATTTCTGTTATTACAGGAGTTTAAATCCTGGGCCAAACGCAGCTAACTTAAATTGTTTGGTGCAGCCCAGTGGCTAACTAAGATGGCGCGTACAAAGGGCGCCAAGCGTCAACATTGAAATAAATTCTCTTCCTCCTTGAGTGACTGCCCGACGTCGAGCAGACTATTTAGTTTTATTAAGTAGCTCGCCGCGACTCGCGACAGATGGAAGAAACGTTATTAGTTCCTTGGACTTCCACAGCGAAAATATTATTATAATAAACTTTTATTGGACTTTATTTGGTTTCTTCGTTATTCTGGGAATAGGAGAAAAGCTGAAAATTGAAGGAAGATGTCGTCGGTTATGAGAATTTAATTTATTTTCTCCCTTTTGGCCTAATTTGTCAAAAGGTTTGTTAGAGGATTTCAATCATAATGATCAAAATATAATTAAATGGCAAGCTAAAGTTAGTTGGTTCTTGTTGGCATTGTCTTGCTTAATATTATAAATGTGGAAGTTTGGACGGATGTGTGGAAGTATGGATGTATGTTTCTTACTCAATCACGCCAGAACGGCTAAACGAATCTAGATGAAATTGGCACAGAGATAGATTACAGTGTGGAATAGCACATAGGCTACGTTTCGTCCCGGTATAGTGTTCCCTTGGCATAAGAAAACACTTTTCAGGCGGGCGAAGCCGCTAGCAGAAGCTAGTTTATTTATAAGACCATACATTTTTATGTAAGTAATTTAAGAGTTGTTTACTATATCTCAGCCCAGCGGTAGCGGCCGCGACTTACAAGTTGTAGGACGACCTAGAACTTGTAAGTCGCGACCCTCGTGGGTTCGAGCCCAGGCAGGCGCTTTACTTTGTGTAAATTATTTCTTCACCACTGCTCCCAAAACGGTGAAGGAAAACATCGTGAGGAAACCAGCATGTCCTAGAGCCAAAAATTCGAAGACATGTGACATCTACCAACCCGCACTGGGCCCGCGTGGTGGATTACGGCCCATTCCCTCTCACAGAGAGGAGGCCTGTGTCCCAGCAGTGGGAACATTAATAGGCTGATGATGTGATGTGTGTACTATATCTCGAGCTGGGCAAAATACATGCTATGCTTTAATTAAAATACAAATTACAAAATACTATCTAGCATGTATTTAAATTACAAAATACTATCTAGCATGTATTTAAATTACAAAATACTATCTAGCATGTATTTAAAATATGAATTATTAAATATTTTTAAGTCCTGTAGTTTACTTAAATACAAAATACAGTATTTTAACTATAAAATAAAAATACCAAGTGCAAATTACAGTTAGGTTTTAGGTTATGTAAATAGAATAGAACTAATCCAGCCCAGTGTGACGCCATTGACCACTGTGAAATACTTCGGGCAACTGCTTGACGGTTATTGTTGGACTGTTGTATGTGTTCAAATCGCGCCGAAAACTTTGCGCGATGCAGGATTTGTGATTAGTTCGTAAGTGGTGGCGTTGGTGCCGCTACATCACTCCCCACCGGAGACCGGAGGTCGATAGCAAGTTGAGTCGTTCGTTCGTCATCTTGTGATGCGTGCCAGGCTAAGTGCATGGAAGGTTGGTTCCCGTGCGTAGGAACCGGTAGTAGCAGAGTTCGTGCTGAGTCGGAACTGTATGCGGTTGTGCCCTAGTGAGTCGGGTCGATGATATCCCAGTGAGTAGAGATGGCGTTGCTGGCTCCATCAGTGGGTCGGAGCGGTGATGATGATGATATCCCAGTGAGTCAGGACAGTCCTGCTGGCTCCAGTGGGTCCAGGAGTGCGCGTCCGCTGCATGCTGGTGGTCAGGATACCCCTGTAGACGCTGTGGGTACTGGTTGGCTGTGAGACTCGCTGCTCGAAAGCTTGAGGAAGTGATGATGACGTCACTATGAAGTAGCTCTGCACGAAGGCTGCGCTGACGTTCATGTTCGGGGGTCACTAGTTTGGAGATATGCGGAACAGGGTGTAAATTCAAACAAACATCCATAGAAAAGGGAGAATCCTCCAACTAGTTGTCTCAGACACAACACCCTCTGGTCAGGGCAACTGCCCAACGGTTACTATCAGACTGTTGTATGTGTTCAAACCGCGCCGAAAACATTGCTTGCGCGATGCAGGATTTTTGTGACGTCATGTAAATGGTGGCGTTGGTGCCGCTACAGTTTTATTCAAATAATTAACTCTCCAATTTATTTGACCATTTGCGAGGCTAACAACTGAAGAAAAATGGTATTTTACCGAAATTACTTACCTACTCACCCCCCCACCGTGACGTTGCTGTAAACGGACGTGCTAAAAGAGCTCTCCGAACTTTTAAATCATAATTCGATAAAAAAGTGCTTTTTAATAATATATGAACTTACAATAGTAATCTTCAGTTTACCAATGACAACTGTAAATGAGACTATAGTGAAATACCAAGTGCATCATCTTTAAAAATCAAAAGGACTACGGACTCAAAACGAACTGTGTAAATCGCTAAAGGGATATTTTTATTAAAATAAAAACCTTCAATATCAAGCTACAGTATACCAAACTTTAGAAAAAGTGTAGTGAAATACCAAGTGCATCACCTTTAATAGTCAAAATTAACATCAAAACGGACAAATTTTAAATTTTTTATCTGTTTTGGACTTTGGACTCGTAAGTGAACACAAAGAGACTGCTCGAACGCTAACTCACATTCCTACCAAAAAAAGTTTGCGCAAGACGAGAGTGTCTACCAATTTGAACCACAACACAAACTGTCAACTTGGCTCGGTGGCGTACATCGGCGGGTCGTGAGCAAAGTGTAGCAAGTTCTAATCCCGCTTCAAACCCTACTTTTCGTTATTTTAGAAATTGTTTAAATCATTTTTCCTAAATACATTGCTAGAAAAAAATGCCTTTAAAACCCACAACGCCAGTATCATCACCTACTGTATTGAGTCAGTTACCTCCAGTCCACCACCAATCTGAGCCAAACATAAGTATAAGTACGGCTGCGGAAATAAATGAAGTCTCCATGGACGAACAAAACGCTACAAGTCGAAATAAAAGGAAACACGGCGACCAAGACTATCTAGTCGACTTGATTGATTTCAAGGATGAAATATCGGGTGTATTCAGAGACCTAAAAAAGGAACAAAACGTTTTCTACTGTAACATGGAAACGACGCTGTTAGAAATAAAAAATCAGTACAACAAACTACAGGACTCCGTAGATTTCACTGCAAAAAAATATGACGAAATGCTAAAAAAAATGGAACAATATGAAGATGAGAGGAAGGCAAATCCAGATTACATCAGGAAACTGGAAGACAGGGTAGATCTATTTGAAAAGCAATCGAAAATTACAACTTTAGAAATAAAAAACATACCAAAGATTGAGAATGAAACAAAATTGGATCTGATAAATGTGATCACAAATGTTGGAACCGTTCTGGATACCGCAGTTGCAAAATCGGATATTAAAGACGTGTACCGGATTAACTCAAAAAATTCTATGAATAATACCATCATAGTTGACTTCACTACAGTCTTACCTAAATCTGATATACTGCAATCAGTCAGAAAATTTAATAAAAATAATAAAACCTGCAAGTTGAATACAACGCATCTACAAATCCCCGGCCCAAAGGTACCCGTTTACATAACTGACAATCTACCCACAAAAACTCGAAAGTTGTTCTTCCTAGCGAGAGATTTCGCCTTCCAACATAAATATAAACATTGTTGGTCAGCATATGGTAAAGTTTACTTACGCAGAGAGGACGGCGCTCAACGCATCACCATTAACTCTGACATGGATTTAGCTAATTTAATTGTAAAATGACTATCTGGTCTATATTCACTAAGGCCCTGCATGTATTTTTATTACTTTTTTAAAATGTTATTTAATGTTATTCAATCAATTTTTCGTATCTATAAAACACCTACGCATACAAACAAACAATTACACATAAACAACTCCACACACAAATGCACACTCTTTTCGCTTCTTTTTGGGAATTCGATTATACAGAATATAAACAAGAAAAGCTTTTTTACCGTTGTTGTCTGTTCTATACCGATTGCCGCCTCCCTACTGAACTTCTTTTATACAGGAGGGATCCGGTGGGAGGCGATCGATTCGTGTCATGTCTCTCTGATTTGTACAGCTATGCACATTAAACTCGGCCTCTATCTTTTAAACCGTAATCTTCGATAATTCAAATCTAATAAACAATGACATTGACAACCTTTCAATTGCTGATTCTACTACATGTGACTTGACCGATTGCTTAGACCTCATCCCAAATAACAAAAAACGTCTCAAAATTATCAGTCAAAACATAAGAAGCATAAATTGCAACTTGCCAGGTTTTAATGTCCTATTAGCCCAATCGAGAACTTCGTGGGACCTGATAATTCTTACGGAATGTTGGTTACCGCATACCTCAAATCTTCCGGTATTAAATGGCTATAACCATTACTCAACTAACAATAACAAAACTCAAAACGAGGGTGTAGTTGTTTACATAAGAAATGGCATACATGTTAACGTTGTCGAGCCTGAATTTCATGACGCAAATTGTTTAATAATACAAATTAATAATGACACCGTTGTTCTAGCTATTTATCGCCCGCCATCGTATAAAAACATCTCAAACTTCCTTCAATCACTAAATGGAATATTAACAAGCTATTCTTCTCGTAAAAACATTATTCTCACCGGTGACATTAATATAGATATTAGTACTTCTAATCATGATCAAAATGCGTCACCTTACCTCGATCTTACCTGTTTTCACGGCTTGCTACCGGCTCACGTAATTCCAACACACGGAAAAACATGTCTAGATCACGTTATTCTTAAAACTAAATTACCCGCAAATGTTTTTATAGCTCAAACAACCCTCACCGATCATTATACTGTCATCCTTTCGTTGAATCAATGTTTTCCTAGACACTTGAAACACGTGATCTCACGAATAGATTCAGGTGGATTACTATCCGACCTAAAAAAAGCAAACTTTCAACCAGTTCTTGAGACGTTTGATGCAAACGAAGCAGCTGACAAACTGGTTCACATTCTTCAAACTATAGTAGAATCAAACACTAAAATGATTACCGTCTCCAAGCGGAAAACTATTATTAAACCCTGGATAACCCCAGGTCTCTTGAGATGTATAAAAAACAGAGACAATCTACATAAAAAAAATTAAAAAACATCCAGACAATGTAATACTAAAGACAACTTACACAAGGTATCGAAACTACTGCAACAAAATTTAAAAAAAAGTAAGATGGGTATTTGAAAGAGAAGAAGTTAAAAAGGCGGGAAAGGACAACCGCCGACTTTGGAAAGTAATAAATAAAGTCTCAAATAGATCAAGACTTAAGTCATCCCCTACTGAGTTAATAAGCCCACAGGCTCCACCAGTCCATTCCTTAAATAAAATAAACCACTTTTTTGCCAATATTGGCTCAACATTAGCCAGTAGAATAGCTGCCCAACAACAGGGTCATGATTATCCTCCTTCTAGTACCCGACTACCTACCTTTTCCCATTCCATGGTTATGCTGCCCACTGATGAGGACGAGGTCGCTGCCATTGTTTCTTCTCTCAAACGCGACTGTGCCGTGGGCAGCGACAATATTTCTTCAAATCTTCTTATTGCACATAAAGACCTTTTAGTACCAGCCATTGCTCACGTCTGCAACTTGGCGATAGAATCTGGTACCTTTCCACTTGCGTTTAAAAAGGCACTCATCCATCCCATTCACAAGAGTGGGGACCGACACTGTATTAATAATTATAGACCAATAGCTATTCTGCCTACCTTATCAAAAATTCTGGAACGGCTATTGAACAACAGATTAGTGAAATATCTAGAGTCAAATAACCTGCTGTCCCAGCATCAGTTCGGTTTTCGTGGTAAGAAATCGACGGCCATGGCGGTGCACGAACTGACAAACTTTATTGTATCAAACATGGATGATAAAAAGAAGTCCCTAGCCATCTTTTTAGACCTAGCCAAAGCCTTTGATACAGTGTCGGTTCCAATCTTGCTGCGTAAGCTTGAAAACCTGGCATACGTGGCAATCAGCTTTCACTATTCAAAGATTACCTAGCTAACCGCACGCAGTTTGTTAAAATTGATAACCACTTCAGTGACACCCTTCCCGTAGCTTTTGGTGTCCCTCAGGGTAGCATCCTTGGGCCCACGTTATTTCTGGTCTATATTAACGAACTCTGCAATCTCTCTCTTCAAAACGGACGTATTATTACCTTTGCGGATGACACTGTGCTTCTTTCAGTGCTGACTCATGGGAAGAGGTATATAACTATGCCCAAATCGGATTTAACACTGTAAATGGTTGGCTGAGAACTAACATACTCACCTTAAATTCCAGTAAAACCAAATATATAGCCTTTACCCTAAGGAACAGCCCGCAGTCATCTCTCCAGCCATACTCCATTCTCGCTCACAACTGTACATTCCCGCACAACGGTAATTGTTCTTGTCCTAAGTTGCAGAAAGTCGACAATATTAAGTACTTGGGGGTCACCTTGGATTCTAAAATGAACTTTTCGGCACACATAAATTGTCTAACTAACAGAATACGGAAGTTTATTTTTGTGTTTAAAAATCTCCGGTCTATCCTTAATCCAAAGCAACTACTATCTGTTTATTGTGCGTTGTGCCAATCGCTTCTGACATATTGCATCACCTCATGGGGTGGAACATTTAAAACTAATCTTTTAACACTTGAGAGGGCTCAAAGGGCAGTCCTTAAAGTTTCACTTTTCCTTCCTTTCCGTCATCCCACGGTAGAAGTTTATAAGTCCTCCAAAGTCCTCTCAATTCGTCAGCTTTTTATCCTCCATGTTGTTTTGAAACAACGTTCTCTTATTCCTTTAAAAAATACCCATCATAATACTGATATGAGAAGAAGAAGAAGAGATATATGCCAACCTTTATCAGTAAAAACCAAATTTGCCCGAAATTACTTCTCTTTCCTTGGCCCATTTCTATACAAAAAACTGAATAATCTTCTCTCAATTCATGCCCTAAATAAAACAACTTTTAAAAGAAAAATCACTAACTGGCTTATCACTTTAGATTATACCCAAATTGAAGATCTTTTCAAAACCATCTCCTAACAAAATGTTCCCGTTCAACATACACACAATTTCCCCATTCCACGCACTCACTCAACATCACACACACTCACCCCGCACACGACATACTTCCTCCCTCGCATGTATCCTTATTAAATTACTTTATTTCACTATATTATTATTATTTTTGTTTTTGTAAATTGTATTTTTATGAGCGAAATTTTTGCAATGTTATATAATGCATGAGATTATTTTAATATTTATGTGATTGAGTTCGTTTCCAGTCGACAATTAATATGTAAAACTTTGTTTTAGGGGGTCTGGTGACCTAACATACAGGTTTTGTAAAAAACTTAGTTTAGGCACCAGTCTTCCACAAATTAATTAGTCAATTGTATCTTAGAATCTTTAAAAAATTATTCTCTGTAAATTTGTGGTAAGAAATAAATAAATAAATAAATACTTACCGCAGTGTCTCCATCAGACACAAAGTGCGTAAGCGGCGGCGCGTGCTCCAGACGAATGTATAAGATCAGTGTGTGTTACCAGTAATTACATTCGATACCAAAATGTGGTCGTTCACAAAGGGCCACATCAGAGGGCTTAAAGTCACCCAAAGGGCAATGGAGAGGTCCATGCTCGGAGTTTCCTTGCGCGATCGAATCTGAAATGATGACATCCGCAAGAGAACCAAGGTTACCGACATAGGTCGAAGAATTGCCAAACTTAAGTGGCAGTGGGCAGTACACATTGCTCGCAGAACGAATGGTTATAGGGCCGAAAAGTTCTAGAGTGGCAACCGCAAACCGGAAGACGTTGCGTCGGAAAGCCTCCCACTAGGTGGACCGATGACCTGGTGATGGTTGCGGGGATTCGCTGGATGCGAGACGCTCGGGACCGGTCAATGTGGCGACGCTTAGGGGAGGCCTATGTTCAGCAGTAGACGACTTTCGGGTGAAATGGTGATGATGACCGAACTTTGCAACCATAGGTTAACATATTTAACTATTGGTTGAGTTAACTACAGATAAAAAACTGGGCCTCAAACAATAAGAGCGCCTAACTCAAGTGTAACGGTTGCCTTCCGCTGCAGACATCATTTTATTTTAAAGTTAATTAATTTTCATGATACTGTTGATTCGTATCTCCCTAATTCTGGGAAGATACAGTTTGTATAACTTATTTGTATCTATAATTTAATTTTCGTTTGTTAATTCTGTTGGATTCGGCTTTCATACTAACGGGCACGGTTGAATTTCAGGGTTTTAACTTTTAACTGGTCAACTGACCTTTGCAGTCCAATTAACGGGTTATGTGATATCCTAAGGTCGAACGGGCTGCCAGGTTGTAAACACTGTTTACCTCGGCGGGACTACATGGCGTTATTTTGTCACATAAGCGTCATTAGGCAAATTCAGATATTTAAATCGCCACCACTGCACATTAGATGCAGATTTCTGTGTCATTATGTCGTAAAAAGCGCAAGAGAAACAAAAATAAAACTGGCTACCATGAGACATATTTTTAAAATACTTCTTAAGCTTTTGTAGTGTCATAAATTGTCGCGGGATCTACGTACAAATGACGACAAAGCGTTGGCTGGCGCCTCGCCAGGGAGCTGGAGTTACTCGTGCGTTAAGACTGCACACACGATCTCAATGTGGGGGTCAGGTACGCTGGATACACTAGTACTAGATCACGGAGGCTTTTATCAGTTTGAACCCATGCTTGAATCTTCTATGTATATTTTAAACTCCGTGGACTTCTTGCGGTTTGAACATGTTTTTAGGGATCCGCAGTCAAAAATACCTTCATAGTTTCGACATGTCCGTCTGTCTATCCTCAGCTAAGCTCAGAGACTCTTAGTAATAGAACGCTATAATTTGGCCTGGATATACATACTAATCACGCAGACAAAGCAGTAAAAAATGTTTTACGTTACCTCCTGTACATATAAAGTAGTGATGTTATTTGTCTCGTCTATGCCATGGTGTGGGGTATCGTTGGATAGAGGCTATTCAAACATATTACAGGTCTGTGAAAACCATTTTTAGATTCTGGGATCGTTTGCGTAAAATTAAGCTTTAAATTGCTAATTTTTGTTTAAGTCAAGTGTTTGTGTGAAAAATTCCCGGCAATAGTAAATATAATATATAACGAAATTAAAAGGAAAACTAACACAGCTAGGCTGGAAAGAAATGTTCTAATTTAAAATTTTGCCTTTTTGTTCACTTCCATGGATGGCATTGTAACAATAAAAAGGTAGATCCTATGGTGTGTGTTGTGTTGAAGATTTGATATCAAATGTGACAAAGTTAAGACGATCCTTTTCATTTGGTAGGCATTCATGGTTGAATATGATATACTTTAAATTTAGATAAGAATGACACGAGAGGGAAGCGCAGTAAAAGTGCTAAGAGTGTTGTAATAGTATTGCTAAAATATTTCGTATCCTATTTTTCTGTAAACCTTTTACCCCGCTTTTCGCTCTTCGTACACTAAAAATCTTTTAGCGGGTCTTTATGTACTTTAAGAACAAACGTGCTGCGAATAAGTGTGCCAGATTTTCATGTTTATAATCTGAAAAAAAAAACCTTTTTATATTGTGGAGGTACAGAATGTTTTTGTCTATAATTTCAGTAATAGTGTCGTGTGTCTCTTCGCAGCGTAAGGCGAATTAGTGCTGTCACACATACAACGCTTGGCTAACTTTAAATGTCGCGTTTAAGTTAAGCACAGAACGTGCATACCGCGCAAAAGCAACGTAATTATAACTCCTATCTATGAGTATTAAGTTGGACATTTAGACTAATCGAGTTGAGCCGGTGGGGGACGTTTTATCTGGAAACGGGGAACACTTCCAATGTGCGGATGTGCCACAAGTTTCAGATTAAAAAACTTTCTTGGAATTAGTTTGGGTACCGATATAACCTACACACGCTGAGTCAGCCTTTAGCGCTTCCCTCTGCCGGGAATTATTATTTAAAAATATTATGTTTTGCAGTCGGAGGATCAGGGGGTCAGCCAGTTCGCGAAAATGTATCCTCCGACTGCACAGCATGTTTTTTTCTTGTTTACAGCTTTTTAGTTCGCTTGTACAGTCGGGTTTTTGATTATTAAATTAACTTTTTTCTATTTACAAATCTTGAGTTATCTTTATTTTTCTATTTACTTTTTTTATTAAATTAACTTTTTTTTGTATGATAGTAACGCTATTACTCCGCCAATTATGAACCGATTTTGATGTTTATTTTTTTGTTTGAAATCTGGTGTTTCCGATGTGGTCAAGATTTGATGATTAGTTTTTAAGTTATCTTTAATAAAATGCGTATTTTCATGGTAATATAAGGTACCAAAACTATAAAGGGAAAAATAAAAATATTTTAACAAAAAATAGGTACCAAATTAGTCAAAGTCAAATGTGTTTATTTCAAGTAGGCCATTATGCGGCACTTTTGAACGTTAAAATTTACATTTAATAAAAATTGATTCTACCGTGCATTCGGAAATGTAGCTTGTTATGGAGAAGAACGCACAAGAAACTCTCTCATACCTACTCTTTTAAAAAAAAGTTTTATAGAATATTTATATAAGTACATACATTAATAAATTCATATACGTGAGGACGATGTACCCAGCACTACTATACTACATATAGGTATGAGAGAATTACAAGCACTAACAGGTAAATTCCTTTACTTGATAAATAGGAACATGGTTCTCACGTACTTACAAATATTGCAAACATAGGTACATTACCTAATTAAACAACAACAGAACAGTGTGCAAGTAAATTTTTAAACAAAAAGAAAAGAAAAATAAAAATAAAGCGTTACTATAATTATGAATATAATACAAATTAACCATTTTGATTTTGTCCACACCAAAGATAGGCCTATGGAGCAGGACCAGCATGTTTCCAAGCATTCTTTTCTTGAATATAATCATCAAATTTGTAATATGCTTGTTTACAAAGTGTGCTTTTAACTATTGTTTTAAATTTTCTTTCATTTAACTTTTATATCTCACAAGGTATTTTGTTATAGAATTTAACACAGTACCCCATGAAAGATGTGTGTACTTTAGCTAATCTATATGATGGTTGATCTAACTTATCTTTATTTCTGGTATTACAAGTGTGTATATCTCTAACTTTACTAAAGAGATTTAAATTTTTACTTACATACATAATATTTTCATAAATGAATTGGCAAGAAACTGTCATAATATTAATCTTTTTAAATAGCTCCCTAAGAGATTCTCGAAGACTTAACTTATATATGGCTCTGACGGCTCTCTATTCAATATAAATATTGATTCAATGTCAGCCGCCCGACCCCACAGTAAAATACCGTATGACATAATGCTGTGAAAGTAACTAAAATAGACCAAACGCGCGGTTTCTACATCCGTTAACTGTCTTATCTTTCTAACAGCATAAGCGGCTGAGCTCAGCAGTCCTGCCAGAGATTTTATGTGAGGCCCCCATTGTAATTTGTCATCTAGAGTGATTCCTAGGAAAACTGTTTGATTTACATAGTCCAGCTTTTCTCCATTCAATATGATGTCACATTCGCTACTTCTAACATTCGGCAATGTGAATCTAATACATTTGTTTTTTTTTTCCATTTAGTACCAAATTTTTTGCCGTGAACCAAGTTTGGACCTGATGAATAGACTTATTCACATCATCAAGATTTTTTGATCGTCGATCTATTTTAAATATCAAAGATGTGTCATCAGCAAGTAACACGATCTTCGGTTGATTTTGTAATAATTGGGGCAAATCGTTAATGTAAACTAAAAAGAGGAATGGACCCAATATAGAGCCTTGAGGAACGCCCCTTGTCATTTCAGACCCTAGTGAGTTTACGCCGTTTACCTGAACTTTAAGTTATAGTAGTAGATGTTGTAGATTTTTTTTGGTCTAAAGTTTTTATGATGTAGGTAACATCTCCAATGTGAGCATAAAAGTTAGAGGTTCACTTCTTATTTTTCTTTATCGGCGCGATATAAGAAACTTACCTAAGATAGGTACGCCGACATGCCCCGGTATCAACATGTAAGTAGATTAAATATTGACATCAATATCGAAAGATTCTAAAAACAAGAAAAAGACCTCATTGTGCATCAAAAAATTCGTCCACATCGGTGTCAATGTGAAACGTGCCCAGAACGTTGGCAGCATTGCCACGTTGGATGGCAATGCTGATTCTCTGGCCGAAGAAAAGGCCAGCCCTCTGGTCACGTGAAGAGTCGACAAGCTTTGTACTAATTTCTCGAAAAACTCGGTATATCGGAAGCCATTTAAACTTTCGTATGCTAGTTCAGAAATCAATTCGATCGTTCTTGAATCTAACTCAGTGCGAGGTTGATTCCAAGAACGATCGAATCGATTCCAAGAACGATGGGCTTTACAAACTTTTTATGTTAAATTAACTTTTTAGCCCCACTTTTGGCAACTTGGGATAAAACATGCTGAACCAATACAGACATTATTTTTCTTTATTTATTTTATGTTCTTTGTGTCTATTTTTACATACACAACAGATTTGGGTTAACGTACGTCACATCCTAGGCGACTACTGAAAATCAGTGCCATACTGTGGGTCCCCCACGGCACAGCATTATGCTGAGTGGAAGTCTTCATGCCACAATCACGACATGCATCTGCATGGCATCTTTTCACCCTATTTCTTTATTGTTTTATTTATTTCTCGTTTTCTCGTCTTTACTAACTTAATTTAAGTACTAATAATATACTGTTAAGGGTTTCGCCTAGGCATGTATTTATATTGTATGTCGTTTTGTGACAATTAAACACTTTTTCTTTCGTCTTCTGTCTTTCTATTACCGCCATCTACAACCCAATAACTAGTGATAACTAGCAATTTGACCGACATCACTCAGGATACATACATCGCGACTGTAATCCTTAAAGGGTTGTGCAGGGGAGCATCTATAATATACCCACAATTTGCCAGTTATGTTTATGGACCTGAAATAGAGGACGAGCCTATTGCCATCCACTGGTCACCAGACTCCGGGCTGGTACTCAGAAATTTCAGACGGAGAAGCACAATAACGCTGCCTGACTCGGGAATCGAACCCAGAAGTTCACGCTCCTGTCTGGGTCGCGGATAAATTTGAAAGAGAGTTACCGCAGCCCTGGCACTATCAACTGAAGGAACACGGGTGGGTTTTAGTCAGTTAAAGTATGACACGCCCGCTTGCTTCAACCAGAGCGGGAGAAGTCATTGGATTTCCCAGATTACCCACGCTATTAGAGTTAGTCATTCAGGATCTTTAATTAAAATCCAATTCGTCACTCACCGACCCATCCAAAACAAGATCGCTTCAACCCCGGATCGATTGGCCTTCCATAGCCATCAGCCACGAGCCCCGAGTCCTCCCCGAACTACAAAAATAGTAGGTAATTACGTACCGAGTCGTCGTATGCGGTTAGTATTGAGTTCCGCAGATTGTATCTGCATTTTAGATTGGCTGCCGTGCTCGGAGCGTCGCGAGGCAGCTTAGCACTTCTATACTGTTTTATTTTCATTATTTTCCAAATAGTTTCTCTCTGTCTGCATCGCTAATTCAATGTCTTTTAACGTTTCCTTTGGACGTGTTTTAATTAGAGAGGAAGGAATCAATATTATGTAAAATTACGTAAGCTTTCGTTTTGTAGATCAATTAGATGTATTCTTAATTGAGGAACGGCCGGTGTTTGAGAACACAATTTTGCGATGATTTTACTTGAGATATATCTTCATTTCCTCCTCATTTTTTGCGTTTAAACTTTCAGAAACATTTCCAACATTATTCTAAATAAATACAATGACAAAAAATAATACTACCGATATAATAAAACGAAATTACACGAGACATTATGAGAAATCCAGCGAATTGTAAAACAAAGCTGTGGTGTTGAGATAGCGCGGGCCGAGGCGAAGTCGCCGACTGATACTTATTACTAAAATCTTTTAAGCTCGCCTGCCCGCCCCTCCCAGGATATACCGCGATGTATTTCGCCCGAGCTCTCGCTAGCACACGATCCACGAACAAACTGAGAATTTCAATTTGAGGAAATATTACACATACATTTTACGTGGAGTTGCTACCGGTAGTTGATCTCAGGCACGTTTCGGGTAGTTTGTCTTCGTTGGTTCAATCTAAGCGGATATTAGCGGTGTTTTATACAGAGTTAGGATATCCCCAAAAAATAAAATAAAAATAAATATCTAACACTGACGTGTACAGCTTGAATACATGTTGAAGTAGGTACTGTAAAGGTTGTAGGAACCCTATAGAATGCAAGCAGGCAGAAAATTGTTATTTATTTATTTGTTTACCCTCGCACTGGAACTCCTTACAGCAATTACACCAATGGAGCTCAAACTTATAAATACACTATATTAGTCAAGGTTTCCTCACGATATTTTCCTTCACCGTTGTCAGCGATGTCCAAGATAAACTTAGAAAGTACATATGACTTTAAAAAGTCACATTGGTACTTGCCCGGATTTGAACCCGCGACCTCAAGCACGAGACGCGAGGTCTTAGCCAACGGGCCACCACGACATTAGCATATAGTACACATAGTTATGTCAGGATTAGATCACTCATTCGAATAAAGAAGTAGTTGTTATTATACAAGCAGACGTAGGTTGACAAGTGGGTTTTATATGTAACGTAAAAGTCGGTCATCTATCCACAAGGTTGACCGATGTCCTGGTGAAGATCACAGGAATTTGCTAGAGATCGGACGGAGGTGCACAGGGCCGATCGATGCATGTAGATACGCTTGAGGGAGGTTACCTCCAGTAGTGAACGTCTTACGGCTGAAACGATAATGATGATGCAAAAGTAACTCCTATCCTAGCTCTAATAAACTTATTATTTACTGAGTTCGACCTCAGAGAGGCACATCTCACAGTACTGCTTCAAAGAACACTGCAACATGTCGACGAAACTTTACATCGGAGCAAAAGGGCCGTCCAGATCTACGAGATGGACCGATGTTTTCGAAACCTGTTGACAAATAGTATTCGCCTGAATGATTGACGGTACCGTGGGGAAAGTGACTGTGAGTGAATGGGTTCTGCGTTACGGGTCGCTTGGTCCAATTCAGACCGGAATAAATACACAGGCCTTTGTGTTGTATGGCTTCATAAGATTTCTGCTTTCTGAGTATCTGAGGATACTAGACAAGTTTTTAGGGTGAAACTGGTTATTAGTGTTAACGCAGCAGACGCAGAAAGAGACAGCCGGATGAGGTAGACTCCCTCTCAAAATACTGACCCTAGTCGCAGTAGATTGACCTTTGTCCTGCAATAGGATAGTAGGGCTATACCTATTATATATAATTATTTTGAGCCTGTGCTCAAAATAATTATCATCGCATTTGAAGTGTCTAACACGTCTCTGCGAGTTGGTTTACGCCCCTCGTACGCCTTCCAAAAGTCCGGGTTCCAAGATAGTGCCAAAGACATGTGCAATATAAGAATTGCTGTTATTTGATTCGGGAGACACATAATACAACTCATAGGTTTCGATTGACTCAGTAAATTAGTACCTTTTAAGTAAAAAAATAATTAAAACAAGCTTTTTTAACTGAAATGTAATATCACTTGTCAACACACATTCAATGAGTCCAAACAGGATGGTGGTATCATGGTTGAGGAGTTGCTGTGGTCACCTTCCAGTACCATCGTGAGACTAGCTCCCTAGCACCATATTATTTCAATGTTTTTAAACCTACATAATTACGCCAAGTTTCAGCATAATCGGCTTGTGAAGCTTGTAAATAAATAAAAATACATAAACAGCAAACATTTGAAAACAAATTCTTTCCGCGAATCTTATTTAATAATTCCATCGACATTTCACACAATCACTATTGAAATTCGAACGTTAAATGAAACATGGCCAGTTTTGAAAATTTAATGAACATTTACTGTATTGACTTAAGCGCACTGCGAGCGTCCATTAATATTATCCTAAATAATGGCAAAACGCGAGAGTGCCGGATTAAATACGAGAAAATTACTTAAAATAGCAAGACTCAATTAACTAAATCGGCCTTTCATCGAATTTATAAACTGTTAAATGGAGAAAGATTCTTGTTTTGGCATCTGACCGCCTTTTGACCTCCCTCAGTTTATACACTGTCAAGAGGATTACAGGAACATCCTTTGTATGAACAATAGAGAAGGCAATGGAAACTGTTGTGCGTAGGTATAAATGTTGTAGTTGTTGTAGTTGTTGGCCCATAAATGGCAACTGTTCAACTGTAGCTTTTGTTCTGTAGCGGGCGTTTAAAGAACGATTTTCTTAAGTAGCTTCTGCCGCCCACGTGTTTTAAATTTGAATTGTATATGTTGGCCATGTTGGCTATGTTGGCCAATTCTTGGTGGCAACAAAGTTTTGTCTCGATTTCGCCACCCTATATTTTCATTCAATCCAACTGCTGTTTGTTTTACATTTCTTATACTCTGTCTCGTTCACCGAAAATTCTATTATTAGTCTTTCTTTACAACCTGTGACAGCCAAGAAGAACAGAGCTTTAATGTAAACAAAATGTGAAACTTTTTATCTTTTATTCGATCAAACAACAGTAAAAAGTCAAATTGTCTCGACAGTTAAATGACAAAGGTAAGATCCGTCTATTGGGATCGTGATAGTCTGATTCGGGTTGTAGTAAACCGATTTATGTTGCTGAGCCGTGGTAATCTGTGGATTCCTTCGGAGAGCACGCACAATATTGAGTAGATTGAGAATAACCAGCTTACGGGAATCATACTTCAATTGGACGACGAACGTAAAGGAATTGGATCGTTTTCGGTTAATACAATTGAATTGAATTTAAACAGGTTTTTACTGAGTGTGGGAAGATTGGATTATTCCGTTCTATTTTGTGAAAGAACCATGTATATCGATCGTTCTGCAAATACACGTTCTCTGGTTTTATTTCGTAAAGGGCCACCCCTTGCCGATCGTAACCTACTCTTATCAGTGCCTCACATTGCTCGTTAAGCCATATAATTGACATTATATGAATAAGACAAGATCTCTATTAGAAGACGTGAGATCTACCAATCTGAAATGGTTTGAATTCCAGCAACGAACATTAAAGGATGATTATGTTATGTTTTATGAATAAGATAAGACTTCTTTACCCTTCAGTTTAAGGTTTCTAAACGCATACCATTACTTTGTAATATAAGCAGACACTCCAAAAATCCAAGCATTTCCCAAGATTGAAACGCGAATACGCGATACATCAAACGTTCTAAAATAACATTTTCTTGTTTACACACAAAATATAATGTATAGGACAGACTAATTTCAGGGTGACTTACTAACTCATTTATCAACGTCTCTCCTAAACAGCTGAACCCACTAAAATGAAATTTTGCAAGGGATGTATCTTTAACGGAGGAGAGAAATTTTAACATTTTTATACTGAGGAAAATTACCTTACTCCGCACTATAGCTTCACTTCTATGTGCACAAACTGAATATATACAGATTAAGTGTAACATGGCGTTACGAAAATGAAGTTGTTGTTTATGACTTCATTGTTTATGACTTCGATTTCACATTTTCTTATTTTGTTGTTTTGGTATGTTTGTGTGTGTCATGTGTTTTTCATGTGTGTGTGTGTAAACTTATATTGGTAAGATGTAAAATTGTTTACAAAAGGTTATCTCTGGATAATGATCCGATACTGAAAATTCACCAGGTCATCGGTACACGCAACGTCTTCCGGCTCGCGGTCACCACTCCAGACCCTGGTGAAGGTTGCGAGGATCCCCTGGTTGCGAGACGCACGGGACCGGTCAATGTTGCAACGCTTGGGGGCGGCCTATATCCAGCAGTGAACGTCTTTCGGCTGATATGATGATGACTCAAAATTCTTTCGCTAGTAGCTATACCATTGCCGAGTATCATAATCGCTCGAGATCAATATCAATCAAAGTCAATCAAAAGCATCCATTTTTTTACGATCAGCATGGTCAATGAATATTGTATAATAACTTAAAAATATTCGCGGTCACCAGCGGAATTGCAAAGAAGTATCGCCTTTAAAATTAAAACGAGCAACAAGTTCCGTATACACTAATTTAAATCCTAACATTTATCCCACCCTAAAAACATCTACTACCTACTTTAAAATACTGCCGCTATCATAACAGCCGTAGCTGAATCAAGTCGTAGTTAGTATTCAAGCGCTTGTCGTCATATTATTACTTCAGGCGATGTGATACCACATCGTTTACAGCGCGTCTCCTGACACGCATGCCGATGAGTCGCTATAAACAGCGTCGCGTCGGAAACAACTTTGGAGAGATAGTGCGAGATTCCACTTGCTTCTATTGAGCAATGCCAAGAAGTGTTTTTTAATTCAGCCAATAATTTGGTATCAGAAATTGATATTGATAGTAACTTAAATTACAAATTAGGACAATAGGGACAACCTCTTGCAAAACTGAGCATAACGTAAATTGCAAAAAAGAATCAAATAAAAGTTTAAAATCAGTAAATAGTATTAACCTGGTGCATCAAAATATTCAAGGATTTTCGAACAAAGATTTAGAAGTAGATTTATTTATGAATTTTAATAGCATTGATATTCTTTGTATAACAGAACATTGGCTTAAAAGCCACCAGTTTTTGTTCAATTTTAATAATCACCAGGTTGGTAGTTCATTTAGCAGAGTTAATGCTATACATGGTGGCTCTTTGATTTTAGTAAGTAACCAGCTTAAATTTAAGGACCGTAAGGATATTGTGAGCCTATCTGTTGAGCGGACAGTTGAAATAGCTTGTATAGAATTGGAGCAGTTTATTGTATTAAGTGTATACAGACACCCTTCAGGATTGTATGACTGCTTTGAAAAGGTAATGGATGAAGTGTTACACAAGATTTGTAACTCAAATAAATCCATTATCACTTGTGGTGATTTTAATGTTAATTTATTAGAAAACTCAGGTTCTTGTAGTAAAATAATAAGTCTGTTTCAGTCCTACAATCTTGTAAACCTATTTTTGGAGCCCACAAGAATAACCCCTACTAGTGCCACATGCTTAGATAATATTTATACTAATGTTATACCAGTCCACAAAGAAATTATAAATTTACTAGATTCTGATCATTGTGGGCAGAGGATTACTATACAAAACCTAAACAACAAAGTGGCTAAAAAGGATATCACTGTTAACCCCAAAACTGTAAGTCGTTTGGCAGCTTTTAAGGCTAAACTCATTAATAAATTACCAATTTTGTCAATTCATGCTGATCCTAATCATCTATATGATGATTTTTTTAGTATATACTGTAAACAATTTAATTCGACCTTTATTCCCAAGAATATCTCCGTTAATAGTAACGCATCATTCGGTGATTGGGCGACCATTCGTATTCATAAAAGTAGAACACGGCTTTATGAGCTGTACAGTGAAAGGCCTTATGTAAACACTGCTGAATTTAATTTATATGTTAGAAATTATTCAAAATTATTTAAAAAAGTTTGTAGTTTGGCCAAGTCGCATTATTTGAGTTCGAAGATTAAAAACATAGTAATGTTATTAAAACGACTTGGAATATTATTAATAGTGAAACGGAAAGATCTGGTAACCGAAATACTGACTACAGCCTGTCTATTAATGACAACATCATAAAATCAGACTCACAAGTCGCAGTTGCCTTTGAAAATTTATTTTCGGATATTCCCATTTCAAGTACTAAATCCCTAAACTCATCACCTTCTGTTGCTGAGTCTTTGCTAAAAGAAAATGTTAATGTCTGCGATACGGAATTTCTTTTTGAACATATTACTTGTAGAGATATAATTAAAACCTTTCACACTTTAAATGTTAAAAAGACTGCAGATCTGTGGGGTCATTCTGTAGAAGTTGCTAAGTCTATTATTGATGTTGTCGCTCCTAGTTTAGCTATTATCTTTAATAATTGTATCGACTGTGGGGAGTTTCCTGACCTAATGAAGAATAGTAAAATAATACCTTTGTTTAAATCAGGTAGTACATCAGACCCTACAAATTATATACCTATTTCAGTACTACCTACTTTTAGTAAAATATTTGAGAAATTAATTTTAGAGCAATTGCAAAGATTTTTTAATAAGCATAAATTATTACATAGCAAACAGTTCGGTTTTACAAGGGGTCGTTCAACTACTGATTGTACCGGTGTTGAGCTTTTAGGACATATTTATAATGCATGGGAAGATAAGTGCGATGCCCTGGGAATCTTTTGTGATTTTTCCAAGGCATTTGATTGTGTTCTTCATGAAACGCTAATCAGGAAACTCCGCTACTACGGGATCCGGAACAGTGCTCTGGACCTTCTTACTTCTTACTTGAGTAATAGGATTCAGACTGTTGACGTTAATGGAAAAAGATCACCCGGATCTATAGTAAAAATGGAAGACCCGCAGGGTTCCATTCTTGGTCCTTTCTTGTTTCTTATTTATATTAATGACTTGCATTACCTCATAAAGGATAACCATGATATAGTGTTGTTTGAAGATGATACTTCACTTTTTTTAAAACTTCAACGGCAGCAACTGGTTACTGACGAAGTAAATAGCGCGATCTCAAAAGTAGTTCACTGGTTCAATGTTAACAATTTACTCCTTAATGAAAAAAAAACCAAATGCATTAAGTTTACCCTACCTCACGTTAGGCAGGTGAAAACTGATGTGTTGATAAAGGGCGAAGAATTGAATCCTGAGAATAGCACAGTATTTTTAGGCTTAACTTTGGATGCTAAGCTTCAGTGGGGCCCACATATAGATAAATTGTCAAAGAAGCTAAGCTCCGCAGCATATGCTGTTAGAAAAAATCGTAATTTAACTGACATAGAGACAGCCCGTTTAGAATACTTTAGCTATTTTCATAGTGTAATGTCGTACGGTATTCTGTTGTGGGGAAATGCCGCCGACATCCAGAATATCTTTGTTTTGCAGAAAAGAGCTGTTCGATCAATTTATAAATTAAGCCCGAGGCACTCTCTCAGAGAGAAATTTAAGGAGATTAATGTAATGACTGTGCCCTCTCAGTATATTTATGAAAATCTTTTATATGCTCATAAAAATATAAAATTGTTTAAAAAATACAGTGATATCCATAACATAAATACTAGGAACAAACACAAATTTGTAGTACCTACAACAAGGCTCAAGAAGATAGGCGGCTCGTTTAGATGTCAATGTGTGCGCTTTTATAATAAGCTTCCAAGCCACGTACAAGATCTAAGTCTTAATAAATTCAAATCATTCAATAAACGTAAGTTGTGCCAGAAAGCGTTTTATACTATTAAAGATTACGTTGAGGACAAAAAGGCTTGGGATTGAGCTGCTCCAATTAATTTTGATTTTTTATATTTTGCACCGTGAATTTTGTTTTTAATTTTGATAATTTTTTTTTGTTTTCTTGCAATGACAAGAGTATTTACTTTTTAAAGTATTATATTATTTTATTTTTATTATTGTGAATGTGAAGACTATGTGTTTTTTTATTGTTTTTTATTTTATCTTAGTTAGTTTTTACTCATGATCTGGCAGTTTGAGTAGTTTATGCGGCCTACCCGAATGTCCTTTCTTTGGTATTGTTTGTCGAATCGTTGAGCTCCTTAAATTCTGAGTTGAGCTGCTCGGTTATTGACAAATGCGTCCACTGACTGGACAGGTCCACTCAATCTGCCTGGTTCTTTCCTGAAAAGACCATTTCAGACATCTGTCTACATGGTCTTCACATGATATAACCAAGATTTTGTCAGGACTTTAAAAGAGACTGTGACCTCTGAGTTTGTTTCGGCCTTTCTTCTCAGAGTAAGTCAGATAGGAAACGCCGACCTCATCTAGTTTTAAAAAATATGATCGACATGTAAAAGTGTTTGTACAAACCAACTTACAGAAATAAAATCATTTATCATTTACTGTCAAAATCTGCAGGTATATTTTGGTAGATATATAGACGTACGAGTAACGTTTTCGACGTAAATAATGCATTGCAGCAAGTTCTGAATTGGTTCACTGCTAATAATTTAGTTTTAAATGCTAAAAAAACTAAGTGTATAAAATTTGCCTTGCCGAATGTCAAAAGTTATGATTGTGACATTATATTAAACAACGAGAAGCTAGAATTCGTCGACAAAACGGTTTTCCTGGGGATCACGCTAGACTCAAGGTTACAATGGGGTCCTCATATAATATCACTTGCGGGGCGGTTAAGTTCGGCAGCTTATGCTGTTAGAAAAATTCGTCAATTAACTGATGTAGATACCGCGAGGCTGGTCTATTTTAGTTACTTTCATAGCATAATGTCTTACGGTATATTACTATGGGGAAGGGCTGCAGACATTCAGTCAATTTTTATTCTGCAAATACGAGCCATCAGAGCGATATACAATCTTCGCCGGCGCGATTCTCTAAGGGAACTGTTTAAGGAAATTAACATCATGACGGTACCTTGTCAATATATTTACAAAAAAATCTTTTTAGTAAAAACAGCGATAGACATAGTTATGTTACTAGAAATAGGGACCAATTAATTCAACCAGGTTTCAGGCTGGCTCTAGTAGCTTCATCTTTTATGGGGTACTGTATAAAATGTTACAATAAAATACCGCCTCACATTCTAGAACTGAATGAGGCGAAATTCAAAACTTTTATAAAACGCACACTATGCAGGCAGGCATATTATAGGTTGGGGGATTACATCGCTGATAAAAATGCTTGGCTCAGCGCTAGTCCAGCTCCACAGTCACTAGGGCACAATAACAAGTTATAAGCAGAAAAGTTCTGAAGTATTGTTGTATAAACTCAATTTATTTTTATATTATATAACTGCACAGCACATATGTGAGTACTATGTACCAACTGTAAATCTACCATTTGCTATTAGCAATATAGCTATATAGCTATAGTGTGTCATGCTCTCTCTAATGTCTCTCTGATGGTGGCACATGTGTTGGATCATTCGGTTCCCTTCATGATGGTTGAGCTGAGTGGTGCCGATCCATGTGTCATGTTCGTGAACGGGCGCCATCAGTTGGGATTGGTCATAACTTAGCTGCCTCCGCCTGTTTTTAATTACCTAATTATTGTATTTTTAATTGTTTGTTTTACTGTAGAAGCTTTTAAGTGCGTTACTTTTTTTTTACATCGTTCTCACATGTATGTATTTTTTTTTCCCAACAAGATAATGTTACCAAATAGTTGTAAAACACATTTTTTGTAAAAGAGTATGTGTGGAGTTTCTTGTCCATTCTTCTCCACAACAAGCTACATTTCCGAATGGACGGTAGAATCAATTGCCCCCGGTTTCCCAGCTCGGAATTGTCGGGGGGTTGGTGTGGCGGGTTGTCGGGCGCGCGTTGTGGGCTGTGATTGGTTGAATGAATTTTCAACAGCCAATCGCAGCGGATAGCGCTTGCTTGGCAGTTTGTCGCATTGGTTCGCCGATGATTTTGGGCTGGGAAACTGGAGGTAGGTGTAGTATTAGATTCAATTTTTTTTTTTTTTGACATTCGAAAGTGCCGCTTAATGGCCTAATTGAATAAATAAATTTTGATTTTGATTTTGATTGATTTTGATAAAAATTGATTTTTATGAATGATTATTGATAGAAGAAGAGGCTTGAGGGTTGCCTGGCAATATCTAGACGCAATCAGTGTTTTTTTTAATCTTTTGCCCCAAACTAGGAAGGAATTTCTACTATACTTCGGGTGCGTATGCGTATGCAACATCAGCTAGCTCTCAGTTAGGTCATTTATTGGTTGCCAGGTTTAGCAGGTAAACTGGCAAACCACATATTGCGGCTAACTGATTGAGTTGGTTTTTTTTTTCGAGATCTTAGGCTACTAGGAGCTACGGATAGTAAGATAAGTGCGTTGTGTTCTGTGGGGACGATGTGTCGGTAGGCTGGTTGCGCACTAGCCTACCGGACAACTTTAGAGCTAGTGACGATGAGCTGCTATAAAATAGCGCCGGTAGCAACTTTGGAGCGAGGGGCTACGAATAGTGATATAAGTGCGTTGTGTTCTGTGGGGCGATGATATGGGCTGCTTGCGCACTTGGCTACTAAACTTTAGAATACGTTTTATTGTGGTGCTTGTTTTATTAGTGTCCCGTACCCAAAAGGTAAAAACGGGACCATATTACTAAGACTCCACGGTCCGTCTGTCTGTCTGTCTGTCACCAGGCTCTATCTCATTATGAACCGTGATAGCTTGACAGTTGAAATTTTCACAGATTATGTATTTTTGTTACCGCTATAACAACAAATACTAAAAACAGAATGAAATAAATAATTAAGTGGGGCTCCCATTAAAACAAAACGCGAATTTTAGCGTTTTTTGCGGTAATGGTACGGAACCTTTCGTGCTCGAGTCCGACTTGCACTTAGCCGGTTTTATCTTAAACATTTCAAATCTTCAAATAGTGGATTTTTATGAAATAAATTCAATTGACAATTCCTGGCAGAAAGTAAAAATAAAACTAATAATAAAAAAAGTTGATAGCAGCTGTCAGCAACACATTTTTTCACGCTGACTAAAATTATTTATTATTTGAAATAATTTAAATCGGAATCCGAGTTTATCCAAATAAACATCATTGTCTGCAGCCATTTCGGCCACGGCGGCCAATCTCAATGATGATCAGATATCGACGCGGGAGTAATTATAGTGCACAAGTGTGTGCGCAACTATTCGTCGATCGGTTTAGAATATTGGAACATGCAGCAATTCCCATTGCAAGCAACAGTGATATACGGTTATTATTTAAAATATGCCGTGTCAAAACGTAAGACGCGATGACGCTACGATTCAACCTAGACAACGGTTGCGAAGGATGCGCCCCCTGCACCCTCCCTGCACGGCGGGTGCCCTAAGCCCGTACCGCGACTGCGCCGTGCCGCTGCTGTCATAAGTGCCAAGTTCCAATTTTGACATTGTTTTTTTTTTGTTATTTAGTTTTCTAATTATTTTATTAGTGATAGTGTGTAAATAGTGTTTTAATAATATTGGTAAGTGAAATTTAATTTTTATGTTAAGCGCCGGCTGTAGCGATACCGGAAACTGTAGCAGTCAACCTGCTACATCACTTGATAATAATAATAATAATTTATTTTATTTCAAAAAGGATTAGCCTAGGATATATGATAATGATTAATATATGATGATATTCAGCTGGTGAGAAGAAAAAAACGTGCCTGAGAGCAATGGGAACACCCATTGCTCTCAGGCACGTTTTTTTAAAGGCGAACGGGGGCTACGGATCCACTATGGTAAAGTACACAAACCCCATAGTGTACCTTCGTGCCTCCCAGCTGTGCAGACACCACAAATACAAACCGAAACGCTTTGGAAAACCCTTACGAAATTAAAAAACTCTACACCGATTTTAAAGATAATTCCCCGGGGCGCGAGACGGTCTGGCGCGATGCGTCCGTCTTGCAACCCAGGAGAACTCACTAAGTGCCTGGGAGGAATTGCTCACCTTCAAAAATTTGGCTATAAAAAAAAACTAACGACCCAAATTAAAGACAATTGTAATGATTTGACCCTTTCTTTTAAATTCAAAATTACCAGCATTCAATCACCCTTCCTAGAAAGGTGTGCGTTCGCATGTAGAATCCAAATTAAGTGAAGGTGACATTAGGGGAGCGGCCAGGCTATTGTTCAGTAGTGATGTGGTGGCGCCTTACTCTCCAGAAACAATTTCAGCCTTGGAGAGTAAACATCCAGCGCCTGCGGATTATCTCACCTTTCCCGACCCTCCCAACACCTATACCCGATGTCAATTTATCCTTTCTACAGGTTTCAGCCCCCCAGTTGATTGCAGCCGTGAGCTCCTTCGGAAGCGGTTTCGCTGGCGGCCTCGACGGCCTGACTCCTCAACATTTAAAAGATCTTTTAAGTTCAGGCGCCGGGGACGCTGGTGAGTCTCTTTTGACGAAGCTTGCGGCTCTAGTCTACCTAATGCTCTCCGGCGGTGTGAACGATGCCGTCGTCGATGTCTTATACGGGGCCAATTTATGTGCCCTGCGCAAGAGGGACGGCGGTATTCATCCAATTGCCGTCGGCTGCACCTACAGGCGTATGGCAGCCAAAATATGCTGTAAACTGTATGGTAAAACTCTAACCACTTAATTCCAGCCCTTACAGCTTGGCTTTGGTTCTAGAGGGGGGTTGTGAGGCTGCCGTATTGCCCTTTCCACTTTTTTGAATTCCGGTAAGGGTGAGGAATGAATGAATTATAGTCATCCTCAAGGTTGACTATAATTGGTTCTCTGTTGAGCCATCAGCTCAGTGGCTTCAGGGTTTGACTGCGTTCCCTTTTCATCCGAACCAAAGGCAGTAAGTAAGCTTAGAGTAGACTGGTAGAGGCTCTTACCCTGTTGATAAAAGTTAGATGCGAAGTATTGAGGTTCCCTATCCTGAAATTTCAGAGAGTTTCAAATGATTTTGTTCGAACTCTCCCCAGAGGTTATCCAACGACTCTATTCTCTTTTGGATGTATTCTGGCGTTTTTCTCGACAGCGGATCCTTACCGAAATTGACCTTAATCCTATTGATACCTTCTAATATTTCCGATTGACGAGCGCTTAAAACGGCCATTATGATTTAATATAGGAACAATCTTATTTGGTCACTGACGAATTGCGATACCAACTGTAGGCTGCCAATTCCGTGTGTAGTACTGATGTAGATTCAGCTCCACCGATGTCTTCTTGGAACAATTCACTGATGGTTCACTGAATGGACTGAATTGAACTATTTACGGAACTGTCGCGAAACACTCAACGAATATAATCAAGTGTGTGGCTGCGATTTCCACACACCTTGATCTATACACCCGATTGATTGATAAATTCGCGTGATCACAGTTTCTCGAAGGACCAAAAAAAAAAAAATGTACGACGAAGGTCTCGTGTATCGTCAAGTGCACGATGATAGTTCTGTACACTTGAGATGATGAAAACCCGGGGATAATGAAATAAACCGCCCGTGTTGAGTGTGGTAAAATCACTAATTTATTTTACTAAGCAAGTGGACTAAAATGATGGCGCGTATGCAAACGCTGATGTAGTTTAACCTACTTAATATTACGAAATGTGCGGGTTCACCGTACAAACGCCTTTAATTCCGTCAACATGGACAGTTTGTTGGCTGAAGCAAAAAAAGAGTTACCAGAAATGTTCGGCTTTTTGTGGCAACGCTATAGGCACCCATCAAAATTTTTATACAAAGACAATGTTTTGGAATCTTGGTTGCCAACAAGGTGACCCTCTCGGGTCAGTCATTTTCAGTCTGGCTATTCATCCGATCATTCAAAAACTAAATTCGAAATTTAACGTATGGTATTTGGATGATGGAACACTAGGAGGTGACGTAGACACCGTTTTAGCAGATTTACAATTCCTGAAAGAGCAGTTCAAATCCATCGGCCTAGATCTTAACCACTCCAAATGTGACTGACAACCGACCCTACAGAATTCCATGCAATAGCCCCAGAGATCAAAATTTTAGATACAAGTTCACTGCACCTCTTAGTTTCCCCAATTTTGGCAGACAGTTTTTCTTCATTCATTGATAGCAAAATAATAAATAAATAACTATTTTAATGATATTTCGGATAGACTATCAAAAATTAACCCGCATTCGGCTTTTACTCTCATTAGGTATTGCTGTTTTGGACCAAATGTTATGTATTTTCTCCGCTCTTCCCTTTTATGGAAGCAGCCACTTCTCCTGGAAAAAAATTGATGAAATTATTCGATGCACTCTGGCATCTATCTTAAATGTGGCCTTGGATGACCGAGCCTTTTTTTTTTTTTTTTTTTTTTTTTTTTTTTTTTTTTTTTTTTTTGTTCCGGGGTGGAAAATCCTCATCGGATGTCCTCCGCCCTGGGGGGGCGGAGGGGTCTGTCAGACTCCTACTGACTAAAAACCACCCCGGTGTTCCATCTCACACCTACGCTGGGGGTCGCGGGAACAATGATACTTCCGCAACCCCCGGCTAGTGCCGGCCCGCCTCTGCGGGCCACGGTCTCGGGTTGGAGGGGGAGTGAGGTGTTTGACTCCCCCCGCGACGTCTAAGAGGGGCGTGCGTGGAACACAACGCGCCGCCACCTCGGGTCCTGATGTGTGGGGGGCGACGGACGTCCCCGAGTCCGCCGCCCCTGGACCCATTTAGGGCGGCTGGAAGAGGGCGTTGTCCGCCCTCCGCCGACGCCCGGCGCGTCTGCTGCGGATCGGGTTAGCAGATGAAATCTCCCTCTCCCTCTCCGCAGCCTCTTTCTGCGAGACGACTGTTTCGCAGAAGGATACCACCGCGTCCCAGGACTCCTCGCTGCCGACCATAGACTCGACTACAGCCGGCAGCGACAGGTCACTGCCTACTTCAGAGATGAGGGCACGGCGTGGCTCCTCCCAAGCGGCACACTCTGCCAGCGTATGCCGCGCCGTGTCCTCCCGGCAGTCGACGCAGTGGTGACACCGGGCGTCCGGCTCCCTGTTTATGCGACACAGGTACTTCCCGAAGCAACCATGCCCCGAGAGCACCTGCGTCACCCGAAACGACAGGGAGCCGTGCCTCCTCCCGAGCCAGCGCTCGAGCACTGGCCGGACCGCCTCGATGGTAACGAGGCCGGCGGTAGGGCGTAAAAGCCTGTCCCGCCATTCCGCCACCAGGACCTCGCGGAGCTGAGACTGACGCAACTCCATATGTCGCTGCATCAGCCCTTCGCCCCACGCCCGCGCTTCCTCGCGCCACCGATACAGTGACGCGAGTACCTTCGCCTCCAGGTCCCAGGGCGGGGATCCGGCCAGTACGCAAGCCGCCTCGTAGGAGATCGTGCGATACCCCCTGACGACTCTGACGGCCATCGCTCTCTGCGGTTTCCGCAGAACAGCGATGCTGCCGGCCGTCAGGTCAGTCGCCCAGATCGGGGCCCCATACAGGGCCATCGATCGCACGATCCCCACGTAGAGCCGCCTACAGGCGGCGCTCGGGCCCCCCAGGTTGGGAAGCAACGTTGACAGCGCCCCAGCCGCGCCCAAAAACTTGGGCGCTAGCCGCCGGAAGTGTGGGCCGAAATCCCACCGGCTGTCGAGCACCAATCCTAGGTATTTCATGGTAGACTCGACAGCGATTCGAGCCCCCCCAACCACGATGTGGGCATCGGGCGGCGGCGCCCGCCGGGGACCATGGAAGACCATAGCCTCTGACTTGTTGAGGGCCACCTCCAGGCCAAGGCGCCGTATGCGGCTCACCACCTGTGAGACCGCAGCCGTCGCCAGCAACGCTGCTTCCCTGTACGAACTCCCCCGGGCGGTGACCAGCGTATCGTCCGCGTAACACGTCAGGTCTACGCCCGGTTGGAGTTCGCCCCTCAGCACCCAGTCGTACCCAATGTTCCACAGGGGCGGGCCCAGGACCGAGCCCTGTGGAACACCGCACGACATGCGGTGCTGGTTTCCGACGCCATCACGTCCCACGTAGGTGACACACCTCTCCGCCAAATAAGCCCCGACGATGCGACGGAGGTAGGGAGGCACTCGATGATACCGAAGTGCCTCCCGAACACAACTCCAGGGCAGGGTGTTGAAGGCGTTGGAAATGTCCAAGGACACCGCCAACATCACCCCACCCCGGGACACCGCTTCCTCCGCCAGGACTCTCACCTGCGATATCGCGTGGATGGTAGAGCGCCCATGCCGAAAGCCGAACTGGCTTTCGTCCAGGTCCGGCCCCTCTCTGTACAAGTGGCTGACGAGGCGGGCAGCGATAATCCGCTCAAACAGCTTACCCACTTCGTCTAGCAGCACTATGGGCCGGTACGCGGACGGCGAGTCCGCAGGGCGCCCCGCCTTCCTGAGCAGGACCAGACGACCAGATTTCCACAAAGTGGGAAACTGGCCCCGCTCAAGGCACGCTGTGAAGAGTCCTCTCAGCCAGGGCTCTAGCTCCTTCAGAGCGAGGGCTAACACGTGGCCGTGAATCCCGTCAGGCCCCGGAGCCACGTTCTTGGCCCGTAGTCGAATCACGGCTGCCCCCATTTCTGCCTGTGTCACCTCTGGGACGCTGATGGCGTCCTCCTCTGTAGACTCTGCGGCTGTGGGCAAAGCCATTGGTGGCGGGTTGTGCTCCGCTCTCGCCGGGAAGAGGGCTGCGACTACCTCCTCTAGCAGCTCGGGTTGGAGACTCTCCGTAAGCGGAGGCGCGGCGGCTCGAAGTTTCCCTCGAACCGCTCGATAAGGGCGCCCCCACGGATCCCCGTCTAGAGTCTCCAACATCTCCTCCCTGGCTCGCTTCTTCGCCTCACCGATGGCCAGCCGCAGAGTCTCCGTCGCCGCGCGGTACACCGCATACCGTGCGGTTTCTTCGTCAGGGACCTGCCGACGTCTCCTCCGGTATCGGGTGTACTGGCGTCTGGCCGCTACGTACGCGACACGCAACTGTGCGATCTCGGCGGACCACCAGTACACTTGGCGCCTCACTGACTGTGCGTGGACCCGGGGCATGGACGCGTCGCTGATTTGCGTCATCGCCCCGCGGAACCACAGCGCCTCCTGTTCGACGTCGACGGGTCCGGTCGTTGCCGACTCCCGGATCCAGGCCTGAACAATGGTGGCCTCCTCGAGCAGTTCCCTGTCGATGCGCTTGCGCGCCCAGCGTGGACCGTCCGTTCGCGGGGCCGGTGAACCGTGGCCGCCTGCGGTCTGGGTGGAGACGTCGAAACGGATATATCTGTGATCCGATAACGTCTCCACCTCCACGGCGACACGCCAGTCGCGGACACGGTTCGCGACAGCAGGGCTAGCAAACGATACGTCCACTATTGAACCGCCCCGCTGCCGCACGCACGTTTGGACCGAGCCCCGGTTTAGAACGACTAGGCCAGTGGTGACTGCCCACTCTTCCAGCACCTCACCCCTAGCATCGGTTACTGGAGATCCCCACGCCGAAGACTTGGCGTTGAGATCCCCGAGCAACAGCACAGGGCGAGGGTGGAGCCGGCCTACGACGGCGCCCAAATCGACAAGGAAACTCTCGAAGTCGGCGAGACTCTTGTTGGGCGAAAAATACGCACCAACTATGCCAACGCCGTCCGCGAGGGCGGCCACCCAGCCGTGACCTCGGGACGGGCTGACAAGAGCCCCGCCAATGATGGCCACCAAACCGTCGAGGTCTCCAACCCAGTTGTCTCTGGGTGGGACGAAATACGGCTCGGCGACCACAGCCACGTGAATCGACCACTCTGCCATGCTCTGGAGCAAGAGATCCTGAGCTCTGGCAGAGTGGTTGATATTGCCTTGGAGGAAATGGTAGAGCGCCATTATGCACAATCCATTCCCTCCACTCCATTCCTAGGCCGGGAGTCGGCCGAAAAGCAGTCAGGTTGACGGGGGGGTAAAGAGCCCCCGGCAACCTTACCCCTCCCTCTCCTCTTCTGCTGCGCAGGTACGCCACAGGCCTTTCCGCCTGCTCTGTGCCCAGCGGGCCTCCCTGCAGCTGTACAGAGACTGCAGTTTGGCGCCGCGGAGCACTGGGCCGCCTTGTGGCCGGGCTGACCACAGCGATAGCACTGCTCGCTGCGGTCTGTCTCGGCGGTGCATCGTGCCCTGACATGCCCAATGTCAAGGCAACGATAGCACCGCAGTGCCCTGGGTTGCAGCAGCTTGACCCTCGCTGCAACCCACCCTACTAGCAGTCGTCCACCGTCAGCGACTTTTTTCGCCGCCGCCACCGGGCACCGCACCCAAATCATGCCGAGCCCGGAAGCGTCGGCGCGGATCTCGCCCAACCGAATGTCCTCGGACGGACATCCGCCGGCTCTGGCGATGGCCGCCGCTACCTCAGCTGTGGTCGTCGAGTCGTCCAAGCCGTCCACACGCAGCTCAGCGGTCTTCATCGGCCTGGACACCCGGACATCCTCCGGGTTGAGGACCTCGCGCAGCTTGGCGGCCAATATATCCGCCTTTTCGGCGCTTGAGGCCCCTGATACCTCGAGCAGCCGCGCCCCCGTAATCGCCGACCTCACTCGGAAGCCGGACGGTGTGCCAAGGTCGGGGAACGCAACTTTGGCCTTCGCCTCTGATAAGACCGCCTTGTACGTGACGCCCCTTTCGACGGCTCCGGGCTGCAGCGTGATCGCTACAGCCGCAGAGCGTGGGGCTCTGACCTTAGGCGGTCCCGCGGCCTTCCTCGTTTCCGGTGCGGGTGCTCCAGCGGATGCCGGTGGCGCCGTCTTCTTCTTTCGACGGCGGCCCCTCTTAACCACCGTCGTCCATGCCTCCGTGAGGGTGCCAGGCGAAGTCGCCAGGGTCGCAGCCGCCGACCGCATGGTGGGCACAGACCTGTCCTCTGCGGGCTTACTGGGCCCCTTTCCGGCACTTCTCGGCTCAGCCGCTACCGACTGGACCGCTGGCCCAGTTTTAGCGGGCCCCTCCTGTCTCCGCTTGTCTGCAGCGAGCGGTGGGCGGAGGGTTTCAGCCGGAAGCAATCTCGACTCGATCGCCTCTATACGGGCACCCACCATTTGCCCGCACTGCATCATGCAGATGCGCGCAATCTTTTCGATCTCCGCATCCGCAAGTGCAGGGGCCGAAAATGGGGCCGGAGATGGAGTCGACGACGGCGCCAGCGGTGGGCTCGTGACGTTAGAAGCTGACGTCTGGGCGGTGAACTGCCGCTTGAGGTCCTCTAACTCGGATCGGAGACGGGCGTTTTCCTCCCACAACATAGCCGTCTCGTCCGTGGTGGTACGGTTTATGAGGACCTCAACCGCCTCCTGTATATCGCTCACCGCCTGCTTCAGGGCATGGGTAAAAGTGCCCTTCAAGTTGCCAGATTTGGTGGCAACCTTCAAGACGACCTCCAGCCCGTCCGTCACTTGGCGGCTGAGCGCCACCGCCGACATGTCCCCACCGGCAGCCGTCCGAGCCGAGCGCCGCTCTCGGGCCTGCCGGGCCAACTCGCTGACCTCGTCAGCCGCGACAGCCTGTCGCTGCGCCCGCTTTGCGGCGTTTGCCTCCGCCTTGTTTTGCCCTAGCAGGGACGTAGTGGAGCCACCGCTTTGGTCCGCACTCATATGCCCAGGGTCGCTCTGCACGCACTCTGTTGGAGCAAGCGTGTCGAGCCGAGGCAAGAAGCGACCCCGCACGTCGCGTTCGGTGCGTCGAGCGGTGGCAATACCCGCCCCCGCGCGACCCCGCCCTCTCCGTCCCGTTGACACTTTCGGAGCCGACAGGTTCTCCTCACTCGAGGAGAGACCTAGCGACCTCGAGTCACCGCTGCGCGGACGCTTTCTCCAAACTTTGGAGGTGCATCCGCGCGAGTCCTGGTCAGACAAGTTGTCTGTAGGACCTGAGCCTCCTCGGCTCTTGTTGCTGTCGACGACGGCAAGAGGTGTGCCCACATGGGGACTTGAGCCTCCTCGGCTCTTGTTGCCGTCGGTGACGGCAAGCGGTGCGTCCAGTTCGCGCAGTCGCTCCTGGTTCACCTGGAGCTCCTTTTCTCGCTCGTGGCTCAATTGGCGCAGGTCGGCGGTGGTCTGCCGGCCCGCGAGACTATTGGTGCCCCCCTCAGATACGATGGGGCTGCCCTCTAGGAGATCCCTAGAGGGGCGGGACTGACCCTTGCGTTGCGCAAGGGTACCCGCCTGAGGATTTTTTGCCTTTAGTCTATCTTCCATGGTCTTTTTCCTTTTTAAGGGTGAGGTCCCTTTCCCAGCGCTAGGGACCGGATACAAACCCTCCGGCCATTCATCCCCTCGGCACGCGAGACCTTAGGATTGGGTTCCATCTCTACTCCACGCCCACTCGACCTACCCTCTGTCAGCAGAGGGGGGAGTAGGCGTTAGATGGCCACCGCAGCGACGGACTAGCCGTCCCGCATCTAGCCCGGTTCCCTTCACAGACTATCATGGATGATGATCTGTGTTTGGAACCGTGACCTTACCCCGTGTGTTGAAATTAGCCGCCTGCCCCAACTGTCCACCCAACGCGCGTGGGCAGTTGGAGCCGACGTTGCCCAGGGTGCGCCGCGTGGAGGCTTTCAACTTGCACCCCGGATGACCGAGCCTTGACGCAAGCCACGCTACCAATTGCTTCGGTGGGCTCGGCATCCACAAAATTTCTAGTATAAGCCTACCGGCGTTCCTGTCTTCGGTCCACAGCACTGAAACGTTAACCACTGAAATTGTATCCCTGACACTGGTTAACTGTGAAGTGCCGTGCTCGACCGACGCAGTGTGCGCCTGGAAATTGGCTTGCCCGAATACGGCGTTGCCCGAAAACCCATCTTCCCGAAGACAGTGGGATGAGCCGCTCTGCAGATTGGTACGGAATAAACTCATAAATACGTCCACCAATACTGCTGAGCGTGCTCGCCTACTGGCTGTGGGTGAATGGGAGTCGGGCCTCTGGCTACAGGCTTTACCGTCACCCAACTTAGGTACAATGTTGAGTGACACTACTTTCCGGATCGTTACATGTCTGCGCCTAGGCAGTACCAGCGGAGCTCCACATCGTTGTCAATGTGGTGAAGCTGTCGACCGTCTCGGACACCATGGCCTATCCTGCAGTAGGAGCGCTGGTCGGATAGTACGGCACGCCAGCATTAATGACATCATACGTCGAGCTCTTGTTACCGCCGGGGTGCCAGCTGTTTTAGAACCCAATGGCTTGGCACGCGACGATGGGAAGAGACCAGACGGGATGACAATAATGCCTTGGAAGTTGGGTAGGCCTTTGGTGTGGAATGCAAAATGTGTCGATACCCTAGCGCCATCCCATCTTCTTAGCACGGCGGGCTGTGCTGGTGCGGCTGTTGCTGGTTCAGAAAATCACAAACGGCGCAAATATAACAACCTTATTGGCAGTTATATGTTTGAGCCGTTTGGGGTTGAGACATTAGGTCCATGGGGTCCGAGTGCTCACCGAGTATTTCGAGACGTAAGTAAACGGTTAGTCGACTGTTCACGTGACCAGAAGGCTGGACTTTTCTTCAGCCAGATAATCAGCATTGCCATTCAACGTGGCAATGCTGCCAGCGTTCTGGGCACGTTTCCCATTGATATCAATGTGGACGTATTTTTTTATGCGCAATGGAGCCCTTTTCCTTCTCCCCTTTGTATGTAATTTTGTTTTGTTATTAGTCATAAGATTAGAAATATTTAATTGTATATATTATTTGAATCACGAAAACAAAATAATGACACTGATACATGTCACAGACGACATAATAAAAAAATAATGGTAAATAAGTTTGTTTGTCGTTAGGAAGTAATATCTGTAAGTATCGCCTCGATGGCTCAATTTGTTTCATAGACAGATGAAGCCGCACGGTTCTTATTTCAATAAAATATACAGCTGGTCTTTGATAAATCTGAAATATGAATTTTCATCAGGTTTACCTACAGTGGCGATAATTTTGAGCCCCGCTTATGGGAAGCCTTAATCACAGATAATATAATACTAGCATACAGATGTCTCATCCCATACAATGAAACCATGTCGACGTAACGAGCGTTTTTCGTCTGATTAAAGCGATTATTTTTTGTACTTCGTTCGCGTTCGGTATATCGTATGGTGTTAGTAGCTACTTGCAAGCTAAAGGGTTTATTCGGTGCATTAAATTTTTTTTTTCTATAAATACAGTGAAGTTTGCACGTTTTTACACTTTCATTGCAACAAAATGTGTTCCAATACAAATTTAAACAATCGAGTGGCATGCCTCAGACATTTAAAACCGCGCCATCTATTGGCATCAATTTTAAATGATCCGTTCAAATAATCTTTGAAATTTGAATTAAGACCCCAATATTCCATAATTCTGTGTTTGACAGGAGAGTTGATTAAACAAAACATATTTTTTTTATGTTCAATTCCAGAAAATGTTAATGATACACACAATTCAATAACAACACGGTGCATGTCGCGCCATCTAGTGAGATTTATTTGAAACAAGTTTTCTATCTTAGCGCTGGGACCCCGTGCTTTAGGTAACGTCTGTAAAACATGGACAGTTTAAAGTCTAATGAATGTGACACCAGCTAATTGCGTAAACTACGACACGTTTTTAACGTATGGGAGACTGGGGTGATTGGGTTCTACGTGGGACTTGGTACATCAAAATCATAAAGCCACTTAACATCTTCGGTTGATTAAAAAAATCAGACCTAACTCTACTATTAGTACTACTTCCCCGGCTTTATGACATTAGTAGATTTGGAATTACTATTTTAAAACAATTTGAGATGCTAAGTAGCTTTATTATTTTTATGAACCAAGTCTTCCGTAGGATCAAATCTCCCCAGTCACCCCATAATTTCTTTTTTTATTTAGTTTGTGAAATCATCCAATAACTTCTCCCGCTCTGGGTGAAGCGGTTTAGAATTTTACTAACTAAAACCCACCCGTGTTCCATCAGTTGGTTGAGCCAGGGCCGCGAAAACTCTGACTTTCAAATTTATCCGCCACCTCAAAAAGCAGCAAAGAAATAGCGTCATCCGTTTTTCACGACGGAATCGAGGTGGTGTAGCGTTGACTTACAAGAGTACCCCTGATCTTGAACTTGTATACTCCCTAACAGCATTATGCTAAAAACGCAAGACGTTGATTATTCTGTAGAGAAAAACAACCCCTGTTTATTAATTCAAGGAAATAACAACGAGATTTTCTGCACTGATGTTTTATTTTTAATGCAAATTTGGCATTTTTCTCGAAGCAAAAGGAAATGTATAAAAATTTTGTAGTGTTGTTTTTACTGCTACACTTCGGTAATCGTAATAAGGAAATAATTAAACGAGAATTTATGACCGGTCTTCCATCGAATTCATTTGTTTTTCACTCCGTTTTATTATTCTGTTCCCTTAGATTTGATCCGATTTTTATGACCGTTTCGTTTTATACTGATAGAGGAAGTTAATACACATAAACAACTAAGAAGTTTTAGTTGAGAACGCTAATTTCGACGGCGTATATTTAAGAAGCTTATAATTTTTTTCATGAGCCATATATCTTAAATAGTTCATAGTATCAACATGTAGCCTATTTCTTAGGATAAGCTAAAAGCAATAGCTTTTATCAGCCTTATCAGCATAAAAATGCTCTGTATTTATTTATTTTTCCGGCTAAATTAAGAAGATATAGAGAGGTCCATAAATGCTCAAATATATAAAATTGCACGAAAATTGGGACAGGATGCTTCAAAAAATTAAAAACTTGATTCTAAAGAATTTTCAAGTTGGGATATTCTATCCCAACTTGAAAATTCTTTAGAATAAACAGGAGTGAAAATTCGGGCGCCAGTTCTTCTCAAAGCAATTTACTTAATATTGAATAAACCGAAAAAAAAACACAAAAAACCGGCCAAGTGCGAGTCAGACTCGCGCACGAAGGGTTCCGTACCATTTTCGTAAAAACGGCAAAAAAACACGTTTGTTGTATGGGAGCCCCCCTTAAATATTTATTTTATTTTGTTTTTAGTATTTGTTGTTGTAGCGGCAACAGATATACATCACCTGTGAAAATTTCAACTGTCTAGCTATCACGGTTCATGAGATACAGCCTGGTGACAGACAGACAGACAGACAGACGGACCGCGGAGTCTCAGTAATAGGGTCCCGTTTTTACCCTTTGGGTACGGAACCCTAAAAAGAATTAAAACAAAAAGAAGTGTCTACTTAAGTGTCTTAGCGGCCCTCAAGCCCTTGGCACAAGGCCAAAAACACACTTTCAAGGTCAATGTCTGCGATATTACCTTGTTTGTCGCTTTTCCCTTCGAATCCCATAATGTACTGACGTCGCACTGATACTGTGTATCAGGACCTTGAAAGTGTGCTTTTAAGGGTCGTTCCAGGGGAAAGGGGGGCACACTGGCACTTGCCTCTAAAGACGGTTCAAATAAAACAAGGAGCTGAGACTTAGAGAGATTGATACCGCTTTGATAGCAATGTTTCTTTTTGCGTATTTAAGTAATACATTTTTTTCCATTATATTTGTAATAACATGTGATTTTTATGGTTATTGCGTGTCTGGATATCTTTTAATGGTTATCAATATCTCAAATGTTGAATAAAATGAAGTGATACTTAAAGAATGAATAGGTACATAGTTTGCTGCTCTGGCCCTTGTGCCCCCCCAGAAATAAATCCTGGATCCGCCTTAGCGCACTCAGGACTTGACGTACGGACGTCAAACAGTCAGCTGTTTGTTTACATTTTAAAATAAAAAAGAGCTCTTTTCCAAGTTATTTATTATCTAAAGTTTGGCTTTCATTGCAAAAATCAAAAACAGTTCGTGTGCGGTGAAGTAGTTGCTTGGAAATAAGAGAAAAGTGCAAAAATATAAACTTATTACAAAAGTGGATAAAAAGACTACCTACTTAGTGCAAAAAGTGAATAATAGACTTCAAATAGTATTTACGAATGTTAAAGCTTGGCTTTGGAAATAAATCCGATCTGTGTGTTGTGTTGCTAGCGGTGCAGCGCTGCATGGTGTTGTAACGCCATTACAAATCCCATAGTTTAAACTGCCATATGCAGATTGTTTGTGTCAGCGCCATCTATTAACACTCCGGGGTACCAAATCAGCAGGATCAATCGCTAACAAGTGATAGTAATTAATTGCAACAACATGCCGGCAGCAAAGTGTGGTGGTTGCGCAAAATTTATATCGCCACTAGAGGCCGCTAAGTGCAGCAATTGCAACGCTCTTTTTCACCGGGCTTGCGGTTTCTTGCCGCTATCGGGTTTTATAAATCCCACCTGGGCCTGCAGTCTCGACATAGTTAGCATTCGTTAAATCGTAACGATCGGTTGATAAGTCCTAACGATTGTTAAATAACGATTTTTGGTAGTCTCGACTGTCAAAGCTATCATTTTTCATCGCACACTTAACATATTTTGACGTTACGACGGTATGTTATCGGATTTCTTAGCGTGCATTTTTGACAGCCCGCTAAGTGTTCGTAACGATCATTATCTTGGTTTTAGAGGTTATAAAAACAATAAATAAATAATAATTGGACATAAATATGGCTGTAGATAATTTATTCGTGCTCGAACACAGACGCGATATGATAAAGCAGCGGCAAATTGCACGAAACCGACGTGAAGGTGAAAATCCTTTGGATTTAGAGGATGGCCAATTTCTCTATCTTCACCGAATAAACAAGGACATGTTTCATGAGCTCGTTGGTGTACTTCGCCCATCTATTCAAAGACGAGGGCTTACGGACTTTCTGTGGAGTCTCAAGTGAGTGTAGAGTTGGGTAGATACCGTGCCTAAATAATATTTCTAATTATTTTTCATAATATCCAAGATGTTTTTTATAATTTTCTTCTTAATAGTCAAGTGGCAACTACCTATTGGCTTACAGTGGGGCTGCAGCATAAGCCAAAAGTCAGGAGTGCGTTACTTCAGCCAGATGTTGTCGAAAATCGTCATCTGAGTGCAATAGATAATTAGATATACAGCTTCTGTAATTGGTAAGCAGATTTTTAAATTTGGTAAGCTGATAGTTTTTTTGTTATTTGATAAAAACAGTTCCGGCTGGAGTAACGTTACCGCAGCCAGACCTTTTGTTTTCTAACGGGTATATTGAAATAAATGTTATCTAAATAATTAGATATCAATTTGAAATAAATGGTAAAACTTAATTTGTATTTGTATTTGCTATGGTTGCGAAGATATTTAAAATCCTGCTGCGGTAACGTTTGCACGATTGCTGCATCTCGAAATTGACTAAACGGATGATTATAATTTTTGTACATGACATCTGGCTAATTAGTTATAATTTGTTACGCCAAAAAAAAAAACAAAATAATGCACCGTTTTGAAGTTATTTTAGTAAATAGAAATATGCATTAAAAGGTCCTAGCACTTCCAATAAGCGGTCCAAAGACTAACTTGATACTTTATTGTATAGATAATTACTGCCTTTAAATGGTACTGAAGTTTCATTGGTATCCTATAAGTGATTAAAAAGTTATGATGAAACTTCTATTCGATCGGCCACGGTGATCAGCTGAGTTATTTGAAGACCGATTAACTGAGTTTCCTGTTGTTGTGGTAACTGAATCTTATATAAATAATTAGAAATATAGTTCAATTATATACCTGTGAAATTTCAGACTTGCACACTAATTAATTAACGAGATAATCGAAAAACAATACTTCTGCTTGGTAACCCGACCAAATCTAGAATGTTATAAAAAAGCGGCCGCGCAATACAATGTACCAACCTTCTAAAATTATGAGCATAATTGTCCTTAAAACTTGGTACAGTCACGAATGAAATTGGTTTGATTGAAAAATTAAACATACCATACTAAATGATTAAATAAATTTTAAATTGCTCAAAGTGTCCACTATGCCCTTCTTCATATATCTACCTTCCTACGTTTGACCATTCTGTCGATGAGGTTGGTAGGTACCTAATTTTTATTTACAAGGTACATATTGCGCCTAATTAGTTTTTAGTTCATTTTATATTATTTATTTAGAAAGGAATTTATTATTATATTTTAATATGACATAATAACGATACACGGTATCGTTAGATTACGGTAAGTAGGTACCTATATGTAATATGGGCCACGTAGCTTTAATTAAATAAATAACAAATCCTTTAACAAATGATTGCCAATAACCAACTTATTTTTATTTACTTAGGTATTTTTAATATGTTTTTAATATTTTATTATGTTTGGATAACCAACAGTAAATATTAAGAATAACTAAAATTTTAATTTGATACTAAGGGTAGGCCTGTACCTATATATATTATTACTGTTTTCAAGGTTATGCAACGAACAGACCTATTATGTAGATATAATATATATTGTAAACAATAGTGCATTATGCATGCGGCGGCGCTATCATCGTTAGATAGAAAGAGAGAACATCGGGAACAGGCGTTGTCGCACGCGGGACGGGCGGAACGAAGCGGGGGGGGGGGGGGCGTTTACTCAATAGCATAGCTTACACTGGCTTACACGTTCGGGACACTTCGGGACGACCCGCTGCGACGCGTCCGACCTAGTGAGTAGTGACTTAGTGAGATAATTGTCAATTGATCTTGTGCAGTGCGTGACTGCGTCTGCGTTTCCGTTTTATACTTTTGTATTGGCTGAGTGTTGTTTCCGTATATAATAAGTACTCTGTGGAGTGGTGCATCGGTATGTAATTGTGCTATTTTATCGGCAAGTTGTGATTTAGTTATCTACAAAACTGCTGTAATCAGATGGAGGCAGACGCACCTGAAGCAGTGATTCTCAATGTGTATTAATACATAATAAGGAGTAGGTAGCGAGATACGTACCCGAGGGCGCGCGCGCGCGCGCGGTAAATACCTAATAGAAATCTTTGCGCGCGCGGCTAGTGAAGATGACTGAAAGATTATGTGTCCACAAGCACAAGAACTATCTAGCTACGTGAGTACCTACTTAACTACCTTTCTACATTTTTTTACCTGAGTACGTGACAGCAAAGACACATTTATTTATTGATTTATCTACTTTTACGGATGACTTACGGACTAATAGATTAAGTAAGCCCCTTCGGCCATCTCAGTAGATAATAGAATCTCGTTTGTGATTTCTTATTTACCGCCCTCGTTACACAATGTACCTGGGTACTAAAAGTACATTATGAAATAATGCATTTTTTATCGTAGGTAATGGCGACAAAACGTAACAACAACAATAAAAAGTTGGGAGAGAGAGGTGAGGAGACCTCTCTATGACACGGTGGCTCGTGAAGATATCTGATGCATAAAGCCACACGCCCAGAATTATCTACCTATCTAAAGTGAGTACCTAATACCTACTTACCGATACAATTTTTATTATATCCGACTGCGCGCGATAGACATCACATACTACACTACTATATTTCTACTTGTGATTACGAAACTACAGAAGATCTTCTTAAGATAAAGATAAACTCATAAACACACATAATACAAGCACACAACAGTCACTCAAACACATTCAACACAAGCATACAAAATACAACACTCACTCTGTTTTTTGTAAAACCTTATTTTGCTTTAAAGTGATTTAATATTATGTTAAACGAAACTACTGTTGTTCAAAATTTCAATGAACTGCGTCCTGCAATACAGGCTCGGCCTAGCTCAGGCGCAGTAGCTCATATTTCATTCTTGTGCGTAATCTTAATATATCTTTTAAAAAAAAATTGTTTAAATTTTACAATTCAATGGAGAAATATATAATATTTATTTATTTTATACATAAATAGATAAGTTAATAGCTTTCTGCCCACGAATTGCCGTGTCGTGTCGTGACTCGACACACTTAATTATATCCAATATAAAGACACCATTTCCTCTAAGATAATCCCAAAACGTTTAAAAATAAATGTGAACTCGTGGGAAGATGGGACGGTTCGATAGTTATAGACATTTTAATTATAAGTAATGGATAATTTTATATTTGTTGTAGATAATTTGATGGTACTAACAATCTCTTCACCGATGAAATGTGCAAGCCGCTATTAAGTAAGTTATTTGCCTGCTGTAGTGAATCCAATCGTGAAGACGACTGTGACTAATAACACAATGGCAGGCAGAAAAGGGGTTATATCATTATGTGATCAAAGAAGTGTTATTTCTAAGTATAGGTATATGTTTGATAAATCCTGTCCTTCTATTAATCATAATGTATTTGAAAAAATACAAAATGAATTGTTTGAAAGATTCCAACTCAAAATGTCTAAAATGGCCATATATAATTCGGTGAGACGTAATAAAAAATGTTTTTTTTGTACTAATGATGAAGACGAACGGACGAACCTAATAACCGAAGACATGACAGACAACCGAGATGACTGTGACAATAATATTAGCTTTCAAAAAACTGATAGTAGCAACCGCTATTCTGATTTGGAAGTAAAGTTTAAAATGGATATATATGAATTCAAACGCATCGCACCTAAAAACCACACGTTGTTGCAAAATAGTTGGACAAATGAATTGCAAGATCAGATATGGCAAAAAACTTTTCTTAAGTGTACGTTTGCTTTTAAAAATAATTATGTTCCGACAAACTTTCGATTTAACGATATCAAATGCAAAGGAAAATGTACTCAATGTGGCGCTAAACTTTACATTGACATATCTTCAAAAACTGAAAATTTTTTAGACGTCATTTGTCAAATAAATAATTATAATAAAGACTATGCCCACGATCCGAGTGTTAAAAACCGACTTACATCAACACGAAAACAAAAACTTGCTAAAATCTTAGAGAATGATAAGGCGTTAAAAGTAAGAACTATGCTGGCAAATGAATTTATAGATATTAATAATCCGAAAGAACCTCCAACTCTACCCAAATTGACCAATTTAAGAAAAATACGACACGACGCTAAGAGGGCACTTCAATTTGACAAAAACACAATTTTATCTATTTACGCAATGTCTCAAAGTTCACCATTCGATACATTCATACGGAAATTTTCTCTTGCCCCTTTTTTTATTTACTTTTGGACTAACGAACAAAGCAGATATTACGATGAAATCTTAAAAAAATCACACACAATTTTATCTATTGACGCAACTGGTTCTATTTTTAATGTTTTTTTTTGAGCGTTATTTTTAATGTAATTTTTTTTATGTATTCTTGTGGAAATAAATAGTTTGAATTTTTTTTTTTTTTTTTTTTTTTTTTTTTTTTTTTTTTCTCCAGGAATCAATTTTAAAGAACCTAAACATATTTTTCTGTATGTTGTTATGGCATACACTACCAATGCTAGTGTTCCTTTATGTTACATGGCATCGCAGTCACACACGATTGAATCTATTGCCACATGGTTAAGTACATGGTCAGTAAATCGAACATTACCCAAAGAAATAATATGTGACGATTCTTCAGCACTACTAGGAGCTATATGTCGGGCATTTTTAAATACTGACACTAACGGCTATTTATCACAGTGTTTTCTGATTTTAGAAGGGCAGGATGCTCGCGTACCAGCTTGTTACATTCGATTAGACAAATCACATTTTTACAAAAAATTACCGAAACAAAGTTGTTTTAACAAAGCATCAGAAAAATGCAAATATTTTTATATTAACTGTATAAAAATACTTCATCAATTGCACTGTTACAAAGAAGTAAAATCTGTTATCAATGACATAGTAACGGTGTCATTACATGAATATGAAAGCCCTGGTTTGGATGGTCAACAATGTGGCAAGTATGAGCGAGCTTTACAGCGTTTGTTAACTCTTTCTAAAAATGACGATACTGACATTGATATTGGTATTGTTGATGAGACAGATAGTCATTTTATGGATGAAAATGATGAGGAACATATTTACACTGATACAGTTTGTCCTCTCATAGGATATTACGACAATATAATTGAAACTCAAAAGTTATATTTGCTGTTACTCGATCCAAAACATGACAAAAAAAATGAATATTATTTACCGGCTGTAAATGACACTTTGAAAAGATTATTACGAAAATTGCCTATGTGGGGCAACGTTATAACTAAGCATTTTTCATATGCAGAAGATGTAGCTAGTAGTTCAAACGTTGAAAATCACTTTAAGGACCTAAAAACAATTTTTTTTAATATCAAAGATGAGCGAATACGTCTAGATGAGTTTTTAGTACAACACTACAGTATTTTAAATGGGATTGTAAAATTGAGTATGTCTGATAATTCTGCAAAAACAAAAATAAATAAAGATATAATGCGACAACGCAAAACAAATGATGATTTCTGTTCGGAAAATAAAAAAAAACTGTCAGAAATTGTAGTATCACAAAACATTGCCGCCCCACAAACTAAAGCCTATGGCTTAGAAAATCCCAAGACACAAAACATAGAAGCAGATGGCAATATAGATAAAGGACAAAACGTGAAGTACAATATGGATTTCGATTTAGAGTCTATATTTCAGGATCAGCCAATAGAGGAAGAAAATTGGCGAGGACTTGGTGTTTCTCGTAAAAAGGCAAATCATAATCTTAAACCTATATATATATTACAAAATGGTAATGTAGCCATGTCTAAAAATAAAAGACACATTTTAACTAATACTTGTGCATTTGACGCCATCTCGCAAGCATTTGCCATTGCCTATAAAGACAGAGTTACGTTCAGACAAGAGATCAACTCTTGTACAAAGATTAAAAATAATGCTTTTACGTCGTTCATTATAGCTCTTACTACTGCAAAGAAATTTAGTCAAAAAATTTATAACTTACGTGAGGAACTTTTAAGTAAATCTTTTTGTCCTGAATTAGGAACCGAAAATAAAACCATGTGTAATGTGATAAATTGTGCTTGTAATATTACAAAAATACTGGAAGACATATGTGTTCCATACTTTTCTGCTACGAGAAAAAGAACTTGCTCAAACAAAAATTGCATTAACCATGAAAACAATGTTAATTTCGAATGTAAATACTTGCCATTGAATATAAATATATTACAAAAAAAAGGTATTGAAAAATTACAAGAGTCTATAGAGTCAGGGATGAGAAACGATTTGCCGCTCCTTTGTCCTTTGTGCAAAATAGGAACAGTAACATTCAATTACAATTTAAATAATTTAATAATATTTGAGCTTCATGATATTAATTTACCCATCAGCGATGTACCTGTTAATATTAAAATCAACAATAGAATCTATGAGATCTTGGCTATAATTGAATTCCATCCGTCTCATAGCTCTGGAGGTATAGGCCACTACAAAGCTCATTGTTACCGAACACACGGATTTCAATGTTATGACGACATGTATAACAAAATTCAGAAAAGCAATACTAGTTTAATGCCTCATGCAATGATGTATACATTGCAATCGGACGATTCTGATTAGAGACATAATATACGTAATATAAAAGTATGAACCTAAATCAAAGTGTATTTTAAAATTGAGAATTATGACATTAGTAGTTTTAAGCGGTCACTTAGAAATGATAACTAGATTTGTGTGCAGGAACAAGCATTTTGTGAAAAAATCTATCTGAATTTAGATTCATTTGCCCAGCTGTGGGACACTATAAAAGGCTAGATACTAAAAAAATAAAAAGTACCTGTTGTTAGTAGAAGCATCTTGTTAATATTAAATAATTGATCTGTGATTTGTATACGATAAGACTTAGCTTGAGATTGTACTGTGTCAAAAAGTACGTATTCTAAGAAGTTGACTGCATTGTTTTCTTTTATTTTTACTAATGTAGATTTTTTATTTTTATACAATAAAACTTAATTTAAGAATACGGCTATATTTACGTAAGACATTTGTGATTTTAAAAATCAGATTAGAAAAAAAATAGTAGAACCTACCTACCTACTGTATAATATGTTAGTACTTACTGCACTGTGATGTTATTACATTTAACTATTGTTTATCTGTGATTTTTACAATAAAACTTAATTTAAGAATATGACTATCTTTACGTAAGACATTTGTGATTTTTAAAATCAGATTAGAAAACACAGTAGAACTTACCTTCCTAATGTATAATATGTTAGTACTTACTGCACTGTGATGTAATTACATTTTAATATTGTTTATCTGTGATTTTTACAATAAAACTTAATTTAAGAATACGGCTGTCTTTACGTAAGACATTTGTGATTTTAAAAAACAGATTAGAAAAAATAGTAGAACCCACCTACCTACTGTGTAATATGTTAGTACTTACTGCACTATGATGTAATTACATTTTCCTATTGTTTATCTGTGATTTTTACAATAAAAGTTAATTTAAGAATACGGCTATCTATACGTAAGACATTTGTGATTTTTAAAATCAGAATAGAAAAACAGTAGAACCTACCTACCTACTGTATAATATGTTAGTACTTACTGCACTGTGATGTAATTACATTTTAGTATTGTTTATCTGTGATTTTTACAATAAAAGTTAATTTAAGAATACGGCTATCTATACGTAAGACATTTGTGATTTTTAAAATCAGATTAGAAAAAACAGTAGAACCTACCTACCTACTGTATAATATGTTAGTACTTACTGCACTGTGATGTAATTACATTTTAGTATTGTTTATCTGTGATTTTTACAATAAAAGTTAATTTAAGAATACGGCTATCTATACGTAAGACATTTGTGATTTTTAAAATCAGAATAGAAAAACAGTAGAACCTACCTACCTACTGTATAATATGTTAGTACTTACTGCACTGTGATGTAATTACATTTTAGTATTGTTTATCTGTGATTTTTACAATAAAAGTTAATTTAAGAATACGGCTATCTATACGTAAGACATTTGTGATTTTTAAAATCAGATTAGAAAAAACAGTAGAACCTACCTACCTACTGTATAATATGTTAGTACTTACTGCACTGTGATGTAATTACATTTTAGTATTGTTTATCTGTGATTTTTACAATAAAAGTTAATTTAAGAATACGGCTATCTATACGTAAGACATTTGTGATTTTTAAAATTAGAATAGAAAAAACAGTAGAACCTACCTACCTACTGTATAATATGTTAGTACTTACTGCACTGTGATGTAATTACATTTTAGTATTGTTTATCTGTGATTTTTACAATAAAAGTTAATTTAAGAATACGGCTATCTATACGTAAGACATTTGTGATTTTTAAAATCAGGTTATAAAAACAGTAGAACCTACCTACCTACTGTATATTATGTTAGTACTTACTGCACTGTGATGTTATTACATTTTACTATTGTTTATCTGTGATTTTTACAATAAAACTATATTTTAAATATGGCTACAGCTATTTTACTTTAACTTATTCGAAATAAGCACAACACGACGCACTACAACATTGCCCGAAAGGATGATCCTGCACGATGCACTCCATGTCACCAAGGACAGACACAGATGGAGATTCATCAGTTTTATTACCTACGAATAATTATTTTTGAGATCAATATTCTATCTGTAAAAACAAAAATATTTAATTATAAATATGTTTTACTTTACCACTTGTGTACCCGTCTGTACCAAACTCGTATTATTCTCACGTATTATCCTGTAAGTTTTAGAAGGTTGGTATAATGTATTGAGCGCCCGCTTTTTATAACATTCTAGATTTGGTCGGATTACCACGCATAAGTATTGTTTTTCAATTATCTCGTTAATTAATTAGTGTGCAAGTCTGAAATTTCACAGGTATATAATTGAACTATATTTCTAATTATTTATATAAGATTCAGTTACCACAACTACAGGAAACTCAGTTAATCGGTCTTCAAATAACTCAGCTGATCACCGTGGCCGATCGAATAGAAGTTTCATCATAACTTTTTAATCACTTATAGGATACTAATGAAACTTCAGTACCATTTATAGGCAGTAATTATCTATACAATAAAGTATCAAGTTAGTCTTTGGACCGCTTATTGGAAGTACTAGGACCTTTTAATGCATATTTCTATTTACTAAAATAACTTCAAAACGGTGCATTATTTTGTTTTTTTTTTTGGCGTAACAAATTATAACTAATTAGCCAGATGTCATGTACAAAAATTATAATCATCCGTTTAGTCAATTTCGAGATGCAGCAATCGTGCAAACGTTACCGCAGCAGGATTTTAAATATCTTCGCAACCATAGCAAATACAAATACAAATTAAGTTTTACCATTTATTTCAAATTGATATCTAATTATTTAGATAACATTTATTTCAATATACCCGTTAGAAAACAAAAGGTCTGGCTGCGGTAACGTTACTCCAGCCGGAACTGTTTTTATCAAATAACAAAAAAACTATCAGCTTACCAAATTTAAAAATCTGCTTACCAATTACAGAAGCTGTATATCTAATTATCTGTTGCACTCAGGTGACGATTTTCGACAACATCTGGCTGAAGTAACGCACTCAAAAGTCAGTAAGCCGAGTAATACATGCTGTAATTTTGGCTAAAACCTAGATAGGTATGTCAAATTTCTCATGACCCAAGAAGAACGGTGTGCAGTTAAAGAGAAGTTTAGAAATGCTCCACAGCCATTCCATGATGTGATTGGAGCCATAGACTGCACACATATAAAAATAATATCAATGGGGACCACCATACATGGCTGCTTGGTAACTAATAATAAATGTTCATTATAATCTGTCTAGAACAGGTTGCCCATTAGACTGCTGAAAGTACATTCTATGTTTTATCTTTTAGGTGATGATGGATATCCTCTGGAACCATGGCTTATGACTCCTTTAAAAATTCAACGACCAGGGACACCGGAGTATCAATACACAAATGCTCATTGTTCACCCAGGAACGTCGTTGAAAGATGCTTGGGTGTGCTGAAGTCTGTTTTTAGGTGTCTTTCCCACCAACGCATAAATAATATGTGTATATATAAAATATTAATTAAATGAACCCCACACCCACACAAATAGTGGACAATGATGGTAGAGTTCATGAAGATGGCCTAGAAGTTACAGGTACCTTATCAAATTATTTATTTTAAGGTATCCATTTAATGTTTTATTATATTTATTAAATAGGTATACCTATATTTGCAGAACATATAATTTTCCCCAGATTTTTATACCTATTTCATTGGCATCTTCATTTATATAGCATCAAGTCCGACTTAAGTAACACCGTTGTATGAATACTCCTAAAATCTTGTTTTTGTTATACAGGATTTGTATCGTGCACTGGGAGAGCTGTTGCAGAGCACATAAGAAGAATACTCGTTAATACTAGTTTTATTTTATTAACCCACTGTGATTTAAATAAAAACATATTAAACCATACATTATTTTTATTTAAAAAGTTGTTAAAGCGTTAGCTATTTATTTGCAGCCTATGCAAATAGCACCGATGCCTCAGCTCGTGCCTTGCTACCTCAGCCTGCATCTTGGCAGCGTCTGCTTGCACTTGAGTTGCAGCAGCTAGCATCTGTAAAAAAATTAGATATACTATAAATGTTTCTTAATGACCTCTAGCGTGCTAGTGATTATAATAATAAAGAAGGAAATGGCATAGCATACGGGCAGTCGATGCCAAATGTGTACTCTACACCAATTAAGGACATTATACATCTCTCCACCTCAGTCAGTGACGATGCCTCGGTTACCAATTTGAATGATTTATTTTTTTAATTTTGCCGCCTTAGTGCAGGCATGGCTTTTTAAATCTCTCCAAATCTGTAAATAGGATACCTAATGTATTCTACTAAATATAAAAAAACTGACGTGGCTTGTACTTACATTTAAAAACCAACTTGAGATTTAACGTCAAGCACTGCTCGGGCAACTTGTTGGATCCATTTGGGAGTTTGTTGACCTCCTTGGCAACCTCCTTCCAGCCTGTTTCAAAATTTGCCCGTGTGGAGATATGAACGGCGTTCTAAAGTCGCCAAAAGCGCATCGATCTGCCCCGAAATACGCCTGAAACATTTAAGATATTCATTAAGTAAACACAAACTACTTCGGACATACCCAAAATAGGAATCGAAAATTGTTGTAGGTTGTATTTACCTGACGCACACGCTGCTGGCACTCGGGCTCGGGCCTGCGCCTTTGTCACTGTACTCCACCATCGAAATACGGTTCTTTTCCAGTTTTTTTATCAATTCCAATTCAATTTCATTGTCGTATTTTGTGTACAAATAAACTTGACTTTGACATTGACATCGACAGTTGACAGTTCCCATGTTCCACGTCTGTGTTGCAAGGAAGCGAACTATTTTCTTCTTTGTTATGCGTATTCTTAAAAATGGTATAAGCTACTTACACGTTTCTATGCAAAAAAGTGTTAACATGATATGGTTTACCTATCTTCTGTACAATTTTCAAAGAAAAACATATTTTTTTTTAAATCTTGTCAACAAATTTTCCCTATAATGAAAGGATTTTTTTCAATTGGCATAATTTTACAATAAAATCACCGCACTATGAATACGAACATTGGTAGCGTACCGGCATCGCTACGTCAAGAAAGTGACCGATTGTGCACGGTAACTCGGCTGTCGAGACTTGCGTTTATCGTTAGCGTCGTTACGGCAAGCGTATTTTTCCGGTAAGACTTAACGAATGTTAAGTAACGTAACGATCGTTAGCTATGTCGAGACTGCAGGCCCTGGGTTTGTTTGAGCTGTAAAAATGCATCTGTACCGACCAGGGCGGATACTATGCCAGCGCAGGCATGTGCGTCAAAGGAGTCCACGGATACCAGTGTCTTGAGTTGCAGCACACTGAGTGATACGCAGGATGTTGCTCCTGACTTATCTACCACATTACGCAATTTCAAGGAGGAGCTGCGGACTGAATTGCGCCTTGTTTTCAAGGAAGAGTTGCGGGCAGAGTTAATAATCATGCAAAAACGATTTGAGTCTGAATTTCAGAGTCTTCGTACAGATTTAGCTCAACTCAAAGCGGACAGGGACCATATGAAGGGGTGCTTTGAGCAGTACGATAAGCGTATGGATAGCATGGACTGCAGAATGGGCTTACTTGAGCAGAAAGAAACAGTCACTAATGTATCGAGTACAAGTGAGGAATTTGCTCATTTAAAACGAGAGTTAAATGACCGGGATCAACAGCTTTTAGGCAATGACTTGGAGATTTCCAATTTACCGGAAGCCCAGTCGGAAAACCTCACGCACACTGTAAAGCTTATAGCCACAAAGTTAGGCGTGCATATTGAAGATCGAGACATAGTGTGCGTAGATCGCATGGGCGGCAGGCAAGTGAGCGCTGTGAAGGCTGCGGGCCCGGTTGAGACGCGCCCCCGCACCGTGGTCGTGCGATTCGTCCGCCGCGACCTACGTGATGAGCTAATGCGCGCCGCGAGAGTTCGGCGGGGAGCCAACACCGCGGATCTCGAGATGCCCGGTCCTCCATGTAGGTTCTACCTTAATGAACGCCTAACCAAAATAAACCGGCAGTTATTTCGGCGAGCTCGGGATGCGGGCCAACGTCTTGGCTGGCAATTTGTGTGGACCAAACAAGGCCGCATTCTTGCCCGACGCAGGCCCGGTGAGAAGTCTAAGCTCATACGCAATGAGACAGAGTTACGGGATGTCTTTGGACCGGACGTTGATGGGATCACTCAAGTCTAGTGCTATTATCTATTTCTGTTGCTTTGTTGTGTTTGGATTTTTTGTTTACATTGAGTTGTCGTGTCACTTACACATTGTTTTGAGAGGTGTCTTGTTTGGCGCTGCATGTACTGGCTGGGGGAGGAAAGAGTGTGGCTCGGTGATTATGGCGTGCGTAGATCAGTTTGACCCTATGGTATATTATTTATCTGCACCATCACACAATATTATTATCATATTTTACTGTCACTTGCTTATATTTGCATTTATATCTACCCACTATTATTGTTACATTTTTATTTTTTTATCTACCCACTATTTCTGTCACTACTCGTATAATATATTTTTACACTACTTGTTCTATTGCACTATGCATAATTTGAAAGTATATAGCTATATCTCTATTTCATATGCCCCGAAATAAACATATTAAGTTTGGACTTCTTAACGCGGGTTCACTATCAACAAATCATGACGAGTTTATTGTCGCTATGGATCACCATTCAGTCGATGTTATGGCGATCAATGAGACATGGTTGAGGGAGGGGGAAGAGGGCAGGGCGCCCGTGGTTCCTGGATATCAATTGCGGCACAGACCGCGCCCGGTGGCGGTTCGCGGGGGCCGCGGCGGGGGAGTCGCGTTTTACATTAAAGCGGGAACTAGCACTCAAATAAGGGCCCATCCACATCATCCGCAGGTGGAGCAAATGTGGATGACTATAACTGCCAAGAAGAAAAAACTACTCATAGGGACAGCATACCGACCTCCCTGGTTGGACATTAACATTTTCCTGGACGCGATCACGGATAGCATGTGTGCATTGGCTCCGTATGACAACGTTATTTTATTAGGTGATTTTAACGTTAATATGCTTGACATAAGCAACGGTAAAACAAAAAGTCTAATGGAATTCTTTAATTATTGTAACATGGACCAGATCGTAGCCACGCCTACGCACTTTGTGGGAGACAGTGCCACATTAATTGACGTGATCTGTACGGACGCAAAGTATCGGAATGTTTCTGTGGACCACGTCTTGGAGCTCGGTCATCACTCGTTTGTCTCATGTGAAATAGTTTTTAAAAAAGAAAAATCATTACGCAAGCGGGTGGTATATCGCGCGTTTAGGGACATAAAGGCTGACGATTTTAGGAGAGATCTGGAGGCAATCCCATGGGACTCAATCCGCGAACTAAAGGACGTAAATGATATGGTACATTCCTTTAATTCTCTCGTCATTAGCCTTTTCGACGCTCACGCACCTATAAAAACCAGAACACTTAAAGCTCAACCAACACCTTGGATAACAGACATTATAAAATTAATGTTTAAACTGAGAAATGATGCGCGCCTTAAATATCGTCAAACAAAACTGAAAGCACACAAACAATACTATTTAGATCTTAAGCACCAAGCAGTAGTTGGTTTACTAAATGAGAAAAAAGCATTTTTTACTAAATATGTAAATGACAACATTAGCGACTCTAAATCACTATGGTATAATTTAAAAAAACATGTGCTTCCAGTGACTAAGGACGATGGTGTGCTCACTGAGAAATTTGACGACCCAGGTGGGATAAATTCAGCCTTTTTAGATGTGCCGGGTGACCCTAATGTGAACATTGCCCAACTAACTTTCTTTGAAGATAACAAATTCAGTTCCGCAAATTTTACTTTGATGCCAACAGACGCTAAAACAGTTTTAAAAATATTACAAAACATATCTACAAATGCGCAAGGGATTGACGGTATATCAAAAGATATGTTAACTCTTACGCTACCACAATCATTGTCTACGATAACCGAGATAGTTAACAGATCTATTACTAGCAACGTATTTCCTGACCTGTGGCGTAAAGCGATAGTGCGGCCTATTCCCAAAAATAATAACCCACAAAACTACAAAGATCTTCGCCCCATAAGTATTTTGCCATGTTTGTCCAAGGTGTTGGAGAGAGTGGTGTATCTGCAGGTTACCGAGTTTCTCGAAGATCATGGTATGCTGCCTGAACTGCAGTCAGGTTTCAGAAAGGGACGCGGAACCGCGACTGCTTTAGCTGACGTCGTGAGTAACCTCCTTGAGGCACGGGACCGTGGTGAGGGTTCTATAATGGTACTGCTAGACTACTCGCGGGCATTTGACTCAATTAATATTCGTTTATTATTATCCAAATTAAGGTATTACGGATTTGACAGCCAGACAACGGATTGGTTTGAGAGTTATTTAACGGGTAGATCGCAGCGGGTCGAGTTGCGTAAGAAAGACGGTTCCACAGTATCTTCCTCCCCGAAAATAATCACAAGGGGCGTTCCCCAGGGATCGCTGCTCGGGCCGTTACTCTATATACTTTATAGTGCCGACCTAACTGCGTGTATTAAAAACTGCAAGTACCATGTATATGCGGATGATACTCAGTTGTATGTTTCGTTCAACACTAGTAACACAACAGCCGGTGTACATACCCTGAATGAGGAATTAGACAGAATTGCGTCGTGGTCAAAGGGCAACTCACTTGTACTGAACCCCAAAAAATCTAAGTTTATGGTCATGGGAAGCAGAAATCAAATAAAGTAAATTCTTTCTGCGAAGCCCGAAGTTAAAATCATGGGAGAAAACATTGAAAGGGTGGAAACCGCTTGCAATCTAGGTTTGGTCACTGACCCAGAACTTCGTTTTGAGGCGCATATCAATGGTGTTGTAAAAAACTGTTTTTATAGGCTAAAGGTTCTGTACCGGGTGAAGGAATTCCTTAGTGTTGCAATGAGAAAGAGATTGGTAGACAGCCTGGTTTTGTCTAAACTAAATTATTGTGACACTGTATACGGGCCGTGTCTCCTTTCCCGCACAAAGCGTCTTGTACAGCGGGTACAGAATGCGTGTGCGCGCTACTGCTTCGGTATACCCCGGAAGCATCATATAACACCACATTTAAATAAACATAACATGCTAAAAATGGCTGCACGACGGAAATTGCATTTAGCCGTCTTAATGTTCGGCGTTATTCAAACACACAAACCGGAATACCTATTTAAAAAGCTTAGCTGGAGACACGAGCACTACAGCTACTCCGCCCGTTCCACGTCCAAACCGCTCTCGTTACCTCGTCGTAGGACTACAGCCTTCAAGGGATGCTTTAAGTATGCCGCCACTCGCTGCTGGAACGATTTGCCACCTCCCATAAGATCGCTGAAAACAAAACAAAGTTTTAAATTTCATTTAAAAAAAAAACTATTAGAAGAACAGAAGGTTGAGCAACTTATATTTTATAAATAGAATCTTTTAGACTTTAAAATTACTTACTTAAGGTTCATAATCTATTGGCATCGTATCCGGGCGGTTCGAGGCGGCGACATGAGGACCTTCACAGGCAGCAATGTGGGGGCATTCGTTCATGAGGCATCACAGTTTCTCTTCTTCCTTAGTTGTTATTGTTCAAGATCGAGGGTCGGACCACGCAGACTACACACACACACATGACCGCACACAGCACATGACTCGGGCGCCGCTTGACGCCATAATGCCCCGGCTGGCGCGCGTCTGTGAGTGGCGCGCGCCCGGACCGGACGCTAGTGCACGACGCACGTCACATAGGCTTTCAAAATAAGGCTATACAAAAAAGAGCGCCACGCGAGTGCGGTGTGGGAGCGAGATAAAAAATGGTGTGCCGTGTTTTGCGGGTATTACTTTTATGTTACGTCAAGAATTCTAGCTACTCGTTTTGGTTTTTGTCACATCATAATTTTGGGTGGTTTTTTTGATTTTTTTATCTTACTGTATTTATTTTATGTTCTGTGTATTTATTTTATGTTCTTTTTATATATTTTAACATACACAACAGATTTGGTTTCCGTACGTCACGTCCTAGGCGACCACTGAAAATCAGCGCCGTGCTGTGGGTCCCCACGGCACAGCATTATGCTGAGTGGAAGCCTTCTTGCCACAGTCACGACATGCATCTGCCTGACATATTCGTCACCCTATTTCTTTTAAATTATAAAAAAATTAGGTTATATAGTAATTATTGTTTGATTTATTTCTCGTCTTTACTAACATAATTTAAGTACTACTAATAATATTTTTAAGGGTTTAGCATAAGTATGTTCTTATATTGTATGTATGTCGTGTTGTGACAAATAAACACTTTTTCTTTCTTTTCTTTCTTTCACTTTGTTACGTTAAGACGTTCTTTACGATATTAACGATAAAGGTTACTTTGTGATGTGTCAGTTCAATTAGATGGGACGTTTTCTGTCCCTTCACGATGCGGAAGCGAGCAGTTTGACTCGATACTTGTGGTATAACTTTATATTACCTAATACGAATTGGAAATGTGTTTTTTATAGCAATGGGGTTCGAAACTATCATTATTTTTTGACCTTGAACTTTGGATGGGGAAAACACTGCTGAGGTTTCAGAATTTTATGGTGAATAGAACCTGTATTTATTATTAGCGCCTATAGCGATATTATGTAAATGGATGTTTATTATTCAATCATGCCTAATATTGGCAGAAAGAATTTGGAAGAAAAATGGCATGGAAAAATTGGCACATGGGTACGCCTTGTCCTGGATTAGGACAAGGGTTTTTATGGTTCCGTATCCAAAGGGTAAAAACGGGACCCTATTACTAAGACTCCACTGTCCATCTGTTTGTCTGTAACCAGGCTGTATCTCATTAACCGTGATAGCTAGACAGTTGAAATTTCCACAGATGATGTAGGTATTTCTGTTGCCGCTATAACAAATACACCTTATAACAAACGTGTTTTTTTTGACGTTTTTTGCGATAATGGTACGGAACCCTTCGTGCGCGAGTCCGACTCGCACTTGTACGGTTTTTTTTATCCTGTAGGACAATCTCGTGATAATTTCATTCAGATTCGGATTCAGAAGCCTCAACAGAAGCTAGTCGTTCCATATATACAGGGTGGGCATCAAACGAAACACGAAACAGGGCGATAGTTTAGGAGAAATAAAAATGTTTTTTTTGGTACTTTTTGACCAATTCCAAATAGCCCCAAATAACCCCATGTTGCGTTTGATCAACGATTTTTGGCCCACCCTGTACACGTCACAATCCTTTTCGAACGCCGCGTTCCCGATTTCGTTTCAATTGAACAAATCGAAGGTCAATTTGATAAAAGATGGTGCACGGGCCGGACTTGTGGTAGGAAACATTTTGTTATTCTGGTCGAGCCAGCAGCCGCCTGTGCCATGAATAGCTGATCTATGGAGGTGTATTATAGATCTCTGAACTCTTTTGTCAGTGGAATTTTTGCTCATGTTTGAAGGATACAGACGTGTGTCGCATCATTTAGACTTGGGACATTTCTACTGATTCGATTGATTGCTATTATCGTCCTGTCTCAATTTAGTTAGTTTGTCCTAGTCTCTTTTGTATTAAGGGTTTGTAGGGTATTTTCCGTACGTAGTGACTTGGAACTTCGAAATTATCCCAGTATTACTATTTTTTCAGTATATTTTAGTAAAACATTATCCGTAACATCAGGGATTGTCGATGTTCTCGTCATCCAAAATTATTGACATAACATTGTTTTTTTTATTGCGACGAGTATGTCGGTTTCTTATGAAAGGATTTACGAGATAAAGCTGTGGATGCGGGACCTTTGTGTGGCCCGTCAGACGAGATAACAAAAACGCTACCGTTTGCGTTTCGTATCAAACGCAGACGGTTCGTGCTAAGCTCACGTCATTGCCTTTATGCATTCGGTCTCGGTAAACCACAATTCCTAACTTTGCTATGGAATTTAATGCCACTAAATGATACTTAGGGACTTTCGAAGAGTGATTCCGAACTGCGGATACATAGAAGAAATGTGCAAAGTTACGTGTACCTACTCTTTTCATTTCACGCGTGGTTTGGCAAGCACGCGTGGCTTGCCAACCGTTCGGCTAACCGTCCTTTTTAAGCTGAGGTAAACCATCGGCGGTTTATCGGCTAAATGTTTTGATGCGTCCACATCGGGTACACCATTTTTTGTCGATCGACAGCTCTGTCAACGTTGAGCGCGCAAGGGTTTATTTAATGAAGCGACTGTTGTACACGTCACTTTTTTATCGTGCATGAACGTTGTGGTTATATCGAAATTATTTAACTCTAGGTGAAGCGACGTCCTGGTTAAGGCTGCGGGCGTCCGGTGGATGCGAAACGCACAGGACCGATCAGTGTGGCGACGCTTGGTGGAGGCCTATGGACAAGTTGCATCAGCCTTTTTTTAATGTTCCCACTGCTGCGACATCGGCTACCTCTCTGCGAGAGAAGGAATGGGCCTTAATCCACCACGCGGGCCTAGCGCGGGTTGGTGTTGGCATCCATCATTACCTATATTAAAATAATGATCTAGGTCTTTTAGAAATAAATCAATTATGACATACTTACGTAAATATAATTCAATGATGGGCAATGGAACAAGACTTTACCTAAGATAAGTTTACTGTATTAAGTACTATTGGCCCGCACCGGCTTTGCCTGGGCCATAATAATTTGTAGCATAAAACAATCTGGAATAAAGTAATTTTAAATGGTGAAAGATTTTTCAAAAAGGTGTAAAGTCTGAAGAAACTCACAAAATTCGGGCAACCTCTAAGTAATATTATAAATAAATATTTTATTAATATTATAAATATTACTTACGACTACTTTATCATAATCATACTCCCTTGAGTACTATAGTTCTTATCGAAAGCTCGCAGATAGTTCCAACTACTCCAGTGCTCAAGCGCTCAAGGTGGCTTCAGAATGAGTGTCAAGGTGACAATCGATTCAAAGCGAGTGCACAAATTTGCATTGTACTCCGCGCTAAGCTAAGAGCAGATTTATCTGCTAAGACGTACCCAAGGACCAGATGCTCTCATTACATCATACCTGTTTCCCCAAAGTACAGGTTAGAAATAGGAAACGTGTACTGCCCGCGCTCCGCCAGTTATGTTTACAAATGCGCTATGAGACAAGGCGACTCGTAGTGTCACGCGCGCGTAATACTTGGTGTACGGATAGCATGTGTGCATTGGCTCCGTATGACAACGTTATTTTATTAGGTGATTTTAACGTTAATATGCTTGACATAAGCAACGGTAAAACAAAAAGTCTAATGGAATTCTTTAATTATTGTAACATGGACCAGATCGTAGCCACGCCTACGCACTTTGTGGGAGACAGTGCCACATTAATTGACGTGATCTGTACGGACGCAAAGTATCGGAATGTTTCTGTGGACCACGTCTTGGAGCTCGGTCATCACTCGTTTGTCTCATGTGAAATAGTTTTTAAAAAAGAAAAATCATTACGCAAGCGGGTGGTATATCGCGCGTTTAGGGACATAAAGGCTGACGATTTTAGGAGAGATCTGGAGGCAATCCCATGGGACTCAATCCGCGAACTAAAGGACGTAAATGATATGGTACATTCCTTTAATTCTCACGTCATTAGCCTTTTCGACGCTCACGCACCTATAAAAACCAGAACACTTAAAGCTCAACCAACACCTTGGATAACAGACATTATAAAATTAATGTTTAAACTGAGAAATGATGCGCGCCTTAAATATCGTCAAACAAAACTGAAAGCACACAAACAATACTATTTAGATCTTAAGCACCAAGCAGTAGTTGGTTTACTAAATGAGAAAAAAGCATTTTTTACTAAATATGTAAATGACAACATTAGCGACTCTAAATCACTATGGTATAATTTAAAAAAACATGTGCTTCCAGTGACTAAGGACGATGGTGTGCTCACTGAGAAATTTGACGACCCAGGTGGGATAAATTCAGCCTTTTTAGATGTGCCGGGTGACCCTAATGTGAACATTGCCCAACTAACTTTCTTTGAAGATAACAAATTCAGTTCCGCAAATTTTACTTTGATGCCAACAGACGCTAAAACAGTTTTAAAAATATTACAAAACATATCTACAAATGCGCAAGGGATTGACGGTATATCAAAAGATATGTTAACTCTTACGCTACCACAATCATTGTCTACGATAACCGAGATAGTTAACAGATCTATTACTAGCAACGTATTTCCTGACCTGTGGCGTAAAGCGATAGTGCGGCCTATTCCCAAAAATAATAACCCACAAAACTACAAAGATCTTCGCCCCATAAGTATTTTGCCATGTTTGTCCAAGGTGTTGGAGAGAGTGGTGTATCTGCAGGTTACCGAGTTTCTCGAAGATCATGGTATGCTGCCTGAACTGCAGTCAGGTTTCAGAAAGGGACGCGGAACCGCGACTGCTTTAGCTGACGTCGTGAGTAACCTCCTTGAGGCACGGGACCGTGGTGAGGGTTCTATAATGGTACTGCTAGACTACTCGCGGGCATTTGACTCAATTAATATTCGTTTATTATTATCCAAATTAAGGTATTACGGATTTGACAGCCAGACAACGGATTGGTTTGAGAGTTATTTAACGGGTAGATCGCAGCGGGTCGAGTTGCGTAAGAAAGACGGTTCCACAGTATCTTCCTCCCCGAAAATAATCACAAGGGGCGTTCCCCAGGGATCGCTGCTCGGGCCGTTACTCTATATACTTTATAGTGCCGACCTAACTGCGTGTATTAAAAACTGCAAGTACCATGTATATGCGGATGATACTCAGTTGTATGTTTCGTTCAACACTAGTAACACAACAGCCGGTGTACATACCCTGAATGAGGAATTAGACAGAATTGCGTCGTGGTCAAAGGGCAACTCACTTGTACTGAACCCCAAAAAATCTAAGTTTATGGTCATGGGAAGCAGAAATCAAATAAAGTAAATTCTTTCTGCGAAGCCCGAAGTTAAAATCATGGGAGAAAACATTGAAAGGGTGGAAACCGCTTGCAATCTAGGTTTGGTCACTGACCCAGAACTTCGTTTTGAGGCGCATATCAATGGTGTTGTAAAAAACTGTTTTTATAGGCTAAAGGTTCTGTACCGGGTGAAGGAATTCCTTAGTGTTGCAATGAGAAAGAGATTGGTAGACAGCCTGGTTTTGTCTAAACTAAATTATTGTGACACTGTATACGGGCCGTGTCTCCTTTCCCGCACAAAGCGTCTTGTACAGCGGGTACAGAATGCGTGTGCGCGCTACTGCTTCGGTATACCCCGGAAGCATCATATAACACCACATTTAAATAAACATAACATGCTAAAAATGGCTGCACGACGGAAATTGCATTTAGCCGTCTTAATGTTCGGCGTTATTCAAACACACAAACCGGAATACCTATTTAAAAAGCTTAGCTGGAGACACGAGCACTACAGCTACTCCGCCCGTTCCACGTCCAAACCGCTCTCGTTACCTCGTCGTAGGACTACAGCCTTCAAGGGATGCTTTAAGTATGCCGCCACTCGCTGCTGGAACGATTTGCCACCTCCCATAAGATCGCTGAAAACAAAACAAAGTTTTAAATTTCATTTAAAAAAAAAACTATTAGAAGAACAGAAGGTTGAGCAACTTATATTTTATAAATAGAATCTTTTAGACTTTAAAATTACTTACTTAAGGTTCATAATCTATTGGCATCGTATCCGGGCGGTTCGAGGCGGCGACATGAGGACCTTCACAGGCAGCAATGTGGGGGCATTCGTTCATGAGGCATCACAGTTTCTCTTCTTCCTTAGTTGTTATTGTTCAAGATCGAGGGTCGGACCACGCAGACTACACACACACACATGACCGCACACAGCACATGACTCGGGCGCCGCTTGACGCCATAATGCCCCGGCTGGCGCGCGTCTGTGAGTGGCGCGCGCCCGGACCGGACGCTAGTGCACGACGCACGTCACATAGGCTTTCAAAATAAGGCTATACAAAAAAGAGCGCCACGCGAGTGCGGTGTGGGAGCGAGATAAAAAATGGTGTGCCGTGTTTTGCGGGTATTACTTTTATGTTACGTCAAGAATTCTAGCTACTCGTTTTGGTTTTTGTCACATCATAATTTTGGGTGGTTTTTTTGATTTTTTTATCTTACTGTATTTATTTTATGTTCTGTGTATTTATTTTATGTTCTTTTTATATATTTTAACATACACAACAGATTTGGTTTCCGTACGTCACGTCCTAGGCGACCACTGAAAATCAGCGCCGTGCTGTGGGTCCCCACGGCACAGCATTATGCTGAGTGGAAGCCTTCTTGCCACAGTCACGACATGCATCTGCCTGACATATTCGTCACCCTATTTCTTTTAAATTATAAAAAAATTAGGTTATATAGTAATTATTGTTTGATTTATTTCTCGTCTTTACTAACATAATTTAAGTACTACTAATAATATTTTTAAGGGTTTAGCATAAGTATGTTCTTATATTGTATGTATGTCGTGTTGTGACAAATAAACACTTTTTCTTTCTTTTCTTTCTTTCACTTTGTTACGTTAAGACGTTCTTTACGATATTAACGATAAAGGTTACTTTGTGATGTGTCAGTTCAATTAGATGGGACGTTTTCTGTCCCTTCACGATGCGGAAGCGAGCAGTTTGACTCGATACTTGTGGTATAACTTTATATTACCTAATACGAATTGGAAATGTGTTTTTTATAGCAATGGGGTTCGAAACTATCATTATTTTTTGACCTTGAACTTTGGATGGGGAAAACACTGCTGAGGTTTCAGAATTTTATGGTGAATAGAACCTGTATTTATTATTAGCGCCTATAGCGATATTATGTAAATGGATGTTTATTATTCAATCATGCCTAATATTGGCAGAAAGAATTTGGAAGAAAAATGGCATGGAAAAATTGGCACATGGGTACGCCTTGTCCTGGATTAGGACAAGGGTTTTTATGGTTCCGTATCCAAAGGGTAAAAACGGGACCCTATTACTAAGACTCCACTGTCCATCTGTTTGTCTGTAACCAGGCTGTATCTCATTAACCGTGATAGCTAGACAGTTGAAATTTCCACAGATGATGTAGGTATTTCTGTTGCCGCTATAACAAATACACCTTATAACAAACGTGTTTTTTTTGACGTTTTTTGCGATAATGGTACGGAACCCTTCGTGCGCGAGTCCGACTCGCACTTGTACGGTTTTTTTTATCCTGTAGGACAATCTCGTGATAATTTCATTCAGATTCGGATTCAGAAGCCTCAACAGAAGCTAGTCGTTCCATATATACAGGGTGGGCATCAAACGAAACACGAAACAGGGCGATAGTTTAGGAGAAATAAAAATGTTTTTTTTGGTACTTTTTGACCAATTCCAAATAGCCCCAAATAACCCCATGTTGCGTTTGATCAACGATTTTTGGCCCACCCTGTACACGTCACAATCCTTTTCGAACGCCGCGTTCCCGATTTCGTTTCAATTGAACAAATCGAAGGTCAATTTGATAAAAGATGGTGCACGGGCCGGACTTGTGGTAGGAAACATTTTGTTATTCTGGTCGAGCCAGCAGCCGCCTGTGCCATGAATAGCTGATCTATGGAGGTGTATTATAGATCTCTGAACTCTTTTGTCAGTGGAATTTTTGCTCATGTTTGAAGGATACAGACGTGTGTCGCATCATTTAGACTTGGGACATTTCTACTGATTCGATTGATTGCTATTATCGTCCTGTCTCAATTTAGTTAGTTTGTCCTAGTCTCTTTTGTATTAAGGGTTTGTAGGGTATTTTCCGTACGTAGTGACTTGGAACTTCGAAATTATCCCAGTATTACTATTTTTTCAGTATATTTTAGTAAAACATTATCCGTAACATCAGGGATTGTCGATGTTCTCGTCATCCAAAATTATTGACATAACATTGTTTTTTTTATTGCGACGAGTATGTCGGTTTCTTATGAAAGGATTTACGAGATAAAGCTGTGGATGCGGGACCTTTGTGTGGCCCGTCAGACGAGATAACAAAAACGCTACCGTTTGCGTTTCGTATCAAACGCAGACGGTTCGTGCTAAGCTCACGTCATTGCCTTTATGCATTCGGTCTCGGTAAACCACAATTCCTAACTTTGCTATGGAATTTAATGCCACTAAATGATACTTAGGGACTTTCGAAGAGTGATTCCGAACTGCGGATACATAGAAGAAATGTGCAAAGTTACGTGTACCTACTCTTTTCATTTCACGCGTGGTTTGGCAAGCACGCGTGGCTTGCCAACCGTTCGGCTAACCGTCCTTTTTAAGCTGAGGTAAACCATCGGCGGTTTATCGGCTAAATGTTTTGATGCGTCCACATCGGGTACACCATTTTTTGTCGATCGACAGCTCTGTCAACGTTGAGCGCGCAAGGGTTTATTTAATGAAGCGACTGTTGTACACGTCACTTTTTTATCGTGCATGAACGTTGTGGTTATATCGAAATTATTTAACTCTAGGTGAAGCGACGTCCTGGTTAAGGCTGCGGGCGTCCGGTGGATGCGAAACGCACAGGACCGATCAGTGTGGCGACGCTTGGTGGAGGCCTATGGACAAGTTGCATCAGCCTTTTTTTAATGTTCCCACTGCTGCGACATCGGCTACCTCTCTGCGAGAGAAGGAATGGGCCTTAATCCACCACGCGGGCCTAGCGCGGGTTGGTGTTGGCATCCATCATTACCTATATTAAAATAATGATCTAGGTCTTTTAGAAATAAATCAATTATGACATACTTACGTAAATATAATTCAATGATGGGCAATGGAACAAGACTTTACCTAAGATAAGTTTACTGTATTAAGTACTATTGGCCCGCACCGGCTTTGCCTGGGCCATAATAATTTGTAGCATAAAACAATCTGGAATAAAGTAATTTTAAATGGTGAAAGATTTTTCAAAAAGGTGTAAAGTCTGAAGAAACTCACAAAATTCGGGCAACCTCTAAGTAATATTATAAATAAATATTTTATTAATATTATAAATATTACTTACGACTACTTTATCATAATCATACTCCCTTGAGTACTATAGTTCTTATCGAAAGCTCGCAGATAGTTCCAACTACTCCAGTGCTCAAGCGCTCAAGGTGGCTTCAGAATGAGTGTCAAGGTGACAATCGATTCAAAGCGAGTGCACAAATTTGCATTGTACTCCGCGCTAAGCTAAGAGCAGATTTATCTGCTAAGACGTACCCAAGGACCAGATGCTCTCATTACATCATACCTGTTTCCCCAAAGTACAGGTTAGAAATAGGAAACGTGTACTGCCCGCGCTCCGCCAGTTATGTTTACAAATGCGCTATGAGACAAGGCGACTCGTAGTGTCACGCGCGCGTAATACTTGGTGTACGGATACTTGCCGCAAAATTATGTTGCATTGACCCGCAGCCTAATTGTGTAAGTGAATTCGGCAAAGGAAACAATCTGTTTCTTCCCAAAAACGACTTATTGTATTGCGAAAAGTCGTTTTTGGGAAAGAAACAGATTGTTTCCTTTTCCGAATTTACTTACACAATTAGGCTGCCGTTGTGAGAACTACAGACATAAATTTAACTAGATAACGCAAGTCCCTCCAGCTGTTGAAAGCCAAACGTGCCATTTTTCACACACAATTTAAAAACAAATTTACTGACCAATAAAGAAACATTTCCAATGCCTCGGCCAATTTTTTCTATACAGTCTTTACAGCTCAATATTATCAAGATTTTCGGTGCCGATAGTGCTAATTGAAAAGCTCAAAGTAAGATTTGATCGTAATTTTACGGCGATTTTTGACACGCGAAGTACAATACAATCGCGTCATCTAGTTAGATTTATATCTGTGGTGTGGTTAATGCCACTAACCGGGCAAGTTCAAGGCACAAAACCAAACTGCGGGTTACTACGTAAAGATTTCTTACCGTATTCCTCCTTTGACTTATAATTAGTAACTATAATATGAATATTATCCGTTCGCTGCTTCCATAACTGAGATTAAGATTTCACGAACCATTTCATCGTTGATTTACACTTAATATCCCACTAATAACCGTGCCACCCGATCTATCTTAAGCCACCTAGGTAAGTGAAATCCTAGATTCACCGGTAATCATCGCGCTGTCAGCGGTACGTCTTCGTTCCTCGAATTCGGGTTAATGGTTTTGATCGTTTTGATTCGATGATTAAGCCGCTCAAGATCGCTCGAGCGTCATATTCGCGGAGTACGCTTCACCTATTTCGATTTTAACGTTATTGCCGGCAGCCGGCACACTGTTGAGTATTGCTGAGTTGAGTGTTAGGCAGATACCGCGGTTGAGCGTAATCTGTTTGCGTGTTTGTAATTGTTCAGATAATCTCAAGATAGGTTAAATAAACAGTGTATTAGATTGAGAATTGGGGTTTTCATTTGCTCATAAAGCTGTTTTATTAGCGGTATTACTCGAGTGTATTGCAAAGTTAATTAAGTATGTTTTGAAATAAATTCATGAGTGATTAAGCTTTTGGGTTTATAAATGGTTTGATTGAAGCAATCGTATATTCAATAGATTTTATTGGTGGAACTACATACTTGTGTCTCTTGTCATTTAAATTGAATATTGGAGTCAAAATTAAATCTAACTTCCAATACAAAGCTGTGCAAAGTCAACAAATTCCATTTAATTTAATTATTGGAGTGTATCATAAATAAGGCTAAACCGTGTGTGAGCCGTGTGGCGCGTCCGAGCTCGCTGGATTCACGAGATCGCAGTAATTGGGCCAGACGAATTAAAATGACCACTGATTGAATGCCGGCTCTCTTTAACTGAAGCTTTTCAGGTATACCCGTATCCAAACGTGATTCTTTATCTGTGTGAATATAAAAATATTCTTCATGCAAAATTAGTGTATTGCCTTTTCGCCTTTTTTCGAGTGTTATTTTGAATCTCAATTAATGTTATAAAGGGGTGTAATTGTTTCTCTGGATGTAGGACCTCAATTACAAATAAAAAAAAACAAGGAAAACGCTCGGTTCTTATGGGGAAAAAAATTATTAAATTCGTTCTTTTAGGTATACCTCCAAATAATAGGTACTACACACATCAAAATTTTCTAGGGATCAAGTACATTTTTAACTATAAAAAATACAATTAATATTTACCAAATCTAGTCTTCTAGACTTGGCTACTTTAATTCCTATGTAAGTTAAGTTAACAACTTATCCCTATAAGTTGTGTTTTTTTTTTGCAAATTGTGGTAAATTAACCTAAGTCATAATGTCATCAATTAAATTGCAAAAAATGAGGGTTTTTTTAATTTTAATGTTAAATATTTAGTAATTTGTGTTTCCACCATGACACGAATCAAAAATCACAGCGATTTGGCATGCTTAAAATCAGTTCATCAAAATCACTTTGAAGAATCGAAGCCCATTATTTTTCTAAGAAGTCAAACATTTATTTTGGGGGGTAGAGGAGCACGGCATCCATATTCGGCAGAGCTCTTCTTTGGAGCATATCCCAAGCGTACTCAATTGTATCGTTAAGTGTTGTTAAGTCTTCGAAAAGTTAATGCTCAACCAATTGTTACGTCGTTTTAACAAACATTCCATCCTTCATGATCAACAATTCGGTTTCACCGGGTCCGAATGTTGCCTGGAACCAACTTGCAACATTCCGATGGCTCTCATCATCTCATCTCGTGTCAAACGACGTCGTCGCAATATCGATGCTATTTTTTTCAGTTCCGATGCAGAAATTGTAATGGTTTTGTAAAAACACCATTACACACTTTTATAGGCATTATGATTGATAGTTGATTAGCCTTTTTCAAACAAAATTTATAGAAAATTATTTATTCAAATAGTGAAATTAACTAAAAAGAATCAATAACAACCCAAAAAAGTTTATTTATTTACACACATAAGTACAACATCTTACAGTATTCCAAGACGATGTTATACCGAATAAATAATGTTATATACACTATAGTCATATATATATCGGAGGAAGGTAAATGATTAATAGTTGGGAACGATGAAATATCGCTTGTAAAGTTATTAATTCAGTTTTATTTAATTGGCAACATTTAGCTTCTGATTCAAATTTCAATTAGATTTTATTCGATTGGCAACACTGAGTTTTCTCCAATGTCCAATCCTAGTGAAGGATTTGAATCCTAGAGTAAGGTGACAGACAATTTGGAGGGAAGGCGCGCGGCAGCGCGGAGTTGACTTGAGTAGAGAGAACTGGAGCGGGACGTATGGCGATTACGTGTGAGAAGTGGCATGATTGGTGCCGGTGGAGTTGCGTCTAAAAGTATCAGTGAATAGTAAAAGTGATTTCAAACTGGCGCGTCAACTTGCTACTAGAATTGGACAATGGAATATCTCTAAAACGGCATAAGTTACCTGCCTCGTGCATGCATAACCCACGATAAGCCCACAGGACCGAGGGTATATGGAAGGAAGCCCTCGTGTTTCCGACATCAGAAGTATGAACCAATGCACGCACAAGGCGATGCTGGATCAAATGAGACGAGTAATGGCTGGCGCGCAACAAAATGGCATGGAAGTACCTACCTAATGGAGATGTTTTGCAACTCGCCGGCTACTACACTAGACAGGAATATCATGTTGCCCGAATTCAACCGAATAGTGTGGCCTATCCTAGACAAAATGCGAAGTCGGGTTGCAGATAATGTTAATGATGACATGGATGCCCAATCCTGACTAGATACCTACTGGGCAAACGCAACTGTGGTGTACAGATGTACAGGGAAGTATAAACTTAAGTATTCTGACAATAATTAGTACCTATCTAATGCCTTGTGAAGTTTAGCCACAATACCTATTGTTTTTCTTGTTAGAAAGTGGCTAAAATTTAAAATAAATTTCTATTTACGTTATGATGCTAAAAGAAACTTAGGCAGTTTCATACTGTCAGCGGAACTCGCATGAGAATAAGACGACTTGTGTAAATACAGTGCAAGAGAGCAAACATCCTTAAGCTATAACTTGATTCAACAAAACATTACGCTTGTGTGAAAACTTGCTCATAGACATGAATTTTTCAGGCATTCGTACAATATGCAACAAATAGCAGGGACGTCTGAACCCTTCAACAAGGCTGCTGTGGATACCACAAGACCTGTTGTGACCAGCTGTGTGTGGTGATACAAGTGCGGAGCTCAGGTTCCATTTCAAAAGGCAACACAACCCGCAGCCTACAGCGCTATGAAAGAGGAAATTTAGTGGTGTTATACATGCCACTGCGGTGATCAATCCATTTAATATTTTCTGGTAGCACCTAGGAGTCTGGACTTGTGCATGTGTGCATGGTCGGCACTGCTGCCTGACCCATCCGGGAGTACAGGCTTAAGGTATGTTACTTTGATTGATCTGCATTCAACAATATGTGCAGCTGCATTTTTGTGGCAGCCGAAGTATGTATTGGGTTTGGATTTACCAGTTTAAGTTTAAGTTTTACAATTAATTCTTGCATTAATTGCAATCTATAACTATTGCATTATTTTGTTTCATGGAAATGTGTCATGTAAGTTACATAAAAAGAGTAAAAAAAAAATATTCAAACAGCGCTATCTGTGTAATGGTGTTGATACTGTATGTTTCTTTCAATAATCATCGAAATTAGATTCGGGACCCCATTAGCAGTAATATGCTGCTTGAAATAACTTATTGAATAGGTGCATGAATTTTTTTATGATCAATTAAAAAATGAACAAATCGTTTTTACATAGACAGAACGAGAAGTCAGTCCATGTCACTCCATCTATTGAAATCCTTGCTTTGTTCGAGCTTTGAAATATTTTGTTTCATCAAGTATTTAATCTTTTTTATTCACCAACAAAATAAACAACAAAACGATTTTCGCAATTTTATGTTTCTAATGTAATCGGAGCATTGGAACGTGGGGACGAAACACAAAAAAATGAGATTTCATTACATTATTATGTTGTTAGAACAATAATAAACAGTTTTGTGACCACTAGTGCTGTCACAAGCATAAACACAGATAATAAATAGGTTGTTAGTTTACTGACAATTGAGAAGTAAAGATATTAGCAATCCGTTTTTTTTATATGTTTGAACACTAGGAATTTTAGCCATGCATTTTTTATTAATAGGTGTCACTTCAGATTTACCGTAAATATTACTACCACTGAGTTTGTTGTTGATTTGATCTCAAAGGGAATTTGTGAATATGCTATTCCTTGGAAACAGCATACTTTCTAACTGTTCGCATTGGTATTTTCAATACAAGTTTGAATCCAGTTACGGAACGCAAAAAGAAAAATCATAATAATAGTCGATCTTTAGTATCTTTGACCGATTGGGGTTGTTTTCACAACTAAATTAAAGTATCAGGTATAAGGGAACAATATTTATTTTGTTTACGTTGAGTTCACTTATGTTTGTGTTAAACATTCAATTATTTTTAAAATGATATTTTGGTTCATATCAAAACAGAAAAATCTTATCTCGATTTTCTAAGGTGAAATATTGATTCGCTGGATCGATTCAGTACTGGATATCGATTGAAAAAACGTTTATTTTATTTTTGTCCTTAAAATTGATTCGTCAATTAATCGATAACAGAACGTCATCCCTTGCTCATCTCTTTAAGACATAAAGACATTGACAAGTAAGTGTCAACATTCGAAAAAGTTTGATGATACAAAACAAATAACTTTGATATGATTTTTAACTTAAAAGATACTAGATAAAGACTAGATTATTAATAAATCGTTACAATGTGTGAGTCACTGTGAGGATTAGACTTTTAACTTTTGCATTGTTGCAAAGACATGCAGGCAATAACTTTCAGTTAAGAGCTATGTAATCAAGATTATTTTCAAACCAGTGTTAAAGTTTAGTGAAATAGTTTGTTGTTCGACTCGATTTGCAATCTTACAACCTGCAAACATCACGAGGATTAATGTTACTATAGCCTAGACAGTTGGCGTTTAGTTTTGTTGCTACCAACGGTTGAATAAAGGTAAAGTTAATGTCTGAAGTTGTTATATATCGCATTGTAGAGAACTAACCAACTGATAACATGTCATTCTAATGATACCTACAAATAAAAATGATTTAAATTGACTATGGTGAATGACAAGTGCAACTAGACATTTAGATGGTGTCGAGAAGACGTGTTCAGGTATTATGAGATGCTCGAGAGCCAATAACTGTTCCAAGTCGTGGCTGAGGATGAGATAGATGTTCAATTGGCAACATTTTAATACACATAGAACGGTTTCTCAGTTTCGTGGTTCAGAGAGATGACAGAGTCAAGAGTTTATTCGGCGTTTAAGTTGAAAGTGCATTCTGTGTAGCGAATGTATTTGCTAAGTTATTGTGAATTGTAGACCACGGATGGGATACTTGGGTTCTATTTGATGTACTTGGTACATGGGTTTTTGTTTTTTTTTTGGAGGCAACTAGGAATGGTTTCCTTGTTCTGCGTTGTTCAACGATGCTTGGCCTCGGTAATCTTGAACATTGTTCAAAATTTTTAATAATTGTAGCATCTCTTTAAAATAAAGGTGTGTATTTGTGAAATGTGTGGTGTCATGTAGGAAGTCTAGTACCTACCTAACTTGAATAATAAGTTTGGAATTTAAAGTATACTGTCAGTAATGGCTGTGCTAACTTGTTGAATAGTTGAATAGTCTGTGCTGGTCATTTTGAACATACCTAACGTTATTTTGTGTTATTTCATTCAAGTTGGATAAGATAATGTTAACACAGATGTAAAGTCGGTGATGTGCGGTGCATGATTTAATTTTTAGTTTGCAAAGTTGGTAATGTTTGGTGTTGTAAGTTATTATACCTATCGTACTGAGAGTTTGGTATGAAATCATGAACATAGAATAGAGTTCTTGAGTATGCTTTTGGCTGTGTATGAAATCATGAACATAGAATAGAGTTCTTGAGTATGCTTTTGGCTGTGTATGAAATCCTGAATGTGAGGTTGCCGTTGTATTCAGAATAAAGATTGATACTGAGAGTAAAGATTGAAATAACAAATTTCATTTTGGTTTAAAGGTGCTGTTTGGAAGTGAAATGGAATTCTGAATGGTGGCAATTATGTGTTGAATTAAAGGCTTTGTTTGGTTCATGATGAGTTTGAGAAAATCTGAAAGATTAAGTACCCATTGACGTAACTGAATGTAATATGTTGAAGACTGATTCAAATAAATCTAGCAATGGTGAGGTCGTGTGCATGGTCAAAGGACTGACTGTGCGGTGAAGAGTAGTCACTGCGGTGACTACTGTAGCCTTAGATGGGCTGGTGAGTGGTCAGAGATGACTGCTGTAGCCTAAAATGGGCTGGTGAGTGGTCAGAGATGACTGCTGTAGCCTTAGATGGGCTGGTGAGTGGTCAGAAATGACTGCTGTAGCCTTAGATGGGCTGGTGAGTGGTCAGAGATGACTGCTGTAGCCTAAAGTAGGCTGGTGAGTGGTCAAAAGATGACTGCTGTAACCGAGATGGGTTACGAGGCCTGGTCAGGATGACTATGGTTGCAGGATGGTCACAGGGTTGACCATCAGGAGGCACAGCAATTGCTGTGGGACCAAGAAACATTGCTGGATATGTATGGGGGGGAGCCTAGTCCCTCTGGGGCTTCGGTGACCTGTTGTTTAATGTATGTAGCATGGGTATCTGGCAGTCTTGTTGCTTCGAGAGGACCGGTTGTCTGGGGGAGCCTGGTCCCTCTGGGGCTTTGGTGACCTGTTGTCTGGGGGGAGCCTAGTCTCTCTGGGGCTTTGGTAACCTGTTGTGTGTCTGGGGGAGCCTGGTCCCTCTGGGGCCTCGGTGACCCGTTGTTTGGTGTATGTGGCATGGTATGTTGTGTTGGGCGTTTGGGTGGTTTCTGGCACACTAAGTGCTTCGAGACCGATTTGACGTCTGTTGGGAACCTGGTACCTCTGGTGCTTCGGTAACCGTTTAGAATGTATTAGTGTTAATATGGTTGTCTAAACGGTGAGGTGTCTGTTTCGAGAGTACGACGATGGTTGTGTACGGTGTACGGTGTGGAGACCTAGATTTACATGGAGAAAACAAATGAACATGTTTCGAGAGTACGACGATGTTTGTGTACGGTGTGGAGACCTAGATTTACATGGAGAAAACAAATGAACAGTGTGAAAGTTTTCATGAGAGTTGAGTTTGAGAATTATGATTTCATGAGTAAAGAAGTTCTTGATTTTAGTTGTCGGCTGGTAATATAAGGTGTTGATTGAAGGTTTCACGTGGAAGATGTCACGACCACGTAATTTTTTTTTTATTTGGTCAGGAGCGGCCGAACTTAACCTATTAGGTACTTAATTTTTTTTTGTTCTCTTGGTTTTTGTTTTTCATCACAATTGAGTAACGATGTTGTTCATCGCTCTAAATCAAACGTGGGACCGTTTGAATGTCAAGATGGCCGTATCGGAGGAAGGTAAATGATTAATAGTTGGGAACGATGAAATATCGCTTGTAAAGTTATTAATTCAGTTTTATTTAATTGGCAACATTTAGCTTCTGATTCAAATTTCAATTAGATTTTATTCGATTGGCAACACTGAGTTTTCTCCAATGTCCAATCCTAGTGAAGGATTTGAATCCTAGAGTAAGGTGACAGACAATTTGGAGGGAAGGCGCGCGGCAGCGCGGAGTTGACTTGAGTAGAGAGAACTGGAGCGGGACGTATGGCGATTACGTGTGAGAAGTGGCATGATTGGTGCCGGTGGAGTTGCGTCTAAAAGTATCAGTGAATAGTAAAAGTGATTTCAAACTGGCGCGTCAACTTGCTACTAGAATTGGACAATGGAATATCTCTAAAACGGCATAAGTTACCTGCCTCGTGCATGCATAACCCACGATAAGCCCACAGGACCGAGGGTATATGGAAGGAAGCCCTCGTGTTTCCGACATATATATATCGGAGGAAGGTAAATGATTTATAGTTGGGAACGAAGAAATATCGCTTGTAAAGTTATTAATTCAGTTTTATTTAATTGGCAACATTTAGCTTCTGATTCAAATTTCAATTAGATTTTATTCGATTGGCAACACTGAGTTTTCTCCAATGTCCAATGCTAGTGAATGATTTGAATCCTAGAGCAAAGTCACAGACAATTTGGAGGGAAGGCGCGCGGCAGCGCGGAGTTGACTTGAGTAGAGAGAACTGGAGACGGTATCGCGATCAAGTGAGATGAGTGGCATGATTGGTGCCGGTGGAGTTGCGTCTAAGAGTATCAGGCTAGTGAATAGTAAAAGTGATTTCAAATTGGCGCGTCAAATTGCTACTAGAATTGGACAATGGAATATCTCTAAAACGGCATAAGTTACCTGCCTCGTGCATGCATAACCCACGATAAGCCCACAAGTACGAGGGTATATGGAGGGAAGCCCTCGTGTTTCCGACATCAGAAGTTTGAACCAATGCACGCACAAGGCGATGATGGATCAAATGAGACGAGTAATGGCTGGCGCGCAACAAAATGGCATGGAAGTACCTACCTAATGGAGATGTTTTGCAACTCGCCGGCTACTAGAGACAGGAATATCATGTTGCCCGAATTCAACCGAATAGTGTGGCCTATCCTAGAAAATATGCGAAGTCGGGTTGCAGATAATGTTAATGATGACATGGATGCCCAATCCTGACTAGATACCTACTGGGCAAACGCAACTGTGGTGTACAGATGTACAGGGAAGTATAAACTTAAGTATTCTGACAATAATTAGTACCTATCTAATGCCTTGTGAAGTTTAGCCACAATACCTATTGTTTTTTTTTTTTTGGTAAAAAAGTGGCTAAAATTTAAAATAAATTTCCTTTTTCGTTATGATGCTAAAAGAAACTTAGCCAGTTTCATACTGTCAGCGGAACTCGCATGAGAATAAGACACTTGTGTAAATACAGTGCAAGAGAGCAAACATCCTTAAGCTACAACTTGATTCAACAAAACATTACGCTTGTGTGAAAACTTGCTCATAGACATGAATTTTTCAGGCATTCGTACAATATGCAACAAATAGCAGGGACGTCTGAACCCTTCAACAAGGCTGCTGTGGATACCACAAGACCTGTTGTGACCAGCTGTGTGTGGTGATACAAGTGCGGAGCTGAGGTTCCATTTCAAAAGGCAATACATAACCCGCAGCCTACAGCGCTATGAAAGAGGAAATTTAGTGGTGTTATACATGCGACTGCGGTGATCAATCCATTTAATATCTTCTGGTAGCATCTAGGAGTCTTAACTTGTGCATGTGTGCATGGTCGGCACTGCTGCCTGACCCATCCGGGAGTACAGGCTTAAGGTATGTTACTTTGATTTATCTGCATTCAACAATCTGTGCAGCTGTGCATTTTTGTGGCAGCCGAAGTATGTATTGGGTTTGGATTTACCTAAGTTTTACAATTAATTCTTGCATTCATTGCAATCTATAACTATTGCATTATTTTGTTTCATGGAAATGTGTCATGTAAGTTACATAAAAAGAGTAAAAATATTCAAACAGCGCTATCTGTGTAATGGTGTTGATACTGTATGTTTGTTTCAATAATCATCAAAATTAGATTCGGGACCCCATTAGCCGTACTATGCTGCTTGAAATAACTTATTGAATAGGTGCATGAATTTTTTTATGATCAATTAAAAAATGAACAATTCATTTTTACATGGACAGAATGAGAAGTTAGTCCATGTCACGCCATCTATTGATATCCTTGCTTTGTTCGAGCTTTGAAATATTTTGTTTCATCTAGTATTTAATCTTTTTTTTATTCACCAACAAAATAAACAACAAAACGATTTTCGCAATTTTATGTTTCTAATGTACTCGGAGCATTGGAACGTGGGGACGAAACACAAAAAAAAGATTGTTGAGTTGTTAGAACAATAATATACGGTTTTGTGACCACTAGTGCTGTCACAAGCATAAACACAGATAATAAATAGGTTGTTGTTTACTGACAATCGAGAAGTAAAGATATTAGCAATCCGTTTTTTTATATGTTTGAACACTAGGAATTTTAGCCATGCATTTTTCATTAATAGGTGTCACTTCAGATTTACCGTAAATATTACTACCACTGAGTTTGTTGTTGATTTGATCTCCAAGGGAATTTGTGAATATGCTATTCCTTGGAAACAACATACTTTCTAACTGTTCGCGTTGGTATTTTCAATACAAGTTTGAATCCAGTTACGGAACGCAAAAAGAAAAATCGTAATAATAGTCGATCTTTAGCATCTTTGGCCGATTGGGGTTGTTTTTACAACTAAATTAAAGTATCAGGTATAAGGGAACAATATTTATTTTGTTTACGTTGAATTCACTTATGTTTGTGATATACATTCAATTATTTTTAAATGATATTTTGGTTCATATCAAAACAGAAAAATCTTATCTCGATTTTCTAGGGTGAAATATCGATTCGCTGGATCTATTCAGTACTGGATATCGATTGAAAAACGTTTATTTATTTTATTGTCCTTAAAATCGATTCGTCGATTAATCGATAACAGAACGTCATCCCTTGCTCATCTCTTTAAGACATAAAGACAGTGACAAGTAAGTGTCAACATTCGAAAAAGTTTGATGATACCAAACAAATAACTTTGATATGATTTTTAACTTAAAAGTTACTAGATAAAGACTAGATTATTAATAAATCGTTACAAGGTGTGAGTCACTGTGAGGATTAGACTTTTAACTTTTGCATTGTTGCAAAGACATGCAATAACTTTCAGTTAAGAGCTATGTAATCAAGATTATTTTCAAACCGGTGTTAAAGTTTAGTGAAATAGTTTTTTGTTCGACTCGATTTGCAATCTTACAACCTGCAAACATCACGAGGACTAACGTTACTATAGCCTAGATAGTTGGCGTTTAGTTTTGTTGCTACCAACGGTTGAATAAAGGTAAAGTTAATGTCTGTAGTTGTTATATATCGCATTGTTGAGAACTAATCAACTGATAACATGTCGTTCTAATGATACCTACAAAGAAAAATGATTTAAATTGACTACGGTGAATGACAAGTGCAACTAGACATTTAGATGGTGTCGGGAAGAAGTGTTCAGGTATTATGAGATGCTCGAGAGCCAATAACTGTTCCAAGTCGTGGCTGAGGATGAGATAGATGTTCAATTGGCAACATTTTAATTCACATAGAACGGTTTCTCAGTTTCGTGGGTCAGAGAGATGACGAAGTCAAGAGTTTATTCAGCGTTTAAGTTGAAAGTGCATTCTGTGTAGCGAATGTATTTGCTAGGTAATTGTGAATTGTAGACCATGGATGGGATACTTGGGTTCTATTTGATGTACTTGGTACATGGGTTTTTGTTTTTTTGGAGGAAACTAGGAATGGTTTCCTTGTTCTGTGTTGTTCAACGATGCTTGGCCTCGGTAATCTTGAACATTGTTCAAAAGTTTTAATAATTGTAGCATCTCTTTAAAATAAAGGTGTGTATTTGTGAATTGTGTGGTGTCATGTAGGAAGTCTAGTACCTACCTAACTTGAATAATAAGTTTGGAATTTAAAGTATACTGTCAGTAATAGCTGTGCTAACTTGTTGAATAGTCTGTGCTGGTCATTGTGAACATACCTAACGTTATTTTGTGTTATTTCATTCAAGTTGGATAAGATAATGTTAACACAGATGTAAAGTCGGTGATGTGCGATGCATGATTTAATTTTTAGTTTGCAAAGTTGGTAATGTTTGGTGTTGGTAGTTATTATACCTATCGTACTGAGAGTTTGGTATGAAATCATGAACATAGAATAGAGTTCTTGAGTATGCTTTTGGCTGTGTATGAAATCCTGAATGTGAGGTTGCCGTTGTATTCAGAATAAAGATTGATACTGAGAGTAAAGATTGAAATAACAAATTTCATTTTGGTTTAAAGGTGCTGTTTGGAAGTGAATTGGAATTCTGAATGGTGGCAATTATGTGTTGAATTAAAGGCTTTGTTTGGTTCATGATGAGTTAGAGAAAATCTGAAAGATCAAGTACCCATTGACGTAACTGAATGTACTATGGTGAAGACTGATTCAAATCAATCTAGCAATGGTGAGGTCGTGTGCATGGTCAAACAGTCAGTCCCTGTGCGGTGAAGAGTAGTCACTGCAGTGACTGCTGTAGCCTAAGATAGGCTGGTGAGTGGTCAGAGATGACTGCTGTAGCCTAAAATGGGCTGGTGAGTGGTCAGAGATGACTGCTGTAGCCTTAGATGGGCTGGTGAGTGGTCAGAGATGACTGCTGTAGCCTTAGATGGGCTGGTGAGTGGTCAGAGATGACTGCTGTAGCCTAAAGTAGGCTTGTGAGAGTGGTCAAAAGATGACTGCTGTAACCGAGATGGGTTACGATGCCTGGTCAGGATGACTATGGTTGCAGGATGGTCACAGGTTTGACCATCAGGAGGCACAGCAATTGCTGTGGGACCAAGAAACATTGCTGGATATGTATGGGGGGGAGCCTAGTCCCTCTGGGGCTTCGGTGACCTGTTGTTTAATGTATGTAGCATGGGTATCTGGCAGTCTTGTTGCTTCGAGAGGACTGGTTGTCTGGGGGAGCCTGGTCCCTCTGGGGCTTTGGTGACCTGTTGTCTGGGGGGAGCCTAGTCTCTCTTGGGCTTTGGTAACCTGTTGTGTGTCTGGGGGAGCCTGGTCCCTCTGGGGCCTCGGTGACCCGTGGTTTGGTGTATGTGGCATGGTATGTTGTGTTGGGCGTTTGAGTGGTTTCTGGCACACTTAGTGCTTCGAGACCGACTTGACGTCTGTTGGGAACCTGGTACCTCTGGTGCTTCGGTAACCGTTTAGAATGTGTTAGTGTTAATATGGTTGTCTAAACGGTGAGGTATCTGTTTCGAGAGTACGACGATGGTTGTGTACGGTGTACGGTGTGGAGACCTAGATTTACATGGAGAAAACAAATGAACAGTGTGAAAGCTATGAGAATTATGTTTTCATGAGTAAAGAAGTACTTGATTTTTGTTGTAGGCTGGTAATATAAGGTGTTGATTGAAGGTTTCACGTGGAAGATGTCACGACCACGTAATTTTTTTTTATTTGGTCAGGAGCGGCCGAACTTAACCTATTAGGTACATATTTTTTTTTTTTGTTCTCTTGGTTTTTGTTTTTCATCACAATTGAGTAACGATGTTGTTCATCGCTCTACATCAAACGTGGGACCGTTTGAATGTCAAGATGGCCGTATCGGAGGAAGGTAAATGATTAATAGTTGGGAACGAAGAAATATCGCTTGTAAAGTTATTAATTCAGTTTTATTTAATTGGCAACATTTAGCTTCTGTTTCAAATTTCAATTAGATTTTATTCGATTGGCAACACTGAGTTTTCTCCAATGTCCAATGCTAGTGAAGGATTTGAATCCTAGAGCAAAGTGACAGACAATTTGGAGGGAAGGCGCGCGGCAGCGCGGAGTTGACTTGAGTAGAGAGAACTGGAGACGGTATCGCGATCAAGTGAGATGAGTGGCATGATTGGTGCCGGTGGAGTTGCGTCTAAAAGTATCAGGCTAGTGAATAGTAAAAGTGATTTCAAATTGGCGCGTCAAATTGCTACTAGAATTGGACAATGGAATATCTCTAAAACGGCATAAGTTACCTGCCTCGTGCATGCATAACCCACGATAAGCCCACAAGTACGAGGGTATATGGAGGGAAGCCCTCGTGTTTCCGACATAGGTATACATATAAATTTAACAACAAAAATTAAAATAGAAAAGAAACATTTCAAATTTGTATGCCACCTTCAATGCACCTTTGTGCTCCTGACACAAATTTCGGCAGGCTATGGAACACATCTTCCGATGGCATATTTTTTATAATACGCGCGGCCCTTGACAAAGGGGCAAATTTTAATAAATTTGTCCTAGCCCATGGCACATCTAACAAAGTGGGGCGGCGGCGCGCACCCACATACCCGTCTGGGAAATGCAGCCGCAGCGCCTCCAGTACATCTGGGTGATGCACCAGCCCGCGCAGCACTCTGGCCACGTATTTTACCAAAGCGACGTCCCTCCTAACCGCCAGCCTAGCGTACCCGACCACGCCCAACACAAACAGACTCGGATATATCAACGGGTAGAATGGGTAAACCCCATATTGCTTCTAATTTAAATACCTAGTGAATTTATTTTGAATTTTTTCGACCATAAGACTATATTTGTCCTCCTATAATGGCACTTGTCTCGAGATGACTACGAACCAAAGCATTATAAAGTATTTTTACCACTGCTACACTTTTTAAAGCCGAACATTGTCGTAATATAAAACCTAAATTTCTAAAAGATTTGCTACACAAATCTATAATATGAACCCCAAGAGCCCACATTTGCGTGACACGCGGCATCACTATGCCATCCATCTCATAGTGATTTTGTAGCGGGACACGCGTGCGACTGTACGTCATCACACAACATTTGGTCACATTGAAGACCAGTTTGTTTTCCTGGCTCCACTGCACCACCTTATCGAGATCTCGCTGTAGCCGCTCACCATCCGAGGCGCTCGCTACCGAGATAAACACTTTAAAATCATCTGCAAATAGCAAACACCTTGCACTGCTCACGACCTCCGGGAGATCATTAACCATAATAATGAATTCCAGTGGACCCAAATTACAGCCCTGGCTTACCCCCGAAAATATATAAAATGGTTTAGATTTGTGCCCGGCGTACTCAACAAGTTCAAGTTAAAATAATAATCCTCAATAGCGGTGATACTTGGATCCCTAGATTCTTATGAAGTGTGTATTTGATTGAATATCTATTTAGGTTTGTAAAACCGGCTAAAAGGCCCACTTTCACGAAAAAATTAACTCGGAGTTAGGTTAAATTATCATTTTTTCATAGAATATTGTTAACTTAACTGCAACTAACTCTGTGTTTAGTTTTTCGTGCAAGTGGGCCTAAGAAAAGTAAGAAATATACCTGAGTAAAAGAACAAATAAACTGAAGGATTTAATAAAAAATAAACTTGATTGAATATACCTACCGCTTTATCCTGTTAAACATTTCTATCTATAAGATTAACATAATCTTGTTTACTTAAGACGAATCTGAGGTTTATTTTTGTCTTTGTAGAGAATAGATTTATTTCGGGCAAATGTGTCATCGTTCTATGATCCTTTTTTATTATTTAATGAGGCGCATTTATCATCATCAGCGATAGTGATTCGGATGAGTGATCTGATTTTCTTTTAGAATTTGCACATTACACTTTCAGTGAATACTTAATAGTACTGTGGTAGTACTTAATCTGGTTGGAGGTATTAGGTTAAGAGAACTTTAATTATTTGTCTGAAGGTGTCCATTTCATAGCTCAGCGAAAAGACCTCTGCCGGAAAGCCCATTCCATATTTGGTTGACTGTAAAAAATCTGCATTCACAATTTTAAAATGCTGCGTCACCTAAACTACTTAATAGTCTAAGAGTCTTTCAAAGAATTTTGAAAAATAAAAGGTTTCAGTTTTTATAATACTTGAATACTAAAAGAAGCAGGCAGCTCTCGGATATATTTTTTGCTTCACAAAGCGCCTTAAGCGCTTGCCCGTTCTCGTTCGGTGGCGTCACAAAGGTAAATAAATAATCATAAATATCTCTTTACATCCCGTTACATTTTAAAGTATTAAAGAAATGCTTTATCTTTTGCGCTTTGCTAAATGAACACCACTTAATTTCTGTGTAGTCTATGCGAATTATCACATCTAGGTTCTGTTTTTGCAAGGAAAATTATCGCTAAATTAATGTAACAAATTGACAACATACAATCGCGTTACTTGATTTCTGTTTAATCTTTCTTTTGATTACTTAGATTCATATTCTTACAAGCATCGTCCTTTGATTACTTTCATATTCTAATGCTGTAAGCATTCTAAATTCGAAATTATAGAAAAAAGAATAAAATATTCAAATTCAAATATGTTTATGATATTGCAGCAGCAATTATCTAATTACTTGCTTAAGTTTAAACTACTTAAGACTACTTTTACTAAAACATTTCGTACGTACAAAATCGTAATGTATCATCGCTAAATACAAGATGGCGGCCCAATTTCCGTGGGAAAAACCGCGTGGGTCCGCCGGGAACCAATTGCCGTCTAACAAGCAGCCCCTGAGACTAAGCTGTTAAGCCTTGATTTAATACCGGCCCCAGGATTTGGATAATTTCGCTCAATTTTTAGTCTAGTCCACTGTTTAATTCTAATCATCGAATGGTCCTACTTTAGGATAATTTGTCCGCACCGTATTTAGGCTATGTTTTATACCGAAAAACGTCCAGTAATAATGCTGTGGGATAGAATACGACAGCAGAGATTATCTATCTATAGTAAAAATAACAATCATAGTCCTGCACCAAGCTGGGATTGTCCTTGGTTGCAGTTGCGTAGTGCATACAGGGATAATCGTCAGTTGGTGTCACAATTCCTGATACATGCCTAACAAGGCCTCTGCAAGTTGGCTTCGGCTCCTCACACCGTCTTTCAAAGGACTGGGTTCCGAAATTGTAAAAAAATAACACCACCACTGCTCCCTATGAAACGATTTTGATGATTGTTTATTTTTTGAAAGCTGGTGCTCTCATGTGGTCCAATATCAATTTGATCCAAAACAAAAAAAAAAAGAGAAAACAAATATCCAAAAAATATAATTAATTGACTTCCTTGACATTCTTAAACGAAAACTAACTTTCTTATCGGAAGCAGGTGTCAAAAAAAAATTGTACCTTAGTCACCTACTTTCGAAAAGAAAGTTATTTTTCGGTTTGTAGTGTTTTGTTTGGAAGTCAGTTTTTTTTTTAAAGTTTATTTCAATAAACTAATTAACTACGGAAATAGCCAAAACATAATCTCATACCAGTATGGTATAATTCAAGTATTGTTTTGGCCACGGTGCCAACCAAAAACGTATATTCATACGACGACGTCGTCAATGTAGCTGTGACGTCAGGTTCATACGATGTTCTTGACGTCACGCTACGATCCCACTAGCTACGGAAGCAGTTACGCCAACGCATTGTCCGGATATATTAGCCTTTTACACCGTTTGAATAAAAAGAGTTATTTTTGTAATTTTAATACAATTTTGTATGTCAATTGTGAGGAGACAAGGGTGGTGGGGTGAGGATCGATGTCAGCGATCATCATCATCATCATATCAGCCGAAAGACGTCCACTGCTGGACATAGACCTCCCCCAAGCGTCACCACATTGATCGGTCTTGTGCGTCTCGCATCCAACCGCAACGTATCCCCGCAATCTTCAACAGGTCATCAGTCCACCTGGTGGGTGGGAGGCCTTCCAACGCAACGTGTTCCGGTTCGCGGTCACCACTCCAGAACCTTTCTGCCCCATCGGCCATCCGTTCTGCGAGCTATGTGGTCTGCCCACTGCCACTTAAGTTTGGCGATTCTTCGGGCTATGTCGGTAACCCTGGTTCTCTCGCGGATCTCTACATTTCTGATTCGATCACGCGAGGAAACTCCGAGCATAGCCCTTTCCATTGCCCTGCCATGTCAGCGATGGCGATGGTCAAAATGCTAAATGATGAATGGATGGATTGATCACGTGACATTTCGATAGCGCTTGGCATTTTTACTTTTTTTCCAATCGCAATGGCAACGCTTTCGTTGGTAGTTTGGCAGTTGTTAGACTAAAGCTTGTCACTTTTTAACTGACTTTCCAAAAAAGAGGAGGTTCCTCTTTTTTGATAACATACTTGTCTTCTTCTTTCGTGTCGATAAACTCAAACCATTAAAATTTTGTCCGACCAGTAAGTAGCTACTCAGACAGCTCTGTCATTTGCTAGGTTCAAATCCCGTAAGGTGCAGGTGGTCGGGCATGAAGGGCAGATTGAGTTGATGCTCATATAGTGGGTGCCGACTGTCCCGTTCTTGTTTGTCCTTCTCGATGCGGCTGGCTACTTCGCGACGAACTTCTGGTGGAGCTATACCGGCCAGTGGGTACAACATCACAAGTGGGGTGGGTTTCAAACATCCAGTTATGATGCGGCAGGTGTTGTATGCGCCTGATGGTTTAGCATACATGTATGTTTGCTAAATATTTTGGATCAGGCGCTCATAGTGACGGTACTTCGAAAAATAATCGGCTAAGGAAAAATATCTACCTGACTTTTGGTTTTATCATATCTTGAGGAATTCTAATACGGACAAACATCGATCCGCACATATATATTTAATTTATAGTAAAAACACAATCAATTCACAATAGAACGAAGTGTATCTAATGTTTTCTTCTGTTGATGAAATTATACCTAAAAGTTAAAGTTGAAACTTCGTTTTATTGAGCACCAGCTCCAGTGTCTCGTCGTAGACATAATTGGCGACCGTGACAGGACAGAATTGGCAAGGAACTCGGAGTACCAAGGTCTAGCAGAAGTTGGCCAGCACCGCGCCGCAGCTATCAGTCGGTCAGCACCGCGCCGCATCCAGCCCTTGGGAGTACATGAGCCACGTACATCGGAAGAACATAGGCAGTACTTAGCACCGCCGGACATTGATGCTAAATACAGCGTCACACCGCAGCGCAGCAGGATTTCTGCAGCTAAGTGCCTTTCCTTAATTCCTAAACTTCCGTTGAAACCACGTAGCCTACGTCCTTATCCAATTTCTGTATGGTTTTTTCACCTGTGCAATTTCATATTTTTTATTATTTATTTATTTTTTATTTATTTTTTTAAAAAACGTTGCCCCACACTAGGAATTTCTTCCTGTATCGTGGGTGCGTTTACAAACATATAAACTCACATACACAACACCCAGAGCCGGAACAACTATCTGTAGGTCATACAAATATTTGTTCCGTGCGGGAATCGAACCCGCGACACGCAGCGCAGCAATCAATCGCTCAACCACTGCGCCAGCCGTGCGCCCAGAATTGTTTCACCTTTGTCAAGGTTACAGTATTGCGTCATACTTTCTTGAATGATGTTTTTTTATACGTTTCCTAAAGTCCGCTATTATTTAGTATCAGTGACAATAAAATTCCTAAGGCTATCTACGCCTGGATATTTAAATTTTTGCACCGTTTTGGGTGAATTAACAAGCGGATTTATAAGTACCTACATTTAATATCTCAAAGTAGGTACCTACATAGGTACCCGAAGTCATTAAAAACTTTATTTTCTTTTAGGAAATTATTTCTACAGGCTATCGTGCCCATTTATTTCTGTTTAGTGATTATTCCGCCGAACATTTCAGATTCGCCCAAGTCTCCCGTGCATCGCTAAGCGTCGCGCGTTGCCGCAGCGCGCAACGTCTGTACAGCCTAAGACGGCTCAGGCGCAAAACGTCTCTTTCGCAAAATGTCCCCTGGTCGTAAAACGTCTCTTTCGCAGAATGTCTCTTTCGTGAAATGTCTCTTTCGCAGAATGTCTCTTTCGCAGAATGTCTCTTTCGCAAAATGTCGCGCCAGGGACTTAAGAATAAAATTTTGATTTTCAAAACAAAAACAAAACAATAATTTTCTTCGTAAATGTCCATCGTTTTAAGGGAGGGAGGGAAACGAAACAAAGTCGACGGAGCCCCGCTGCGCGGGGATCCTATTTCTGTCTGCAGGGTCTAAAGTAACCTAACATGAAGGAGATGACGGGAGCTGAGTTCGCTCACTTTGCTCGCTCACTTCAGCTCCCGTCATCTCCTTCGAACCTAACCTATCCGTGTCGGGGTGCCCTAAGCTCCCGAGCTCGCTTCGCTCGCTCTTGGACTAATTTACATTTTTTTTTTGAATAAATGATTTTTTGTTTTGAAAATCAAAATTTTATTCTTAAGTCCCTGGCGCGACATTTTGCGAAAGAGACATTCTGCGAAAGAGACGTTTTACGAAAGAGACATTCTGCGAAAGAGACGTTTTACGACCAGGGGACATTTTGCGAAAGAGACGTTTTGCGCATGAGCACCTAAGACCGGTGCCTGCGACTTCGGCTTCCCGTGCGGCAGAGACCACCAACCAGGGGCGTGAGCGTATTCTTTTATTAATTATTTTATTTGGTTAACATTAACGTTAGTTTTTCCTGAGTTCGTTTCAAATTTACTTGCCTACCTACTTATTTGAGTTTAATTTCTTCTTCGTGAGAATTTTGTTTGAAATAAACGGTCATAATGGGTTTAGGTGATGATGCCAAGAACTTGGCGGAATTATTTGTTAGGCGTAGTTCCGTCAAGGGCCAAGTAACAAGGTTCAGAAATATCGCGTTTAGACACTTTTACTACAACACATAGGGCAGAACTTGTACTTAAACTTAGTAAATTTGAAACCTTATCTTTAAGGTTCGATGACTTACAAGGTCAAATTGAATTTTTTAATTCTAGTGTGTTGAAGGATGAACTCGAAGAACGAGAAAATATTGAGAAGGAATTTATTAGCAATATTGTAACGGCTCAAGGATTGTTACAATTGCACGGTAGGGATGAAGGCGTCCACGACTCGAGCAGTCATCACAATATATCTCATTGCGCTGTCGATCATAATGAAATGGGTTTCAGGCTACCTTTGATACAGGTATCTAAGTTCGACGGATCATACTTTCGATGGATGGATTTTCGTGACACGTTCCGATCCTTAATACATGAAAATAGTAAAATTAGTTCAGTAAACAAGTTCCATTATTTAATTTCTTATTTAGAAGGTGAAGCAGCGCGAACCGTTTCGAATCTAGAAGTATCTGCTGATAATTATCGGGAAGCTTGGAACCTATTGCTTGAACGTTACGATAATAAAAGGTTGCTGATAAGTCATCATCTCAGCGAATTGTTTAACATAAATCCAAAAATTTACGTGCCCTTTCCAACTTAGGGCAAGCCACTGAGTCTTGGGATGTCCTTATCATTCACGTAGTCGCTTCCAAGTTGGACAATAACAACTTCGTGAAATGGGAGGAACACCGTAACGCGTTGTCAACAGACAACCCTACACTTAAGGAATTTTATAAATTTTTGAACAATCGTGCAAATGTGCTTGAGTCCTTGCACCGCAGCAAGTCAGATAACGCCGTTAACCCTAACCATGAAAAACAGCGTTCAGAAGGCCATTCGAAGAAACCGGACCACATACGTCATCCTCAAGCACATGCATACATTAGCAGTAGTAACCAACCACAAACACAATCATCCTCGTCTTACCTCTGTCCATGTTGTAATTCTGATCATAAAATATTTGATTGTCCATCGTTCAAGGCAAGGAGCATAAGCGAGCGTATAGCCGAGGCGACTAAATTGAAATTGTGTCTTAATTGTTTAAGGTCGGGTCACCCTGCTTTTAGATGTCGTTCAGGTCGTTGTAGTGAATGCAGCAAGAGACACAGTTCTTTGTTACACCTTCCCACCGGTAAGACTGACAGTTTACCTAGTACAGGTACAGACAGCCCCTCGGAGACGTTGGCTAACTGTAACAATCAAGGTACCAAACATGCTCTTCTTTGTACTGCCTTGATTGAAATAGTCAATCCCAGGACTAGTAAATCAGAAACGGTACGCGCCCTGCTTGACTGTGGCAGCCAATCCTCTTTCATAACTCTAGACCTGAAACAAAGGTTGTCATTAGAGGACTGCCCTATCAATGCTGCAAAGATAATCGGTTTTGGCAACAATGATGCAGGTACGATAACTGAATATTGCATTGCCCAATTAAAATCATTAAATACACAATTCAACGTTATTTCTAACTTTTATGTTATGAAGGAACTATCAGCCTTAGCCCCCAATGCGGTAATCGATATTAGATCGTTTAATATTCCTCAAGATATTATCTTAGCAGATCCTAAATTCTATCAGCCTTCTCTCATAGATATTCTCATAGGCTCAGATTTATTTTGGAACATTATAGGTTGTCAGCAGCGGTCATTAGGTCCCAATTATCCTAAGTTGCACGGCTCAAAATTGGGCTGGTTGATTGGCGGCCCCCTGCAACAAAAACAACCTAAGGATATTAAATGCAATCATGTACTTACCCATTTCCCTTATGATGAAAATGTAGAATTAAAATTAAACAAATTTTGGGAGCTTGAAGAAATCCCATCTAAATCTTATTTAAGCGAAAGCGAGCGCCTGCATGTGAAACGCATTTTTTGAAACACACCCGCCGCTTAGGAAACGGCAGATTTTCTGTCAAGTTACCTCTTATTGACTCACCGGATTATCTCGGTGACTCCTACAAAATGGCAAAGAAAAGGTTTTATAATTTAGAACGGCGATTTAGAGGACAGCCTGAAGTTAAGGCGCAATATATTGAGTTTATCAGAGAATATGCAGAATTAGGTCATCTCTCTGAAATAGCGCTAAATAACTTAAATTCTAATTTATGCTATTTCTCACCTCATCATCCAGTGTTCAATGAAAATAGCGAATCAACAAAAATTCGCATCGTCTTCGATGGATCAGCTCGCACAACCTCAGGCCTCTCTGTCAATGACATACAAATGGTTGAACCTCAAATTCAGGACTCTTTTCTCCATATTAATTCGAGCTCGTTTCTACAAATATCTTTTAGCAGCAGACGTCGAAAAATTATTTCGTCAAATATTAGTGGACGAGTCAGATCGAAATCTTCAGCTTATTCTATGGAGAGAAGACGAGCGCCTTATGGTTTCACAAGCGCAAGTTTTTTGAGTACAAGGTGTCTTTGGCAATCGGGTGAGGAGTGCGAGGATCCACTCATTAGAACTATTATACAACATGATCTATACGTAGACGATTTAATTACGGGCTGTAACTCTGAGAAAGAACTATTACATATTCAAAAATCTGTATCAGATGCCCTTAAAGCAGCGTGTTTTAATCTACGATAATATAAATCTAATTCGTCTAGCATTCTTAAAGCTTGCTCCGAAAACTCTACAGACACGCTTATCATTAGTGAGTCCTCAAATGCTCTCGGTTTAGGATGGAACTCTAAAACTGATAGTCTACATTATTCTTTCGAAATTCCCCCTGTAAATGACAAAATCACGAAGCGCTATATTTTATCAACATCGTTTAAAATATTTGACCCTCTCGGTTTTGTCAGCCCCTGTATCATTATTCCTAAATTAATAATGCAGCAACTTTGGCTTGACAGGGTTGGCTGGGACGAACCTCTTTCCGAGGAAATAGAAAGAGCTTGGAGTAAGTTTTCCAAAAATCTATCTTGTCTAGCTACATTTACACTGCCGAGACAGGTTCTGTGTAACTCACCTGTTGTTACAGAGCTACATATGTTCAGCGACGCCTCCCAAAAGGCTTATGGCGCTTGCGTCTATATAAGGTCCATTGATGAGGTAGCGTGCATGTCAACCTTTTGTGTTCCAAATCAAAGGTGGCACCAATCAAGGCCTGTACTATACCTCGTTTAGAGCTGTGTGCAGCCTTACTAGCTGTTCGGCTCTGCAAGACCGTTGTCGATTCTTTAAGGCACCCAGTAGCACGTAAACAGTATTGGTGCGACTCCAGCGTCGTCCTTGCTTGGCTGCATACTAGCTCTAGAAAATTAAAGGCCTTCGTGGCTAATAGAACAGCAGAAATACTGGAAATGTCAGACGTGTCTTGTTGGCGTTACGTACCTACCTCTGAGAATCCTGCTGATCTCGTCTCGCGCGGCGTTTATCCCGAAGAGCTTATAGATCGTAGTCTGTGGTGGTCAGGGCCCGATTTTTTAACTACAAGGCGAATCTTCTTGGCCTACCTTATCAAATAAACACGAGTTTGAAATCCCTGAAATAAAGTCAAACGTTGTTGCTGAGATAGATAATAGTTCTTCAATCATTCCATTTCATAAGTATAACAAATTGAATAGGTTAAAACAAGATTATGCGTATGCATTAAGATATTTTTATAATTTGCGCAATCCTAATTCTCGGCGCCTTGACGCCCTTAATTTAGAAGAATTACAAAATTCATTTCATCTTTTATGCCGTAACTCCCAACAGGAATCCTTTCCTGTGGAATACGCTTTATTAACTAAAGAAAAATCAATAAGTACAAAATCACCCATCATAGCGCTCACACCTTTCATGGACGCAAATGGGTTGATACGAGTAGGAGGTCGGCTGGATGCTTCGGCTGCTCCATTTGACAGCAAGCACCCTATCCTACTACATTCCTCACACCATCTCACAAGACTAATTTTTGAGCGGGAACACTTTCACAAAGTACATGCTGGCCCACAGCTTCTCCTCGCTAGTGTCAGGCAATACGTGTGGCCTATCAATGGGCGACAACTCGCTAGGAGGACTGTGCGCAACTGCATTACATGTAGAAAGGTACAGGGTAAGACTTTAACACCCTTAATGGGGCACTTGCCCTCACAGCGCGTTACGGTGGATTTCCCATTTTGTAGCGTCGGTGTAGATTTTGCCGGACCCTTTTACGTCTTAAATAGGAAGGGTCGCGGATCAAGGGTAACAAAGTGCTATTTATGCATTTTTGTTTGCCTAAGATACAAGTGCGTACACTTGGAAGCGGTGAGTGATCTTTCGAAAGACGCTTTCATTCTTGCCCTGCGTAGGTTCATATCCCGTCGGGGCAAGCCTGCTGAAATTTTCTGTGACAACGGCCGCAATTTTAATGCCGCGGCCAAGGAAATTGGCAATTTTTAGGGTTCCGTAGCCAAATGGCAAAAAACGGAACCCTTATAGATTCGTCATGTCTGTCTGTCTGTCTGTCTGTCTGTCTGTCTGTCTGTCCGTCCGTATGTCACAGCCACTTTATTCGGAAACTATAAGAACTATGCTGTTGAAACTTGGTAAGTAGATGTATTCTGTGAACCGTATTAAGATTTTCACACAAAAATAAAAATAAAACAATAAATTTTGGGGGTTCCCATACTTGAAACTAAAAATAAAAATATTTTTTTTCTTCAAACCCATACGTGTGGGGTATCTATGGATAGGTCTTCAAAAATGATATTGAGGTTTCTAATATCATTTTTTTCTAAACTGAATAGTTTGCGCGAGAGACTCTTCCAAAGTGGTAAAATGTGTGTCCCCCCCCCTGTAACTTCTAAAATAAGAGAATGATAAAACTTAAAAAAATATATGATGTACATTACCATGTAAACTACCAGCGAAAATTGGTTTGAACGAGATCTAGTAAGTAGTTTTTTTTTAATAAGTCATAAATCGTAAACCGCAATTTACCAAGTACGGAACCCTTCGTGCGCGAGTCCGACTCGCACTTGGCCGGTTTTTTTGAAATGTAACCGCCAAGCGATCGCAAATTTCTCTAACGAAGAAGAGATTAAATTTTTGTTCTCACCTGCTTACGCTCCCCACTTTGGTGGTATCTGGGAGGCCGGGGTAAAATCCGCTAAACATCATATAAGACGTGTAATGGGCAACACGCATTTAAATTTTGAAGAGATATCCACGTTGTTCGCACAAGTGGAAGCCATATTACTTAGCCGCCCACTTTACCCCATGTCCACGTCTCCAAATGACCTCCTTTTCCTCACCCCAGGGCACTTCCTGCTTGGACGGCCGCTAACTGCGCTGCCTTCACCGAGCCTAGAAAACTGCACGTCCACTCAACTGAAGCGCTACCAACGACTTGAACAAATCCGGCAGCACTTTTGGAGGAGATGGCAGAGGGAGTACCTGGCTGAGCTGCAGCAAAAATCAAAATGGAGCACCAACTGTTCTCCGCTGAACGTTGGCGATCTAGTACTGCTTCAGGAAGACAACCTACCACCATTGTGTTGGCGTACGGGCCGGATCAGGAAACTCTTTCCTGGTCCTGATGGAATATGTCGGGTCGCAGATGTTCAAACAACACAGGGAATTTACCGGAGGCCTTTCACGCGCCTGCGACGGAGCACCTTATCGAGTGAGAGTTAAAGGCCGGACGCCTTTAACGCCGGGGAGGATGTTTGCGCCTGATGGTTTAGCATACATGTATGTTTGCTAAATATTTTGGATCAAAATCAAAATCAATTTTTTTATTTCATATAGGCCTACATGGGCACTTATAAAACGTCGACAATGTGCACGGTTCGGGTTGGTCGTTTCCTATGGAAAAGAACCGGCAAGAAACTCCATGGTTACTCTTTTAAAAAAATGGTTTGGTTTTACAATATTTCCTTGTTACAGCATTAGTACTTAGATATGTGGGGACAACGTAGGCCAGACAATAAGTCGTAAGAAAACAAAAAAAAAAAGATTACATATTATTTAAACAAAAGAAAATAAAACAAGTTAAAAAGTTAACAAGCATCTAGAAGGCCTACAACGTTCACACATTTACAAAATAATCGGTAAAGGAATCTATACAAAAGTAAAATAAAAAAAGACTAAATCTAACATGTGGCACAAATATTGTTATCAGTGTTGTAACTATTCTTAGCAAAGGGCTATGAAGATGATTGAAAACCATTGTAAAAAGAATAATCAAAAGAAGGAAAAAAAACAAAGAATTAATGAGATTGAGAATAGTTAGAGACAACCACATATTTGTGCCGTTTATGAGTTACCAGGGAAGCCGCATGCGCAGAAGGAGCTAAAGCCAAAATTTTTATCTTCAACGTAGTCCTTGATTTTATAATATGCTTTTTTAACAAGGACACGTTTGATGTAGTTTTTGAACTTTCCATCGGTTCATCAGTTCTATAACTGACTTTGGCAACTTGTTATAAAAGCGTATACTGTTTATATAAAAAGACTTGCTAGTTTTTGTTAATCTGAATTTGGGTATTACAATTTCGTGCTTACTGCGTGTATTTAAATTATGTAAGTCGCTTCTAGTTTTGAAAAGCCCTCGATTTTTGCGGACATACAAAATACATTCCAAAATATAGAGTGATGGTAGAGTCAGTATATCGATTTCTTTAAATTTTTCTCTAAGGGACTCGCGAGGACCCATTTTATAGATCGCGCGGATTGCCCTCTTTTGTAAGATGAAAATTGAGTCAACATCTGCTGCTGATCCCCACAGCAGAATGCCATAAGACATAATACTGTGGAAATAAGCGTAATATACTAACCTAGCTGTGGCTACATCGGTTAACTGCCTTATTTTCCTTACTGCATATGCAGCTGAACTTAACCTACCCGAAAGAGTTCTAATGTGCGCGCCCCACTGCAGTTTTGAATCGATAGTAATCCCTAAGAATACAGTTTCAGCTATAACTTCAAGACTTTTGCCGTCAAGATTCAAATCTAGGTCTCGTTGTGGTACATTTGGTAAAGAGAACTTCAGACATTTAGTTTTTGTCGCATTCAGTCAAAGATTGTTAGCTGCGAACCATTTTGTGAGAATAATAAGACTTTCGTTGACATGTAAGACATCCGTATCTTTCCTATCTATTTTAAAAATTAGCGAAATATCATCAGCAAATAGAATTTTATCCGATAATTTGGCCATCATAAAAGGGAGATCATTAATGTAAACAAGAAAAAGGAAAGGGCCGAGAATTGAACCTTGCGGCACGCCCATCTTGACTAGAGACCCGGAGGATGTCACCCCATTAACATTCACTTTTTGCTGTCTGTTTGATAAATATGAAAGCACAAGATCAGCAGCTTGTCCTCGAATTCCGTAGTGGTGTAATTTACAGATCAGTGTGTTGTGGTCGACGCAGTCGAACGCTTTTGAGAGATCACAGAAAATGCCAATGGCATCCTGGGACTTCTCCCAAGATTCCAAAATGTGACTGATGAGTTTTACTCCCGCGTCCGTAGTCGACCTACCTTTCGTGAAACCAAACTGCTGACTATGCAGGATCCCATTTGAATTGAAGTGAGACAACATCTGATCCAGCATGATTTTTTCATAGATTTTACTCAATGCTGGAAGCACGGATATAGGTCTATAATTAGAGGGATCACTCTTACAACCTGATTTGAAAATTGGTACTACTTTGCTGTGTTTCATTAAGTCAGGAAACGTGCCGCTGTCCAAACATTGATTGAATATATCAGGTACACTTCAGGCGCTCATAGTGACGGTACTTCGAAAAATAATCGGCTAAGGAAAAATGTCTACCTGACTTTTGGTTTTATAATATCTTGAGGAATTCTAATACGGACAAACATCGATCCGCACATATATATTTAATTTATAGTAAAAACACAATCAATTCATAATAGAACGAAGTGTATCTAATGTTTTCTTCTGTTGATGAAATTATACCTAAAAGTTAAAGTTGAAACTTCGTTTTATTGAGCTCCAGCTCCAGTGTCTCGTCGTAGACAGGTGTCATTTAGTGCTATGTCGACTTCTCTAGCGTGAACGGATCGATGCCACACTGGGCATGCGAACTCCCCAGCAGAAAAAGACAGACATAGGCCAGATGTGCGTAGAACTTGTGTTGATGCTCCCCAGCTAGTGAATGTTAGGCGGCGAAGGACATTATTTCTTGTCCCAACTTTTTGCTTAGTTTTTAAGCAGTGAAATTTAAATGTCAGGGACCTATCCAAGCTGATGCCCAGGTACCGGGGCTGAGCAGTGACTCTACTTGTCTTTGTTTGTTTTATTTGTGGACCGATTTTGAAAATTGTTGTTGTGTTTTCTTTTAAATTGGTTTCATTTAAATTTGACGAAGATCTGATGATGAACCTTGGAGATACACAACAGAACACTTCAATAAATGACGGCTGATCTTTTGAGATTGCTGCAATCGCATGTCTGTATATTGTTTATACCATTTCATAACCTGACATCACGCCAGTACGTGTTCACCTTGGTACACTCTCATTTCACCGGTTATGTTGAAGTTTCAACATATTCGACTAATCTATTCCGGCATTATAGGTACCTTACTACAGAAATTGCCTATTAGGTGCCACAAATAAAAATATTTTTACAAAAAAATACAACTGACTTCCAAATAAAAACACTACAAAGTGAAAAATAACTTATTTTTCGAAAGAGGGTGTCAAAAAACGAAAATAGGAACACAGACTTCTGAAAAAGAAGTTATTTTTCATATGTTGTTTTTATATGTAAGTCGGTTGTATTTTTTGTAAAAAGATTTTTTCACTGTTAACATCTTTCTTCATAAAGTAGGCAGTATAGGTTTACGCCTGAAGCTTACCGAACCGATACAACCATTGTTCTCACAGCAGTAGCAATTAGTTTGAGGTTTACTCGACCACTTGAGAGGTGATGGCGATTAATTAGCACACTCATAAACTAGCCCTATATGGGTAAAGTACACCTCCAACCATGTTGTACACTACGTATTATTCATGTTATTACATAATAATAATAGTTTTTTGTTAAGAATGTCTGAGATAGGTAAGACCCTGTGTTACAGATCACGCTTTTTAAATTTAGGAATATTAACCGTAAAATTACAAACATAGTTTGTTTGTAGATTGTTTACAAATCGAAACTTAAAAATTAAGTTGAAGGTAGAATACAATAAAATTTTATTAAATTCAAAGGAGATTAATTTTATAGAGAATTAAAATCAATGAAAATGTCAAATTTCAAGTGCAAGTCGGTCGAAATTAATTGTTATTGCATCCATAAGAACGCACTAGCAAAAAATCGCTTTCTGTGTAAATCAAATCGTGTCGAGCTATCAGGACAGCGATCGAATTCTCAAACGCAAGTAAATTTGTCGGTACAAATCTGCTAGCATATGTGTCACACGGTAAGTCCTTGGATTCACCACAGAGACCTGGACATATTTTTTTTTAAATATTTCTAAGTTAAAGTTTTTTACCAGTAATAACTGGTAAAAAACTTTTACCAATAAGACTTGGTAAATCCTAGGTTTTGCAGTAACATATGCTTTCTAAAGAGTTTTATTTACTGACAGAGGCTGCTTATGATTAAATTGCAAATTGAATACGGTCTGAATCCTTTTAGTGTACGATTAACTGTATTTAAAAATAGCATTGTCTTAGAACTAGTAGGCACTTTAGTATGCAAACAACACATACCGAACTCATCTAGTTTTAAAAAATATGATCGACATGTAAAAGTGTTTGTACAAACCAACTTACAGAAATAAAATCATTTATCATTTATCATATAATCCAATCTTCTGAAATACTTTAGCAAATATAATTATATATTTTGAAAACGGGATTCTGCATAATGTAATTGTAATAACAATGATTTTTGGCAAACAATATTTTATTAACAAAATGAAAGGTCACAGATTTCTGTTGTTCAGACAAACGGACCCATATTGCGAGGGTCATTTGTTTTCATTATACATTTCATTAAGTTTCTAAATGGTGTTGATTTCCAACGCCTGGGCGTCGCTCTGTGAGTTTGTTTTAGTATTTACCGAGTCGGCAGTCGAATGGATACAAATAACTTCGGGCAACGATGTACGGATTTTTAATGGCCTGGACAACGTACCGAACATACTTTGCAAGAATTTAAACGTAGGACTGATGTATTGTTTAAAATATGGAACCCGAAAAAAATTAAACTGAAAATGGTAAAATGTGTACATCATTAACAATTAATGGAAGGTACAATTTTTTCTCGCAATCAAAAGTGTTACCCGCACTGCTGAAAATACTTAGGCGTTGGGTATAGACGGTTTAAGATCAAGAGTAGTAAAGAGAGTTAGTTAGTAAACAGATTTTCTGCAACCGGCTAATACAACGGCTACAATGAGCAGTTTCAAGAGATTTGTTGACAACAACTGACATTATTTTGACAGAAGTTAGTGTCGATCTTGTATAGCGAAATTTGTGGTAAACGTGTGTGTATTTTATTAGTAAGAAGACACACGGAAAATACTATTTTTTATATTAAGCCGTTTCTGTCCCACCGGTCCTGTCCCGAGAACTCAATCCCCGCGCTTATGAGGCTAAGTATGCACTGCGGTATTCGCGCGGTTTTATTCCGCATACTGCATTATAACTAACACGCACGACGGATAAAATTCCGCGCAATTTATGTCTGTTCCAACCCGTTCATAGAGCGCAAAATATTCGCGCGGCTTTAAACCGCGCCGTGGTGCGGTGGTGTTTGTGACAAAACAAAGATTTGTTGCGGAATTTGTGCCGCGCGGTCTTTTTACCGCAAGTGCGTGCAGCTTCATATAATTCCATAGGTATGTCGTAGAATGGGCTCTTTCGCTAGAATAAAAACCACACTGCATCTTAAGCTGTACTCAAACAAGCTCTTAGAGAGGTACAAAGCAACTGATGGTATGGTAAAAGTACAAATATAATAAAACAACAATAAATCACTGTACATAGTAAACACCTGAGTTATGGTCCAAGTTATCGCAGTACAAGTCCATAACTCGCTTGATGGCGTTGTCAAGGTTTTATTCGCACTGTTTTATTTACACAACAGTAAATGCCCCGTAAACCACGAAATCCGTTTCTAAGTACCTTGAGATAAATCTTCTTGGTACTTGAAGATGCAGCTTTCTCTAAAAGTATGAATAAGATAATCTATAACACGCTCACGACTTCAATATATTATGTAAAACAATCTATTTGCATAGCCTATTCCCAACTATTTTGGGTTCGGGTTTCAGTCTAACCCGATTCAGCTGGGTACCAGTGTTTCTAACCTCCGTCGGAAAAAGAGGGTTTTTATCAGTTTGACGTGTGTATTTGTGTGTTTGTTTATTTGTGCATCTGTATGTGGCGTCATAGCTCCTAAACGGATGAACCGATTTTGATTTCGTCTGTTTTTTTTGAAAGGTGATTTTATCCAGAGTATTCATAGCTATGTTTGACGAGAATCGGTTCAGCCGTTCAAAGTTTATGGATTTAAGATTTGAATTGGGGTGTTTTCGCAAGATCTAATTCCACCTAGCCCGTTTCATTATCGGATTACCAGATGTACGGTGAAGCACCAACGGTACATGGCGAACATCACACCCATACGGACAAAACGTTTTGGGAACACTTTTATTGTGCGTACTGCTAAGGAGTGGAACTTCCTGCCGGAGTGTGTGTTTCCCGACAGCTAAAATCTAGAGGTCTTCAAGTCAAGAGTGAATATGTTTTTTCTAGGCAAGTGTGATTCACCGTCGACCACGCGATTCTTTAAATTTTTAAATTTGACTTGTACATGGAGTCTACTGCCTATCCTACCTCCACAACCCAGTAAAAAAACCAGTATGTAAACAGAAAGATTGAAATACTGCCTGGTTAGTATAGTGGCCGCTAGAGGCACTGCAGAGTGTGTGGTTATAAGTTTTATTCCCAGGTCAGAATCAGCAGCCCAGAGTATGGATTAGTTCCCTGTCGATGGCTATAGACTCACCCGAAATATTCAATGGAACTTATAGTTGTCGGCACATAACTTGGCAAGAGTCGTTTTTTAGGTCTCTTTGGTTACTATGCGGGACGCGGGGAACGTTTAGCACCGTTCCGAGCTCGCGAATGGTTGGTCAGTTGACACAAGGATCGACAGACCAATCGCGTCACGTCTACGTTCCGTTCGCTATTTATGGTGGTTGGTCAGTTCACGCACTATGCGCGAGCTTAACCCCACTACGCCAAAACCTTGCCAAGTTACATGCCGGGGACTATAAACATAACTAGCAAAATTTGGCTATACTCTATACTTCATAAAAATAGCTTGATCTGTGCGACAGCTGTCACTATCAATACAGTAACAATAGCGCTTGACAGGCTAACAATAACGTAACAACAACGTATACGTCAGTTTGACATATGTCGCAGGGATTTGAATGCCAAATTTTGACAGGTTTTCAGGCTAAAGTATAGTTTGATAAAATAAAATACTCAACTCGTTCTGAACCTCAAACAGTCAATTAAAATTAGCCCGAAAGTCTTCTAGGAAAAGGTATGGTGTTAGGTAAATACAACTGAAGACTGAAAATCGAAATGAAAAACATTGCCATAGCGCGTGACAAAACTCTGAACTTAAGTATGTTTTTTTATTTCGGAGACAAAATTGACACAAACGAATGTCAAATTACTTCTTTTAGGACTTATTAGGCCTCCTGTGGTATGTTATAGGTCTACCAGAATCTCATGGCATTTTTTATTTTTTTTAAATTGTGATTTTCATATGGCAATGTCAATTGTCACCTGTCAAATCAAAGTACTTGATGTGTCAACCGCTGCTGAAATTTTTTGATATTATCTTGAAAATTTGTTATTTTTGTGAAAATGTCGAAAAACCCACTTCGATCTCAAGCGAGACATATTGTTTTCAATGTGTATCATAAAATAAGGGGAAAGGAAGGCGTAAATCAAACTCAATCTTTGATTTTAAAGTGCGTCGTAGAGTGGACCGGTAAGTTGGACTGACTTGTTTTGATACTTTTACTTCATTTTTTATATTTCTCTTACTTAATTTTTATTTCTTTTCATTACTTTTATATGGTAAATCGTAGGTCAGGACACATCGAATGATGGCCAGAAGGAAATTTCAAAAGTAATGTAACTATTACTAATTCTTCGACAAGATATTGATTTTAACGGAGATTGAGAATCTTTGACGTAAGAAAAATATTAAGTAATAATCTGCGCTCTGCAGTGGGACGTGTATATAGACGAGAGTGTTTGGCGGGATTTTGTCGAGTGAAGTTCAGTGGCTGTTAATATTATTTGAAAATTGATTCCTAGTGGATATTGTGATTTATTATTGGTGTAGTTTTGTGTCTCAAGTGTCTACGCAACTGGACAATTTGTAAAATCATTGACAGAAGCGATCTCGGGATGGTGGAGCGGAGTATTTTATTGTAGTATTGACTGCCTCTGCAAAGCTTACTGGGAAGACAAGGGGAAGACCGAGTCGATACAATTTGCTGCCAAATACTCCAAAAAACATTAGAATCTGTTACATCCGCATTCTAATGCATACTAAAGAATAAATATAAGATCCAAAACTCTTTCCAAGGACGTGGCTAAAAGGTCCTAGCAACCAGGCCATAAAACTTACATAAAAAGAAAGTATATATAAACTGATGATGATGAATGACTATAAGTAACATGATACATTTTATTATTTTTACAGACTTTATACATAAAGAGATTGGTTTTGAATATGTTAAATGCATCAGTCATGGAATCGTATTCTAGTTCTGAATGAGGTTTTAAGTTATTAGTATGATTTAAATGATATATTATAAAATTAGTACATAAATTAATATTCAATTGATTTATTTTTCCTATGTTAAGAACCCGATGTATAACAACATTATTTATACACATACCTATAATACTCACAGTGGATCTTTGTGTCTCTGAATTGGTTGCAAGACCCCGCGCAGTAGCTATTTTTGTGTCAATGTTGAAGGTGAAGATAGCATTGTATAACTGTCTCTTTCACTCGCTTATGTATGTCACATCGTCCTATCTCGCTTATTCTATGCAGTATACTCGATGACAAACTGTTTCTTACGCAATGGTTGGCAGGACCAAGTTCAAAGACACAAAGATCCGCTGTGACTACTATAATATAGGTACCTCATGTTCATTAATACTAAAGACATAAATAAAAATTAAACAGTATCAAGATCGTTTAATCCAATTTCCCCAGTATTGCAAACAACAAATTTTTATTTCCACATTTGCCATGAGATTCCGGTAGACCTTTACATACCTAATACAGTGCCCTTTTAGACCTATTCAGTATTTTAGACTACAATAATTATATATAACATACCTCAGGAAGCCTAATGAGGTATAATAATATGATAAGCCTTAAAAGTAGTAATTTGGCATTTGCATGTGTCAATTTTGTCTCTCAGATAAAAAAACAGAAGTTATGGTGGCAAGAGAAGGGTCTACCCTTCTCTTGCCACCATAACTTCTTAAAAGTATACCTATTCCATTTTCATTATTGTTCATAAAACTCATTCTCTTTGGCTTGTTTCATTCATAATTAAATCTTTAACAAATTGAAGGTTCTTCGGTATTACAAACCTCTTCAAACCTATTTATAATTCTTGTTTTGTTGTTTAATTGTTCGTGGGTTTCCAACCGTCAAAGACTTTACCGGTACAATTAACATTTGTTGTTATAAGCATCCTTTTACAGATAATTAATCATCTATTTCGGGCTTAAATACTTTTTCCATCCATTTTGTTGACCAAGGTTGTATAAAAGTTCGACAGTACTTGGCGCAAAGTATTTTATTTATTATTGTGGGGATAATGTAGATACATCCATCAGCCTTCGTGCCAGTGAGAATAGGCAATTAATCAGCCAGCGTTGAGCAACAACATTCCAGTTATTTAGTTTGAAACAAAAACAATCAACACACACACGACTTAATGAAAACAAAGTAAATTGTACAACATTAGTGTTGTTGAGGACTTGGGTTCAACTATCGACTCGTTAATAACGATTTTTTATTAAATATCTAAAGGGACTATAGCTATATGATGTATGTTCCTGTGACGATAACTCTTCCTCAAATTCGAAAAAAACGTAATAATTTTTGGTACTGATTACTAAGTTATACCACGGGGACCCAGCGCTAACAAAGAATATTTGGTTGAAATAAATGTCACTAGATGGCGCGATATGCCTCGAGTTGTTATTTAATTGTGTGTAAAATTAACATTTTCTTGAATTGATCATAAAAATTGTATGTTCTCGTTTAATCAACTCTAATATAATATATAATGAGCAAAAAATTATGGAATATTGGGCTATTAATTCAAATTTTAAAGATTTTTTTTAATGGATCGCTTAAAATTTATTCCAATAGATGGCGTGGTTTTAAATTTCTGAGGCATGTCATTCAATTTTAAATTTGTATAGTAACACATTTTGGTACAATGCAACTGTAAAAACGTGCAAAAAATACTATAAACAAATCGTCACTGTATGTAAAGAAAAATAGTCACCAACCGAGAAAACTCTTTTACTTGCAAGTCGCTGCTAACAACATCTATAGCTGTGGAACGGAACCGAATGCGATCGATTTTCCTATAAAAATAATTATCTTAATCATACGAAAAGCGCTAGTTACGTCGGCACTGTTTCTTTGTAAGGGATGAGGTATCTGTATGCTAGTATTATATTATCTGTGGTTATACCAAAAGTAAGGGTATCAACATTTCAGCGTTAAGACGTCTAATGCTGGATAGTCCTCCCCCAAGCGTCACCTTCAACCGTCAGCCGGCTCTGTGCTTTTCGCATCCAGCGGAATGTTGATAACTAATAAAACTACGTTTGTAAAATTTTCCTTAATGATTTGTAAACGTTGCTCATTCCGTCTAATTAGTAAATTATCGATACTTTTTATTTCACATCCCTAGAGTAGTTACAGCTACATTGAATACCACCCACACAAAGGCTTATTTGTCTATTCATTAGGGATATTTTAATGGATAATATTTTTGTGTTCACCAAAAATCTAAAGGTACATCTAAAATACTGATCGTGCACCAAATATTAGTTGATCTACGAATAAATTATGGTCAAAGAATCAGTCCAAGAGCGAGCGAAGCGAGCTCGGGAACTTAGGGCACCCCATAGACATACTAAATAATATGGACTGGAAATACCTACGAAAAAAACGTGCCTACCTAAATTTCAAAATATCTCATAAAATGGCCGCCGATTCTAAGGTTGTGTCAATCAAGCAACACACACACACTCACAAATCTCAATAAAACAATATGTAAACAACCATTTGACAGCAGGACTACCACGAACACAACCACAAAATTCGTCGCAATAATGGCGAATATGGCACGTACCTACAACCGTCACTACGTCATAACAAAACTGTTGCCATAATGAGCAACAACTGAAATATTGTTGTCTCTTTCATCAAATACGATTACTACATTAGAAAGAATGAAACAAAACGATGTTTCAGATTCTGTATCGTATTTCACTCATATTTGTATAAGCTAATGTATGTATAGAACATCGCGGCGCCTCCATATATTTCCTATCTCAATGGGTCAGTCTCAATGGGACACGGACAGGTTAGGTTCGAATGAGATGACGGGAGCTGAAGTGAGCGAGCAAAGCGAGCAAACTCAGTTCCCGTCATCTCGTTCGTGTTAGCTTACTTTTGACCCTGCAGACAGAAATAGGAGCCCCGCGCAGCGGGGCTACGTCGACTTATATGAACATATTTTTGTGCACATTCAGTATATTTGGTGGAACACAGGCAAAATTAGGTAAATGAAATGGGAATAAATTGAAGTACTTTTAAATACCATCCTATTTTAATTAATGCATTGGCATTAGTCGAATCGGCATTTTGGGCTTATTCTGCTTTAACACAAATTTACAATGTTAATTACGTAGGTAATTATGATCGAGCATTTAGTAAACCGCAACGACGTTTGAACTGTCGCATTATCACCATGCATGTTAGGTTTGGGGGACAGGATGGTACGGAACTAGAAAATTTGTTGCGCCGACCGCAAGTAACATGGGATAAGGGCAGGAAGATGATGATGATGTTAGGTGGATTGCAAGAGTCATTTTTAAAATAACTAATTAGTTTTTAGGGTTCCGTACCCAAAGGGTAAAAACAAGATCCTATTAATAAGACTCCACTGTCCGTCTGTCTGTCTGTCACCAGGCTGTATCTCATGAACCGTGATAGCTAGACAGTTGAAATTTTCATAGATGATGTATTTCTGTTGTCGCTATAACGAAAAATACTTAAAACAGAATAAAATAAATATGCGAGTGGAGCTCCCATACAACAATCGTAATTTTTTGCCGTTTTGTGTTGTAATGGTACGGTACCCTTCGAGCGCGAGTCCGACTCGCACTTGGCTGGTTTTTTCCTTCATTGTTGGTAAGTGCTTATATGACGAGAATTATAAACATAATTGAAGCAAGGTAAGGAGAACGAAAGGATCGTAACATATGGTGTTCTGTAGTTTCTGCGTACCCCCTCTTATTTTTGTTTTTTTGAAAACTTTAAAAGACGCCTGGACCTTTGGGGAAAAGACCAGGGAGTTTGAGATTTTTCCTCACTAAAACCCGGTGATCCCCATCAGCATATAGAAGAGGCCCCGTTACTTCTTAAAATACCAACCCGGAACCTCCTCTGCGCAACGCCTGTTAGAGCACATCCCTGGGGAGACGGCGAGGCGTCTCCCTTGAGCCTCGCTGTGCACGGCAGTATGTGACCACTGTACCACCGTCTTATCTGGAGTCACATGCTGCTGGAGTCCCCAATCTGGCCGCCCGTTCTGCGTACCCCTATGGGAAAATAGACGTGAATTTATTTGTAGAGTTAAGTTATTTTTCTAGTTATTGCATAGTTTAAATAAGACACAAAATAGAAAACCCATCTTTGTATTATTCTCTCTTAATTTTGATAGACAACTGATTAAGTAAGTATTAGCTCGGCGAATTATTTTTGTCCACAGGAAACGATAAATTGGAACCGTACACATAGCTTCTGAATTTAATAAAAAGGTAAAAAACGAACAATTTTGAATTTGAGCATCAATCCGCAAACTTTCGTCCAACTAAGCACTAAATGGAGCTAAAATCAATGCCGGTCAGATGACACAGTTACTGCGTGGCGAGTTCCGGTGGTTACGGCATTCCTATTTCCTGCCTGAACGTTTTCAATAACTATCCTCATTTGTTTACCAAAACATTTTAATGCCAAATCGTTTTCACTCATCATGGACGGACAAATTGCATTTGAAATTGAATAATCTATTGAATCATATTGAGCGTGACAGTACTTCGATTTTCGGGACGTTTATATATAATTTGTGTTAATATGATGTTAACCTATTTGTTATTGGTTTTTATGAGGGTTATTAAAATAATAATTTGTTATTAAAAGTTGTTCACGTTGTTTTTTCTGTAACATTTCATTACGTAGTAATGGTTTGCTAAGGGAAAATAAACAGCTATCTAGACTTTTAAAAAGTACCTAGTGTGGCAGTCACTGCATTGTCTAATCTTAACCTACTTTACTTTACCGAACTTTATGAAATACTTTATTAAAAAAGTTACATTATAGCAATTATATTATGTGTATTCGATTACAATATTAAAAGATACAACCCTGAATCCACGTTTAATAAATCCTTAAATAATCCACTAAGCGATGATAATATTAAAAACAACGCGCTACGCCATAGCAGTCGCGTAGCATCGTAGCACCGTAGCGCTACGAGACTATATATTTGAGAAACGGAGTGTCGCGAAGGCAATCGAAGTCGCTTTGAGCTGCGCTTCAGGTAGCGAACTACTTAGAGAAAGTGCAAAATTCTGCATAAAGCCACTGTGCAACGAACCGAAATAAAACCTTTGAACTCCTTTGATTCGTGGAAGGTTTACGATTTCACGGCGGTGTCATTTACCTCCGACGTCTGACTTTTCTTGTACAAAGGATGTCTGCGAGTAGAAAGTAAGGTCTTCTTAGTTACTGCTGACTAAGGCCCAGTATTTTGATCGGTAGTTAACTCAATCAATGGTTAAATATGCTAACCAATGGTTTAAAATTTCGAAAAAGCGCGTTTATTCATCATGTATTGTTAGTCTAGCAAAAGGTTAAATAATTTACTCTCCAACTTATTCGATCTTTCTGAAGCTAATCTATACTTCTATACTAATATTGTAAAGAGGAAAGATTTGTATTTATTTATTATTTATTATATACTTTATTGTACACCACAAAAACATACAGGACAAACGTTTACAATAACAAGTGTACAATGGGCGGTCTTATCGCACTAGGCAATCTCTTACAGACAACCTTTTTTTTTTGTGTATATTTGTATATAACGAATAAACTTAAAAACTACTGGACCGATTTCAACAATTCTTTCACCGTTGGGAAGATACACTATCTCCGGATGACATAGGTTTTAGACTTTTTATCCCTGTATACCCACTGGAACGGGAACTACGCGGGTGAAACAGTGAGGCGTCCGCTTGCAATTAATAAAAATCGTTTTACAAAAATTACAACCGACTTCCAAACAAAAACACAACAAAATGAAAAATAACTTCAATTTCGGAAGTCGGTGTTTCTTCGTTTTTTGACACCGACTGCCGAAATTGAAGTTATTTTTCACTTTGTAGTGTTTTTGTTTGGAGGGCGGTTGTATTTTTTTTTTTGAGTTTTTTATTTTTCACTTTTTAGTTGTGGTACTTATAATGGACCAGTTCTATAGGCTAGGTACCTATTATGCCCAATGTGAAGTCAGAATAGATTAACCCAATAACATGAAACTTAAACAAAACCGGTGGAATGAGAGTATACCAGGGTGAACTGTACACACCTGCGTACCCCTTTAGAGCATACCAGTGTGATGTTATGTTATGAAATGGTGTAAACAATAAACAGACATGCGATTGCAGCTATCCCGAGTGATATACCGTCATTAATTGAAGAGTCCTGATGTATATTTCTAAAGTTCTTCATCAGATCTTGATGAAAATTAAACAGTACCACATGACAAGCACCAGCTTTCAAATATAAAAGAATCATTAAAATCGGCTCACCCAGTAAAAAGTTCTGAGGTAACACACTTAAAAAAAAAATACAATCGAATTGATAACCTCCTTCTTTTTTGCGAAGTCGGTTAAAAACGCATTTTGCCGAAATTTCAAACTAACCAATGTTAGCACATTTCAACATTGGTTGAGTTACCAGCGGAAAAAAAAACTGGGCCTTAGCAAGTTAACTCACGCTTGAGGTTTAGTAGGTACAAGTTTATTTAGCGAAAAGCGTCATGTAGTATAACCACGTACTTTTACTTTTATTACTTGTGCAAGTCAGTCACAACGGTAACTGCAATAAAACAAACACGTGCTACCTCACATGCGATTTAAACAAACAAACTTGCATAAACTCGAAAAAGATCGCAAACACGTATGAAAAGCAATCTACGCGCAAACCAATTACGAAATTGCTATGTTTATGTAAAAACGTGCTCAAAAGAATGTAACACACAAATTACTTTGTTTTTCAGTTAGCGTCTGTGCTCCGGTAGAAGGCGTATAAATCAAAGTTTGTTCAAGCGCTGCGCTGTAGCGCTGTTGCGCTGTAAAGCAGTATTTATTACGTAAAGCATCGTCCACACTGTAGCACAAGTCATAGTCCGCTCGGTCATATTCGTGAGATATGTAATAGGTAAATATGGGCCAGAAAGAGATGGCGGGATGACCTGGACTCCTTTTTACTGGATTGGCTGGCGATCGCAGTAGACCAAGAGATGTGAAACACTGTAACTGCCTCACTCAGTGAGGTGTAATAAAATAAAATATCCGATGTAATTTTTGTATGTGGTACAATTACTTGCCAAGTGAATCAGGTCATGGGCAAATGGGACTTAAAAATGTCTTCACAATAAAAGTAAATAAAGTAGGCAGCTGACGCGGAAATTATAATTATGTAGATTAGAAGCATACTAGTTGCTTCAGCAACTAGTATGCTTCTACAACAAGGTGTTGCAACAAGTTGTTGGAAAAAGGAAGAAATATCCCATTTTTATTAAAGATCAAGTAATTTGTTCAGGGTAATTTGTAGAACTGGTTAACAGGTGATTTTGACGTTTGGAGATTTGTTTGTCGTACTTTTTTCGTTTACTTTTTTATAGCAAGCTCATTATGAACTCAGTACTGAGGCATGCCCTTAAAACAAAAGAATAATCATGTGATTTTACAAAATTCACTTGATTTCAACATTAAATAACAGTAGCTGAATTGCGTAAGTGCGCAAAGAGTTTGACCGCTATCCAATCGACCAAATCGACCAAACACATCAATGACACGATGTGGATTTCCGTCTTGTGTGATTGGCCAATTTGGTCAATTGGATAGCGGTCCAACTCTTTGCGCACTTACGCAATACGGCTGCTGGCTTGACTTACAGGAAACGTATTTTTTCCTTGATAAAAAGTAACCAATAAACTTAGCATTGGTGAAACCTTGTATTAGGAAGTCATATAACTATCGTAATCGGATCAGTATAACAAACATATAAATAATAAAAAATATTACCATTTTATAATACTAGTTAATAAACTTGCGCGAAAAGTATGAAATATTTTTGGCGCTAACATAATTATGAGCTTAATAATCGATTGTTTTTATTAATACACATAAGTACTCTTTCTTTACTCTTTTCTGTGCTTCACAACCCTACCTCTCCTTCATATCTTCGGGAACGCTTTAAGTATCTTGTTCCGAGAGGAAAACCTTGCCGTTCCTCATCATCTCTTCTCCTTCGTTTTCCTTCCCACTCATCAAGTCGTTACGCTGGATCATTTACCGTTCGTGCTATCCGCCTCTGGAATAATCTCCCTCACTCCATACGGGATAGCCCTTCGTTGGGAATTTTCAAGAAAAGAACAAGGGAACATTTCCTTTCAACATGACGCATAGATGATTATGTATATATTTATTAATTTAAGGATTTTAGTTATATTATATAGTATGTATTTCATTTATGCATTGTGTGCTTTACACGTATTTGTTTAGTTTATATAGTTAGTAAGAATTTAAATGTTAAGTTTTATTGTGCACTTGAGTATGCTGTCCTCATTCAATAAAAAATCTCTATGACATTTAGGTTTGCTGTAAGAGAACCCAATTATGGGTTAAGCTCGCCTTTGCACATAAGCTGTCCTTTTTTATTTGTATAAATGTGTTTTGTGTACAATAAAGAATAATAATAATAAAACTTGTTAAGTAGAATAATCAATTACAACATTATTAATAAGTATGTCTTACAACGCAAACTATCTCTATCTCAGGTCTTTTTCGTACTATTACTGAACCAAAGGAGGTACATGTTTTCTGCCCCATTTGGTACCCGTACCGAATTATACGGTTAAATATTAATGAAAAGTTAGAAACGCGGTTAAACAAACATTTATTTACTGGTGCAGTGACACAATATTTTATGTGCACAGAAGTTTTGTTTCTAAACAACAACTATTCCGATCCATTTGTTAGTTTGCAATGCAGGACAGGCCACATAGCCGCCACCGTTTGCATGGCATTAGTAGGATGTTGCCACGTTTGTAGGACTTTTGCGCGTCTGTGGCGTGCACGGGAATGTTCTGTGCATGCAGGTTTGCTAGCACAAGAATAGCCTACCACTACGTGAGTATTGTTCTAGATTAGTGCAAAGGCTTGGTGAGTTAATGAAGAGAGATTAGAGTTAGAATTATTTATTTCAGGTTGGATTTATGATCATTTAATGTCTAGTGTTTTGTACATTAGTAATATCTAAAAGACATTTTTATTGCAAATCACAATAATGCCATCTACATGTTAATATTATATTCAGTATCTATTTTATTTACCCACGTCTGTGTATCACTGCCAATTGAAAATTAGCGCTGGGTGTCTGACGCCCAGCAAATACCAGTTAGTAACCCTTTCGGAGTGGGCACGTCCAGCACAGCTCTACTTCAACCTTGTTTCTACTTTTTTACTGTTCTTCCCTATTACCTTGTAATTGTTACTGTTGTGTTATGTGGAATAAATGTTTTATATTCTATTCTTTAATGAATTATTCATTTATTTGTTTATCCTCGCACTGGAACTCTTTTCGGCAATTACACCAATGGAGCAAAATCTTATAATAAACTCACTATAAGTCCAAGTTTCCACACGATGTTTTTCCTTCACCGTTGTTAGAGATGTCCAAGATATAATAAACTTAGAAACTACATATGAATTGACAACGTCACATTGGTACTTGCTTATAAATGTTTTCTATTCTATTATTTAATGTATTATTAAATAATAGAAAGTGGACAAAAAATATTGAAACTATCAACGTAACAGAAAATAATAAGCGATGAAAGGGAGCGACGACATCGAACCGCCACAGGGTTCAAAACCCAACTCAACCTCCTTATCTCTGATCTCGCCCTTACATTTCGCAGCAAATCGTTTTTACATCCAATAATATCGTGCGCGATATTCACAATAAGTAGTGCCGAGATATATGAGAGTAAATGATCGCATTTATCCGCTCGAGTTTTTCATGAAGTGATATGAATGCGATGTACTGGTACAGCTGCTGCTTTCAATGCGTACAAATTATTCTGAAACACGAACAAATTGACGATCTCATATGTATTGCGATGAATGAATGAAGAATGAAGCTCAAACAGCTTCATTCTCGCTTTTATTCAGAACACGGTGAGCCTAAAACATTTACTTTTATTCTTAGAATTGCGGTTTATCAAATTATAATCAGAATTCATTGTTATAAATGTAGCTAACAATGTTGCACGTTGATTACATTAATAATCTACTAAATCTACCCTCCGCAATAAACGTAAACTCTTTATTTTTCGCAGTTAAATCCTAAACAAGTTATGTCGTCTTCGTTTAATGATTTTCGCGAATATTTCGGCAGGCGAGGGTAGCGGACAATCAACGCTAAAAGCACCATTGTCAATTTTAATGAAACTCTTCGAGATATCAACTTTGTTTCGGGCCATTGTCGGAGACGGCGTCTGCCGAAGTACCGACGAGTTTTGTTGTGTCGCTGATAAACTTTTATGTGACCAAATTGTTCATAGTTAGACACTTTAATTTTGTGGGAAACGAGATTGAAATCCTATTAAAACTACGTACATTGTTTGTTAAATTACCTACTGGAAGAGTTGTCTATTAAATACAACTGCGTTAAATGACTGTTTGTAATCAAATAAGACAATGTCAGTTTTCTAGCGCCTTGAGCTCTAAACATCGATGTTTGATCTGGGGCTGTTGAATACCACAAACATAAAGGGTTTGGGCTTGGTCTTCACCGATGAAAGCGTCCAAGATTTTTTGATAATACCTAATTATTTAAAGACTACTGTTTCATGGGGTCATACCATGCCTTGCCGAATACACTTACGCAATTAGACTGCGGGTAGTTTTTATAAAATAACTTTCTATTAGATACTGTGTCGTAATAGGAAATCCTACGCTACTAACGCTAGTAGAATAAGAATACGCGCTAGGTTAATTATAATAATTAAGGGTCAACGGTCGAGTCTATTCATTACAGGATAATAGGGTGTTTACTCTGAGAGAACAGGAAATATCGAGGAAAACTGAGACAGATCGGTCAGAATGATCAGTATTTGCAAGGTTCTCTTGTCATTGGAATTCTGTTATCATCACAATTGGCTTGTTTTTGTAGAAGAAATTAAAGAATAGATTAATTTTACTAACCGTGAAAAGTTGAAATTCTTCTGCTTAAAAAATGCCGCTGCTGTTTTGGTAGAATGTGACTGTACTTTTGACCCTTAACTGTACCTGTACCATCCATAAATATGGATACCAAACAACAGCAAATATTGGCCACAAATCAAAATGATGGTAAAAAAACCTTGTTTACATCGGATTTGGCTACCTTATATCATGTGATAGATCAACTTACTTAATCTAAAAGGGTGGTATTTAATACTTTAACTGTAATTCCCCTTTTTTCAATCAAAATATTCGAAATTACTACCAAAAATACTGAATTGCACACTAAATTTGCTCATCAAATAAATGAATTATACTATACTGCTAGATCTTTAAAGCTTAACTGTTTTACTGAATAACTATCTGTTAACTAAAAGTAAACCTAATAATTCTTCGAGTGCAACAAAATATTGAAGTTTTAAGGGAGGGGGGGAAACGAAACAAAGTCGACGGAGCCCCGCTGCGCAGGGCTCCTATTTCTGTCTGCAGGGTCTAAAGTAACCTAACATGAAGGAGATGACGGGAGCTGAGTTCGCTCGCTTTGCTCGCTCACTTCAGCTCCCGTCATCTCCTTCGAACCTAACCTATCCGTGTCGGGGTGCCCTAAGCTCCCGAGCTCGCTTCGCTCGCTCTTGGACTAATTCACACTTATTTTATATTTAATTGAATAATTTGTGTGCAAATCAGTATTTTTGTTTTACGGTGAGTAATATTGTTTTGCAGTAGGTTATTAGTGGAGATATTTTGTTTGCTTAAATTTCTAAATAGAGGTGCAGTTAAAAATTCCCCAATCTAAAATATCTGCGGTGCGTGATTTACATCACAGGAGACTACATAGACCTAATATAGATGGATTGTTCTCCTTCTTAAAATACTTTATGTAGGACCGACATCAAGCTGTTTTCATGGACACATAATACGACATTTACTTCAGACCATTTTTTGCGGATCCCATTACTTCCAGACGGACTTGTTACTAGATAAGCCTTTCAAACATAGTTTTAGGGGTAAGTTAGTTCAGTGTAGTAAATGCAATCAGAGGTGAAAGGCATCTCGGTTGCTTTGTCCGAGTTCCCTGGGGTGGTAGCATTTCTGTAACAAACGGTTATAGCTTTTACACGACGTGACGAGTACCCCCAAGTACCTCCAACGCTCGGGGGACTAGGGGAACGCACACTGGCCACGAAGACCCCAATATCGCTGTGTGATGTAATCATTTCGTTGTATTGGGGGCAAAGTGGCGAGTTGGAGTTAAAGTAATGCTGGACATATAGAAAGTAAAAAAAATAACAAAATTAACCATGGGTATATTCGCCGGCATGTAACTTGGCAAAGTTTTGGTAACGCATAGTGCGCGAACTGACCAACCACCTGCCAACCAATCGCGTGCTCGGTACGGTGCTAAACATTCCCCGCATCCCGCTTTGTAACCAAAGAAACTTAAAAAAAACTTAATTTTTCGATTTTTTGAATTAAGTTTTTTATTTATAACTTTTCCGTTAGTTTTTTTTCGAATTAGATACATCTAAACATGTAAGTGTTATATATTTTTGAAATCACCTCTGAAAACCCTTTATTTTGAATACCACACGATGGGTTTGAAAGAAAAAAAAAAATTGGGGCCCCACAATATGGCACCCAAAATCCGCCATTTTTCGATTGACCAATTTTAATGAAGACGCAGGGTTAAGACGAATCGATTGACGTATGAATCATCAAAATCGGCCAACGCGTTTGGTCTTTGTAATGCCATATAGGAACAAACATACATACACACATACATACATACATACATACATACTTACATACATATATAGACTGATAAACACATTACCCTCCTTCGGCAGTCGGGTAAAAAGCCTAGGCATAGAGAATGTCAGAGGACTCCATTGATACAGACGGCGATACATTACAATAATAAGTAGCTGTGAGAAAAACAAAATAATAACATGAATTATGTGTTTACTGCCATGTTGGATGTTCAATTCGTTTTCGATATCTGTCATCATTATTTTTTAGATTTGATTTTGGTAAAGGATTTTTGTTTTGTGGCAACTGTGGTAATACCTTAATTCTTTTGTACGTTTCCGTTTTTTATTGGGAGTAGAAAAGTTAGTAGTTTTTAGTGAACATGTTTTTTAACTCGATAGTTTGAATATATATTTTTTACAAAAATGCTGTCAGACCATATACCGATCTGTATTGGGGTGAGATATTCGCTAGCATTCAAATCACGGAAGGAGGTTTTGGAATGTTATGTAGTGAATATTTACTCTTTTACAGATTAAAATAAATTCACTATGACTGTCTGGAAATATTTTTGTGGTTGTAACTTGATAAGCCAAGTACTCATAGTTTTATTTTGGGTATGTTTTTATGATACCTATTTTCAATATAAAATTCTAAGAATTTTCATTTATATTTAGAACCGCTTAGTCTTCTATTTCTAACACATATGGTGACGGAAGTAGAAGACTCAGATAGCCCACACTTTTCCCCATATAACCGCAATTCTTCGAACTCGCTTTGTTTGACCTGTAGGATCGATATGGCCCATTGAATGCTCGCCAGGCTTATTAGTTCAACAGGTAATCTATATTCATACATCACCGCCAATCGGTATCGTGTGCAATTGTCTTCGCATGTAGTCAGTAAATTAAGTTATCAGAGTTACGGGCTTTCACATTTTTTGGTTGGTGGAAGAGGATATTTTTTGTAGCTTATTGTGTAAAAATTGTGTGAAACGATCTTATATATCTATGGTTAGAAAGGAGGATTATTGTGGTGGGTTGTGTGAAACGGCGTAACATATCTATGGCTAAAAAGGAGGACTATTGTGATGGGTTGTGTGAAACGGCGTTAAATATCTATGGCTAGAAAGGAGGACTATTTCGATGGGTTATATGAAACGGCGTTACATATCTTTGGCTAGAAAGGAGAACTATTTAATATAACAGTAAATAAAGATAGGAGAAGACATGCAGCAGGCTGATGTATTAAAGTTAGTTTCTGAACAAAATTAACAATCCTTGTGATTTCGATAAAGGGTATAGAGTAAGGTCTAAGCTTATCTAATTAAGAGAACATAAGCTTAATTTGCTGAAACATGAAAGAAAAAGATTAGTTGTTTTTAAATCGCGAAAAGCATCGTGAAAAGTCGCTTTGTATCTCCTCAATTTCAGAGCGTTTAAGCGGCTTATCGTGAGGTGTCATCTAAAGCTCTTTGTCACTAATTGAGGGCCCTTACTGTGTTCCTTTTCTTTCCTTTAATCTGTAAGTAAAAAAAGCTTATCTTTACTAACCAGTGGCAGTGTAGGAAATATAGTTCAACTACGCAACATTGAAAGGCCTAAATTAATTGGATTCCACTTCATCGAATACCATTAATTGAATGTCCGAACGATACAACATTCATTACATCGAAAGATATTTCGTAAAGTAGTTCTTGAGACGGGTCTGTATTTATTGAAAATGCCTTCAGTATAAAAAAATTCAATAAATAACTAGGTAAGGTGTAATCTATATTAATCTTATAAAAATATCAAATTGATTTTTGTATAACCTCTAGAAGTACTAAAAAATATAGCATTGATATAAAGCTTTATTATCACTAATAAAGCTACTTATTATCGCAATAAATTCATGCCTGACTCCTCGTAACACTCGCTTGTCACACCAGTGTGACGACAAGTAGTTTTTTCATCGTCTCACACCGCGGTTGAAAAGTTGCGGTCACGGGACCAAAGAAACGGGAACAAGCTAGACGGTAACATAAAATGCAGAGGATTTCGCAGATACATTTCTCATATTTTTCTAACCTAATGCCATTAACTGAGCACAAATCTAAATTCCAGATTGCTGTTCAGCTTAACGAGCCGGTATACCCAAGTCTTTTGCCGACAGTACTAGCTAGGCTACAATTTGACCAAGTTTGTACCACAGTCAATGGAGGCTGCAGTATTCACAGTTTCACAGCTGAACTCATTGACGCCTCTCCCAAGTTGTACAACAACACCCAGTTCGCCATTCTCCGCATGCAATCCATAGTTGTCTGCTATTGTCCGTTTGTTTATTGTAGAGAGTAGAGAGGTTAAGAAAGTAAATAGATGCGTTAGTTGTAACGTGGACACTGGACAAGTTTCATTCTGTCACCGATGATGATTGTCAAAATTCAGAAATGGTAATTCATTCATAATCATTTATTTGCTAATATGGGTAATAACATTAAGTTGTTAAAATATAGCACAGTCCAACCATATTACACCCTAAGGCATGCATTTGCATGATAACACGCATTTACTTGCACAGATCATTTATAATTAATCTATTTTGTTTTGTTAATTTCACCGCGTGGGAATAACAATGAAAATAACAAATGAAGCTATCAATAATGCCACTTGAAGAATACCGCATCTCAATCCAATACTATATTGTGTATTTATTGACAATCATTGTTCCTGTTAAAATGTCATTTTCCCTTTCTTTCTTTTCTTTTTCTTTCTCTGTTTCTTTCTTTCTTTGACTCTTTCTTTATATTTCGTATTTTTCTCATTATGTCTCTTCTTCTTCTTTCTTCATCTTTGTCTTTAATTAACTGGAGAATGAGAGGCGTGCTCAAAATCCAACAGTTCCTCATTTATCGTGTTCTTACTGGTAACAAGAGTTTTATTTTAGCTTAAAAGTTTTGGAGTGATATACAGACACAGATACTTAAGTGCAAGCCAGGAAGAAATTAATTATGAAAAAAAAAAATGGTAAAACACAACGTAAGTGGGGAGAAGTGTTTCATTCTCATATGTTGTTTATATCCCAAGAAAAAATACTGTAGTCATACGAAAAAAAAGGGTTCTGTACTTCATAGTCGTCTGAGACAAGTCTAAAGAGAATACGACGGGCATACACTCCCATATATCCATAAAAGGGAACATTTAGAGAAGAACGAGCCAGCGAAGTCACAATTTAATCCCGTTCGAGGTCGTTCTGTTCGTATATAGCCGCGGCTCTGTTGTAGATTTAAATGGTGTATCTTTGTATGTAAAACGAATGGGGTCGCGTTGCAGGAGTATGACAATTATGATAATGTAAAAAAATATTAGTGCTTATAAAAATATCCTTTTGAGTGGGGTTTTTGGCTTCCAACTGGACAAACATGGCAAAGGTTTTTGGCATGGTTTAAGATATCTATTCCGTGGCTGAAGGGGAATCTTCCTATTGCTGTAATAGGGATGTTGACTTAATATACTTTTTTTGGTTATCAGGTAGATTAATAAAAAATATTGGACACCTTTTATCTTTTGACGCTTAAACATAACGTGACGAAGATGCAGTGGGTTGAAATATCGTTTGACGTCACGCGTTCGTTCAATATATAACTGACAAATGACCTCATAAACCCCACTCCTGAACTTTCATGCGCTTTATCTTTGTCATTTTTTATTGATTTGATTAAGCAAAAAGAAAGTGTCCAATATTATTTAATAATCTCACTGACAGACTAATTATAATTTTTCTACCTAGGACCCATCCCAAATCAATGTCATTTTTGTGTTGACTTAAACTGCTTTAATGTCGGCAGCTGCCTCTAACATTACCAACCGAATCAATGTAACTATAAGGTAAGGCATCTATTAAATCCTTGAATAATAATATATCATACATGATACTTTTTGCTAAAGCCTCTGTCTCTCAATCAAGAAAAAAATACATCACAATATCAGTTTGCAAGAACACGTTCACAGTTTTCAGTTTCAGAAGATGAGTCGTTAGCGATGATCTCGTGCTAGAACGTTACCAGTGCGATTTAGTTATATAGTTAAAAATGGGTGTAATAATGACTTAGTGCTAAGCGGTCGAAATCAAGTGGGACAGTCTGAATGAAGAGGATGAAGTGTCACTAAATTCAAACCGATCTTGCAGTACTTTGAACTGAAGTTTGTTGGACTGGCAAACTATTCTTAATCCTATGGGGTTGACAGATTTATTTTTACTTAAAAAAGGAACAAGTATCTAACTTTTCTAGGGTCAAGTTTCCGTTTCGGGCATTGTTTAGGTGCTGAAACAGGATCCAACCAACTTGCTGAGCGCTTGCGATTGTCAAGCAGAATCCATTTTTAGTCGCAGGTAACAATGCGGTTAAAAATTCTTCGTTTGCCTGTTGAGATGTGTAAGGTACGTCTCGACGCGTACTTCGCGCTGGCGATCATTGAGTTCGTGGGGCACCCATTTGTCAAGCGTTTTTAGCTTGCCAATTTGATGCAAATGGACCAATATTTTTTTCATGCTAAAGTCGAAAGCTGCTGCTAATTCAGCCGTAGATTAAGTATAATCAGCTTCCACGATCGCCTGTAATTCGTCAATGTCGACCAAAGTTTTCGAATGATCATGATATATATCCATGATGACGAAAATATTCAAATGCGAGGAAATATCGCTAATCAATAAACATAATTATGACTAATTTTGGAAAATAATTCTTAGCCAAAAAAAAAATATTTTGCTTTGAAATGGCAAGTACTGCAGAATGGCAATGTCATAGCTAAAGACCTATTATTTTCATGAAAATACGCATTATTAAGGAAAACTTAAATACTACTCGTCAGATCTTAATCAAATTTAAATGGGGCCACAAGAGAAACATCAGATTTCAAATAAAAGAATCATCAAAATCGGTTCAAAAATATAGGCAGATTGAGAACCTCCTCCTTTTTGAAGTCGGTTGAAAATTTTGAAAATCACTGACCTAACCTATGAAGAGTTCAACAACAGAGAGAGTTAGTTTAACAGTTTATTTGTAGAAGGTACTGAAACTTGTAGAAAGCTTCACGGATACTTCTAACCCGAAAAAATATAAGGGCCATAGGAGAAAAGCTAGTCTTGCAAAATATAATATTATTTGGCAGTACAGCTTTAACAAAAAATATCCCTATCTCACACACAATAAACATAACATTCCAAAAAAGCCATTAGCCACCTGTAGCATTCAGCTAACAAAACATGGCCGAAAGGAAACATATGTAACGTCAAACAAAGCGCGTTAGTAACAACTAACTAAACGTGCTCGAAGGAGATAACTCAGTTAAGCCTTATTTACAGAGCGCGGGCGATTCATTAGACGAGCGGACGGGGCCGTGGGGCAAACTAGACGAGTAAGGGAATGTTCGCGGTACCTTAGCTAAGCGCTAAGCTTGAATAAAAATAAATAATTGGAGAAAGTTATTTCATCTTTTTTCAATCAATTTTTAAAGTTAATACAATGACACTTGTAAGATCTGTGTTCCGTTGATGTAAATGGAAATCCTTCAGGGAATAACGGCGCGATTTTGTCTTATGTTTTTCTTTTAGAGCGGATCCTAGTTAATCTCAGACCTCAGATTACTTATTACAGTTTTTAGTTCGTCAAGATTGGACAATGTTTGAAGAAAGAGGCTTAATTACATTTATTAAATTCCGACGAGGGGTGTTGCTGTGTATCTGTGTGTCTGTCTGTGTCACCATGGTTCCATGCCCCCAAACAAGCAGTCTATAAGTAACGATAAATTGTCAGTAAATTATTAATAGTTTACAATAACCGTTTGTTGTGTCTTATTTAAGAAAAAAGAAAGTTGATTTATGAATGTAGCAACGAAGACAGAGAATCAAATAAAGAATAATTTAGTTAGTTCCCTGGGAAAGTACGACATTATTCAAGTGTCGTGATGATTAACGTTCAGTTGCGTCGCGACTGCTACCCAGGTGGTACTGGAACCAAATAATATGTTCTACTTTATGTTTATTTATATTTACTAGAATAAAAAATATGTACGAAAACACTAGGTGCTTGTCTTTCCTTTACTTCAACAAGATTTATACTGTCTATTTAAAAAAAAACAAGCTTTTCTATTAAAAAAATACTGCCACGACACGAGAACCAAATGTGTGTGACAGCACATGTAATGAAATTCAGCTCAATCAGAAGAAATTTGACCGACTTCCCAGTGGGGAAGTCGGTCAGCAAAGCTTTGCCGGCCGCTCCTTGAAACAGAACGGCAAGGTCGACTTTGCTCAAACAAGGTTGTCAAAATAATGACCACATTACATGCATTTTTGAGTAAAAGTAATTTATAAAACAAGAATAGAAAAAAAAAAGACAAGAATTTTATCGGACCTAGGCCCGAATCTTGGCTAACGTAGACAAGATTTTTCTTGTTCAATAGCACTACAGCACCGTGGCAGTGTACACATTTCATGTGTAGAAACGAAACGAATTCTTGCGTAGGCCCAGTGGATTATCTGAGCGTGTACAAGAGGCCTAAGTTTCGAAATCTCAAAATGCCACTACCTCCCTATTTACAGATATTACGAAATAAACTACGCATCATAATTTAAATTGTATTCATTGCCAATATCTCAATATATCCCAAGCAAGGTGGTTTATGAAAGCGTCGATAAAACATCCAAATAAATAAAGATTTTGCGTGGGACGAATAATATCTCCGAGTCAACGATCTTGTTATCTTAGTAGAAAAATAATATGTTGTACAAACAAACTGACAATTTTATTTCGTGCTTTTGAAATGTTCTTTTTATTTTGCTTTTCTACAACCGGCCTGTCGAGTTAAATGAGAAAATATTTATTATAAAAGCTGTGTTGTGTCAAGTTTATTTTTTGTTTGAAAAACTAAAATAAAACGTTTTTATTTTGAGTGTGATAACTCGTTGGCTATACTGTGTTCTGCGTTTCGTATTTCAAAAGAGTACTTAGGCCCTAGACACACTTTTCCTGCTAACTTCTTAAGTCAGACTTTACACTTTTTTACAGACTTTACACTTTATTATAAATCTAGTACCTATATTGTGTGTCTTTTAGTTTGTGTTAAATTAAAATTATTTTCTTTATTTCTTTCTTTTTACCATTAAAATTTCAAAATTTCAAAAACCCTGATACATTTTTATTTCATGCTACATAATTTATCTAGTAGTAGACACGTTTCGATCGACAATCTATTAAACACGTAATTATGACACGATATCTTGCGAAAACACCCCGATTCAAATAGTAAAACTTCCATAAATATTGAACGGCTGAACCGATTTTCAACAAATATAGCTAAGAACACTGTCGAAAAGGTCACCTTGCAAACAACGGTGCCACAGACAGATAAACAAACACACAGGTACACGTCAAACTTATATGGGAAAGCAAAATTGTATGGGATTGACAAGTGATATCAAATATTCGATTACAGACTCTGGGACAGGTGAAAGTAAATAAAAACTTTTAAAAAGATTTTTTAAACAAGCTTTTCACAAGAAACAACAATGTATGCAAATTGCAGCTCAATCGGATCTGGCGCGATGAAAAAATTAAAATAAATTGTAGATTATTAACCAAGGGGATAAAGCAGTGTCTTCTGTCGCGGGTGACGATTTAAATCGCGAGCGTAACGAAGGACTCGAGGTTTACTCCCGAGCGTAGCGAGGGTGTTAAAAACTTAAATCACGAGCGAAACGAGGGATTTAAGACGAGTCCTAAGTGTAGCGAGGGATTTAATTTCACCCAAGACTAAGACAGCTTTATCACCGAGGAAAATACTCTACTTTTCGTACCATTTGCGAAAAAAATTACACAATAATAATATGAGATAAGCATTTATTAAAAATAATGACAATTAAAAGTAAAATAAACTTACAGTTAATGTATTTGAAGAAAATAAAAATGCTGCAAATTCTTAGACTAATATTTTTTTCGGAAAAGCAAAGGCATCAAGCTCATACAGCCTCGTCGGTTTTCGTAATTTTATTTAATAATCATAATTGCCTAATAAATGCGTATTCCTTTTTCAAAAAGATGTATAATGCTTTATATACAAACTCAATGGTGTAAACACAGATGTAGTTCAGTATAAATTTCGGTAAGTATTCCAAATTTAAATCACATTCTCCCCCTAGAGGATGAATAAAATTCAGTACAATTTTCTTTTCCTGTTTTTAACAGATTAAAAATGACTATTGTTATGTTCGCTTTTTGTGGCATAGAATGTCACTTTTTTGAGCAAGTGGTACGAAATAGTAGATTATTAACCAAGGGGATAAAGCAGTGTCTTCTGTCGCGGGTGACGACTTAAATCGCGAGCGTAACGAAGGACTCGAGGTTTACTCTCGAGCGTAGCGAGGGTGTTAAAAACTTAAATCACGAGCGAAGCGAGGGATTTAAGACGAGTCCTGAGTGTAGCGAAGGATTTAAGTTCACCCAAGACTAAGACAGCTTTATCACCGAGGAAAATACTCTACTTTTCGTACCATTTGCGAAAAAATTAACACAATAATAATATGAGATAAGCATTTATTAAAAATAATGACAGTTAAAAGTAAAATAAACTTAACATTTATGTATTTGAAGAAAACAAAAACGCGGCAAATTCCTAGAATAATATTTTTTTTGTCGGAAAAGCAAAGGCATCATACGGCCTCGTCGGTTTTCGTAATTTTATTTAATAATCATAACTGCATAATAAATGCGTATTCATTTTTCAAAAAGATGTATAATGCTTTATATACAAACTTAATGGTGTAAACACAGATGTAGTTCAGTATAAATTTCGGTAAGTATTCCAAATTTAAATCACATTCTCCCCCTAGAGGATGAATGAATTTCAGTACAATTTTCTTTTCCTGTTTTTAACAGATTCAAAATGACTATTTTTATGTTCGCTTTTTGTGGCATAGAATGTCACTTTTTTGAGCAAGTGGTACGAAAACTTTTTTTCGTACCCCTTGCTCAAAAAAGAGTAGTGTATGCAGTTATGATTATTAAATAAAATTACGAAAACCGACGAGGCCGTATGAGCTTGATGCCTTTGCTTTTCCGACAAAAAAATATTAGTCTAGGAATTTGCCGCGTTTTTGTTTTCTTCAAATACATAAACGTTAAGTTTATTTTAATTTATTTTTATATGTCATTATTTTTAATAAATGCTTATCTCATATTATTATTGTGTTAATTTTTTCGCAAATGGTACGAAAAGTAGAGTATTTTCCTCGGTGATAAAGCTGTCTTAGTCTTGGGTGAACTTAAATCCCTCGCTACACTTAGGACTCGTCTTAAATCCCTCGCTTCGCTCGTGATTTAAGTTTTTAACACCCTCGCTACGCTCGGGAGTAAACCTCGAGTCCTTCGTTACGCTCGCGATTTAAATCGTCACCCGCGACAGAAGACACTGCTTTATCCCCTTGGTTAATAATCTACAATTTATTTTAATTTTTTCATCGCACCAGATCCGATTGAGCTGCAATTTGCATACATTGTTGTTTCTCGTGAAAAGCTTGTTTAAAAAATCTTTTTACAAGTTTTTATTTACTTTCACCTGTCCCAGAGTCTGTAATCGAATATTTGATATCACTTGTCAATCCCATACAATTTTGCTTTCCCATATAAGTTTGACGTGTACCTGTGTGTTTGTTTATCTGTCTGTGGCACCGTTGTTAGCAAGGTGACCTTTTCGACAGTGTTCTTAGCTATATTTGTTGAAAATCGGTTCAGCCGTTCAATATTTATGGAAGTTTTACTATTTGAATCGGGGTGTTTTCGCAAGATATCGTGTCATAATTACGTGTTTAATAGATTGTCGATCGAAACGTGTCTACTACTAGATAAATTATGTAGCATGAAATAAAAATGTATCAGGGTTTTTGAAATTTTGAAATTTTAATGGTAAAAAGAAAGAAATAAAGAAAATAATTTTAATTTAACACAAACTAAAAGACACACAATATAGGTACTAGATTTATAATAAAGTGTAAAGTCTGTAAAAAAGTGTAAAGTCTGACTTAAGAAGTTAGCAGGAAAAGTGTGTCTAGGGCCTAAGTACTCTTTTGAAATACGAAACGCAGAACACAGTATAGCCAACGAGTTATCACACTCAAAATAAAAACGTTTTATTTTAGTTTTTCAAACAAAAAATAAACTTGACACAACACAGCTTTTATAATAAATATTTTCTCATTTAACTCGACAGGCCGGTTGTAGAAAAGCAAAATAAAAAGAACATTTCAAAAGCACGAAATAAAATTGTCAGTTTGTTTGTACAACATATTATTTTTCTACTAAGATAACAAGATCGTTGACTCGGAGATATTATTCGTCCCACGCAAAATCTTTATTTATTTGGATGTTTTATCGACGCTTTCATAAACCACCTTGCTTGGGATATATTGAGATATTGGCAATGAATACAATTTAAATTATGATGCGTAGTTTATTTCGTAATATCTGTAAATAGGGAGGTAGTGGCATTTTGAGATTTCGAAACTTAGGCCTCTTGTACACGCTCAGATAATCCACTGGGCCTACGCAAGAATTCGTTTCGTTTCTACACATGAAATGTGTACACTGCCACGGTGCTGTAGTGCTATTGAACAAGAAAAATCTTGTCTACGTTAGCCAAGATTCGGGCCTAGGTCCGATAAAATTCTTGTCTTTTTTTTTTCTATTCTTGTTTTATAAATTACTTTTACTCAAAAATGCATGTAATGTGGTCATTATTTTGACAACCTTGTTTGAGCAAAGTCGACCTTGCCGTTCTGTTTCAAGGAGCGGCCGGCAAAGCTTTGCTGACCGACTTCCCCACTGGGAAGTCGGTCAAATTTCTTCTGATTGAGCTGAAATTCATTACATGTGCTGTCACACACATTTGGTTCTCGTGTCGTGGCAGTATTTTTTTAATAGAAAAGCTTGTTTTTTTTTAAATAGACAGTATAAATCTTGTTGAAGTAAAGGAAAGACAAGCACCTAGTGTTTTCGTACATATTTTTTATTCTAGTAAATATAAATAAACATAAAGTAGAACATATTATTTGGTTCCAGTACCACCTGGGTAGCAGTCGCGACGCAACTGAACGTTAATCATCACGACACTTGAATAATGTCGTACTTTCCCAGGGAACTAACTAAATTATTCTTTATTTGATTCTCTGTCTTCGTTGCTACATTCATAAATCAACTTTCTTTTTTCTTAAATAAGACACAACAAACGGTTATTGTAAACTATTAATAATTTACTGACAATTTATCGTTACTTATAGACTGCTTGTTGGGGGGCAGATTTATCAAAGGTTTGGAGAAAACAGCTAAGGACCGAAACAAGTGGAGAGAATTAGAGGATGCCTATGTCTAAAGATAACCTGACCTGGTAGCTGATAGTTAGTTAAGATAAGATTTAATATAGATAAGTCAAGTAATGCATAGTTACCATAAGCTAGATCAATCTGCTTAGCCTTTTTCCAACAATCTTGGGGTCTGCTTCTAGTCTAACCGGATTCAGCTGAGTACCAGTGTTTTATATGGAACGACTGCCTATCTGACCTCCACAACCCAGTAACTGGGTAACAAGATACCCCCCTAGCTAGACTGGTGTCAGATCTCAAGCTTCTGACTACTCGTAACAACTGTCTAAGATCTTCAAATGACAGCCGGGACCAACGGCTTAACGTGCTTTCCGAGGCACGGAGGAAACTCGGCATGTTGAAATGGTCACCCATCCACGGAACGACCTCGTCAAGCGTTGCTTAACCTTGAAGATCGATCCGTGCGGCTGTTATTATTTAGCCACGAGCTCCTCTCTCTCCATTCTCTCTCGCTCTATAAGCTAGATGTAAGATTTAATTTATAAAAAAAGTTTTGTAAACAGGTTACAGGGAATAAAGGCTATTTTTATTTTACTTGTTATTTTTTTTTTTAAAGTCTGATTGTACACTGCAGTTTTGTAACTTTATAAAGCAAATTTAGTTATTTAAACAAACATTTTAGTAAAATAAAACAAAACTAATTAGTAAAAACGGCCAGCGACGAAGGGTTCCGTATCATTATCGCAAAAAAACTGCAAAAAAACACGTTTGTTGTATGGGATCCCCACTTAAATATTTATTTTATGCTGTTTTTAGTATTTGTTGTTATAGCGGCAACAGAAATACTTCATCTGTGGAAATTTCGAAACTGTCTAGCTATCACGGTTCATGAGATACAGCCTGGTGACAGACAGACAGACAAAACTCTCTTTTGTTGGTAGTACGACAAAAGTTCGTAAAACCCAATATTTAATTCAGTGTAGGTGTGTAATAAAGATATCTTATTTACTTACTACTAGTAACGCTCCGTAGCTTCACACGTGTAACATTATATAAAAAAACCTTCCTCGTTAATAGATATTTTTATTATTAGTGAAACCGTATGAAAATCCGTTGCGTGGTTGAGAAGACGTGCGTGGAGACAGGCTTACTTTTTATACTTGTCTCGCAATTGAAACCAAAGTGATTGGCTACTGCTTAACCGGGTGATCCTGTGGAGACTAAACTACTAGCCTCAAGCCAGGGCAATAACAGCTAAACCTAAGTAACCACGCTGATGGCTACGAACTGTGGGGTTCGAACCTTGGCTCAGGGCGTCGCTATCATGATCCAGCTCGCATCATGATATACAGACAGAGTCAGACAGCTTATTTAGAGAAGAGATATTCATTCCTTCAATCTACATTTTATGAGTATATCCTAAAGTTGTAATTTCATGGTAAGGAACACAATCCCTCTGGGTTTCCCTTTTCTAATTGGCTAATTATTAACCGTCCCTGAAAATAAAGTTTAAATAGCTTCCCTTATAGAAAATTTGTTTTTTGCCAATCCCAGAAAACATTAATTTTAATTTATTGTTTTTGTTTACTTCAGAAAATGTGGGCAACGCATTTTTGTGTCGGTACGCTTTCGAGGATCTTAAGAATTTCTTTACTATTTATTTATCGTTTTTGTTCCTTGTAAACGGTTACATATTTTTGAAGTGAAACTGATATATTTTTTAGCAGCATCGAGCGATTTTTGAAAAGAGCCAAACTTGTGGCTTTGGTAAGAGCAAAAATTATGGCTTTGGTAAGAGCAACACTAATGGCTTTGGTAGATTTAGAGTAGATTTTTCAAGATATACGAAAAGTTTTTATTTGTCCTATAAAGGCAATAGTAGAATTGCTGTCGTCTGTTACTCACCCGAAGGTCATGAGGCTCTCAAAAGTGGACTCCGCTCCGAAAATATAGGATTTCACACATTTTCTCGGAAGGATGAGAGAACTTCTAAAGCTGTGATATTTGGTCTACCCGATTATGCGGAAGAAAATCTTAAGGACGAACTTGGATCAATCGGCTTCAGCGATGTAGTTGTTCGAAAACTCAAGACGCCTAAGGACAAAAAAGCTTTGTGCCTCCCCTTTTTGGTGCAACTTTCTCCGGGTTCAGATATCTCAAGTTTCCGACAGATCAAGTACCTTAGCAAATGTGCTGTTCAAGTGCGAAAGTATCAAGCTCACAATCTTTATGGCACTCAATGCTATAGGTGTCAAGGTTTTGGACATTCCTCAAAAAACTGCAATCTTGCACCCCGCTGTGTAAAATGCACAGAGCCTCACCTCACTACGGAGTGTCCAAAACAAGACCGGACGTCACCAACCCAGTGCTGTAACTGCAACGAGGACCACCCGGCAAACTTCCGGCAGTGCAAAGAGCGCAAAAAGTATCTGGAGCAAGTTAGGAACAGACAAACACAGATAAAAGCAGTTAGTGGTACTGTTAAACTTACCAGCACTAACAAGATCGATGGACACGTTTGTTGTATGGGATCCCCACTTAAATATTTATTTTATGCTGTTTTTAGTATTTGTTGTTATAGCGGCAACAGAAATACTTCATCTGTGGAAATTTCGAAACTGTCTAGCTATCACGGTTCATGAGATACAGCCTGGTGACAGACAGACAGACAAAACTCTCTTTTGTTGGTAGTACGACAAAAGTTCGTAAAACCCAATATTTAATTCAGTGTAGGTGTGTAATAAAGATATCTTATTTACTTACTACTAGTAACGCTCCGTAGCTTCACACGTGTAACATTATATAAAAAAACCTTCCTCGTTAATAGATATTTTTATTATTAGTGAAACCGTATGAAAATCCGTTGCGTGGTTGAGAAGACGTGCGTGGAGACAGGCTTACTTTTTATACTTGTCTCGCAATTGAAACCAAAGTGATTGGCTACTGCTTAACCGGGTGATCCTGTGGAGACTAAACTACTAGCCTCAAGCCAGGGCAATAACAGCTAAACCTAAGTAACCACGCTGATGGCTACGAACTGTGGGGTTCGAACCTTGGCTCAGGGCGTCGCTATCATGATCCAGCTCGCATCATGATATACAGACAGAGTCAGACAGCTTATTTAGAGAAGAGATATTCATTCCTTCAATCTACATTTTATGAGTATATCCTAAAGTTGTAATTTCATGGTAAGGAACACAATCCCTCTGGGTTTCCCTTTTCTAATTGGCTAATTATTAACCGTCCCTGAAAATAAAGTTTAAATAGCTTCCCTTATAGAAAATTTGTTTTTTGCCAATCCCAGAAAACATTAATTTTAATTTATTGTTTTTGTTTACTTCAGAAAATGTGGGCAACGCATTTTTGTGTCGGTACGCTTTCGAGGATCTTAAGAATTTCTTTACTATTTATTTATCGTTTTTGTTCCTTGTAAACGGTTACATATTTTTGAAGTGAAACTGATATATTTTTTAGCAGCATCGAGCGATTTTTGAAAAGAGCCAAACTTGTGGCTTTGGTAAGAGCAAAAATTATGGCTTTGGTAAGAGCAACACTAATGGCTTTGGTAGATTTAGAGTAGATTTTTCAAGATATACGAAAAGTTTTTATTTGTCCTATAAAGGCAATAGTAGAATTGCTGTCGTCTGTTACTCACCCGAAGGTCATGAGGCTCTCAAAAGTGGACTCCGCTCCGAAAATATAGGATTTCACACATTTTCTCGGAAGGATGAGAGAACTTCTAAAGCTGTGATATTTGGTCTACCCGATTATGCGGAAGAAAATCTTAAGGACGAACTTGGATCAATCGGCTTCAGCGATGTAGTTGTTCGAAAACTCAAGACGCCTAAGGACAAAAAAGCTTTGTGCCTCCCCTTTTTGGTGCAACTTTCTCCGGGTTCAGATATCTCAAGTTTCCGACAGATCAAGTACCTTAGCAAATGTGCTGTTCAAGTGCGAAAGTATCAAGCTCACAATCTTTATGGCACTCAATGCTATAGGTGTCAAGGTTTTGGACATTCCTCAAAAAACTGCAATCTTGCACCCCGCTGTGTAAAATGCACAGAGCCTCACCTCACTACGGAGTGTCCAAAACAAGACCGGACGTCACCAACCCAGTGCTGTAACTGCAACGAGGACCACCCGGCAAACTTCCGGCAGTGCAAAGAGCGCAAAAAGTATCTGGAGCAAGTTAGGAACAGACAAACACAGATAAAAGCAGTTAGTGGTACTGTTAAACTTACCAGCACTAACAAGATCGATGGACGCGCCTGGAATAAAGTCACTTCTGGGGTTACTGCTGCAGCCACCACTCTCCCGCCCACCAACAATGATCAAGATCAAGCTACTACAGACATGTTAACAATCCTAAAGACTATCAAAACGATAAAAAGTGAATTTCTAGTATGATGGACAAAGTCATTTTAATTCTAACCCACCTTGGAAAATATGTCTAACCCTAACCTTTTGCGTGTTATGTATTGGAATGCTGATGGCATTCGCACAAAAATAGACGAACTCTTGGATTTGGTAAGTGAGCGTTCAATTGACATCATTGCCTTGTGTGAGACTAGAATTTCTCCCCAAACATCTCTCCGTACTCCAGGCTACAAATGCTACCGCCAGGACAAACTGAATGAAACCAGAGGACAGGGAGTTGCGATTCTGATTCACTCTGATATACCACACTCCCTTGTTTAAATTCCCAATTTACAAAATCTAGAGTGTATCGGTATTGAATTAACGATTACTGGTAAAAAAGCTGTCATCTTTTCAGCTTATCAATCGCTTAACTTACCTTTACTGCTTAGTGATCTTGATTTGGTCATGAATCTAAACCCGCAACTACTGTTAATGGGTGACCTAAACACTAAGCACCCTTATTGGAACTGTTCTGTGGCCAACCCTCATGGTAAATTAATTTTCGATCACATGGTCACTAACGATTACGAAATCCTTGCCCCTAGTACTCCTACATTAGTTCACTACGACTGCTCTCACATACCTTCAACTCCTGATGTAATCTTAGCTAGCAATGTCTCAGTATCTAGTGAACCCGAGGCACTAACATGTCTGTCTTCTAATCATCTTCCAGTTCTTTTTACTATTGGAGGTGATTATTGTCGTTTGAGCGAAATCTCTTTCAACTACAAAGATGCGGATTGGGCGAAGTATAGATCTATTATGGACCAGCAGATTATCTTGAGTTCAACCACCTTTAAGGAAATCTCTGAAATAGATATCGCAATTCAAAATCTAACTATGGTAATTACTAACGCTCGTAAATTAAGTGTCCCTATAATTAAAAAAGATAGTAAAACTAAACTTCCTAGACGCATTAAAACCATAATTAAAGCTAAGAACATGTGGCGCAGAAGCCTGCGCCACAAAGGGTTTTTTTTTTAAGAGCAAGCGCTCTTAAAAAAAAAAACCCTTTGCAGAAGAAGTGTATATCTGGCAAAGTAAATGCACTAAACAAAAACATAAAACAATTATTAATAAGTCACAACAACGAGATTTGGAATAAGAAACTATCCAAAGTAGATAACCCTGCCTCAGATATATGGCGTATAGTAAAATCACTCAATTTTAAACCCATCACTATCCCTCCACTTAAGACGTCAAATAACACCCTAACGTCCTCCGTTCAAGAGCAATGTGAAGCATTAGCAGACGCTTTTCTGGAAAACTCTTTGCTCACAAAAAACTGGAAAAATTACCCTGAGACTGATAGTGCGGTTGAGGAATCGTCTGAAAAACTCAACAGGTACAAAATAAGTAATTTTAAAAACCCAGTGAGACCTAAAGAAATACGCAAACTTCTGAATGCTTTGAAAACTCGCAAGGCCCCGGGTATTGACGGTATTGTAAACTCACTACTTAAAAACTTATCGCAAAAATGTATAGTCCTACTTACCAAATTGTTTAATGGCTGTTTTCAACTGGGCTACTTTCCTTCATGTTGGAAACTAGCTAAGGTTATTCCTATTAAGAAATCTGGCAAAGATGAAACAAATCCCTCGAACTATCGGCCAATAAGCCTTCTCCCTAGCTTAGCCAAACTTTTCGAGTCTCTAATCTTGAATCGCCTCTCCAAATTCACTGAGCATTGCCTGATATCTGAACAATTTGGTTTCCGCAAATCCCATTCCACAGTCCAGCAGCTGGCCAGAGTAACTGAGCATGTTGTTGACAACCTCAACCAAAACAAATCCACAGGATTGGTGCTGTTGGACATCGAAAAAGCTTTCGAGACAGTTTGGCATGAAGGTTTACTCCATAAGTTAATAACCAACCACGTCCCCCTAAGCCTTATAAAGCTACTCCAGTCGTATTTAACAGAACGAACCTTCGCTGTTGCTATTGGTGATCAGACTTCCAGCCAGAGGCGAGTTATAGCTGGTGTGCCACAAGGATCGATATTGGGACCGTACCTCTTTATCTTGTACCTCAATGATATTCCAAAGCAAAGGCTAACACATTTCGCTGTGTATGCGGATGACACTGCAACATATACCTCATCTGACGACCTGGACCTGGTAGTTACTCGACTACAACTTTCACTTGATCTTTTTCTAGATTACTTCACTAAATGGAAGCTTAAGGTAAATGCCACAAAAACGGAAATAATCATGTTCACAAGAAAGCGATCACTCCCCATCCGCTATGTTAAAATTGAAGGGAATGATATTCCGTGGAAAAGATCCGTTAAGTATTTGGGGACAATATTAGATGATAAAGTGAGTTGGCTGAAAAATCTGGAAGAACTTCGTTTAAAAGGGGTTAAGTCCCTCAACAGTTTAAAACCAATCCTTAATCGTAAATCTAAACTTAGTCCACAAACAAAATTACGTATTTACTCCACACTGGTTCGAACTTGCATGACGTATGCATCCCCTGTCTGGAGTAGTATCAGCGACAGTAACTACAAAAAACTCCAGGTTGTGCAGAACAAAGCACTTAAAATAGCATATAACACACCTCCCTACACAAATCTAACAAAGCTACATCATCACATCAAGTTTTCACAAATTAAAGAATTCATTTTGAAAATTTCCGGAAAATTCTGTCTTTTTACTAATCCACGTCATCGTAATTCTCTGGTCTCACACATTGGTAAGAGTAGATTTACCAGATTACCTTATGCCAGAACTTACAAAAAGTACAAACTGCCCCATCATCATTTCCTAGTGGCTTGACGCTAGCTCACTTACCATCTTACCAGCGTAATTAATTGCTGTTACCGTGCTTATGTGTACATTGTTTTGTATTGATAATATTTAACTTATTATATATCAGTTATTAAACCTAAAAATTAATATTATTAGGTATATACGTGGGACACTCAGAAAGTTTTGCGAAACTAAAAAAAATTGTTCTATACGTACATATATTTTTATTAAATCTTTTCAAAGTACTTTCCACCAGCCTCTATACAAAGATTCATGCGCCTAAACCAGTTTTCAAAACACTTTTTCCAGTCCGCCGCAGACACCTCGTTTACAGCCTGCTCGAACGCAGCCAGCGCATCTTCCGGCGACGAAAATTGTATCCCTTTGAGCTGATTTTTTATTTATGGGAATAAAAAGAAGTCACACGGTGCTAGATCAGGGCTGTAAGGAGGGTGACCCAGGAGTTTGACTGGCGTGCTGTCCAGGAAGTCCCTCGTTTTGAGTGCGGTGTGCGCAGGTGCATTGTCGTGGTGGAGCAGTAGCCCGCGGAGCCCTGTGTTTGGTCGCTTGTTGCTTATAACAGAGAAAACTTCTGGCAAACATTTGGTAGTATACCATTCGGCATTAATGCTTCTTTGATCCCGTAAGGGAATTGATACCAAGTGGCCAGTCAAATTAAAAAAGCTAGCGATCAAAATCTTACCCCCGCTTCTAGATCGCTTCACTTTGGTAGGCGTTGGCTCATTTTGAAACACCCAAACAGTCGACTGGCGCTTGGTTTCTGGGTCGTATTGATAAATTCAGGACTCATCACCTGTAACGATGTCGTAAACACGCCGAGACGAGCCTGCTTCAAATTTGTTAAGCATATCACGGCACCATTCCACCCGGGCCTGCTTCTGAGCATCGGTGAGGTTGTGCGGCACCCAGCGTGATACTATCCTCCTCACGCGAAGATGGCTGTGTAGAATCTCGTGAACGCTTCCCGATCCAATCTTCAATATGTGTTGAATCTCCTGATATGTAATTCGCCTATTGTCTTGGATTAAATTTTTCACTGCTAGCACGTTTTCTTCGGTAACAGCCGTCAAAGGGCGACCGCTTCTTTCGTCATCCCCCAAAGTTAGTCGACCGCGCTTGAATTCGTTATACCAACGATACACGGTTGCCTTGGAAGGGCCTTCATCCATGAATGCCATTTGAAGTCTATCGTACGATTCATCCGGTTTCAGGCGACACTTGAAATCGTATAAAATCATAGCTCTAAAATGTTCCCGGCGCAGATCCATATTTCAGTGAGACACAATACTTTGAATTAACTCGCAAAAAATGTGGAGGGAAATTTTGAAATTGGAACTTACTTATTTTTACTTATAAATAATCATATTTTCGAAAAACATTATAACTGGCCAGTCTCCCATATATAAAAACTTTTTTTCGCAATACTTTCTGAGGGGCCTGGTAATTTGTATAAAAAAAAAATAAAAAAAAATGGGTGGTGGGTCTGAACTTTAATTTAAAAATGTGGGTCTGCAAACCCTACATAATTTACTTAGTTTAATGTATTGTTGTTAATCAGGAACTGTCAACATATAAATTATTTATGTTATATGTTAAAAGAGGCGATTTAGCCTACTTAACATTATTTGATGTATGTTAGTTTACATTTAGAATAAGATCTTTTTGTTAACTTTTTATAACTTTATGTCAATAAAGACCTTTAAAAATCAAATCAAATCAATGGCTTTGGTAAGGGCAAAACTAATAGCTTTGGTAAGAGCAACACTTATGGTTTAGGTAAGAGTAACACTTATGGCTTTGGTTAGAGCAAAACTAATGGCTGTGGCAAGAGCAAAACTTATGGCTTTGCTTCATCGAGATGCTTAAATGACCGAAAGCGTGGCGATAATGATTGGAAATATGTCAAAAATGTATGGGAATGACAAACGCTATCGAAATGTCTCGTGATAATTGCCTTACATTTTGGCCTTTCAGCCATCACCATCGCTGACATCGAATGACAGTTGTCTAGAGCCTCGGGTCACCGACATGCGGTAACGCGCACAGTCTGTTTATTATTAGCGGCCAGTTATTCCAAAGTTTTAAGTTTTATCTTCAGTCGGCAGTATTATTGCCGGCACGTAACTCGGAAAGAGTCGTTAGATGAGCATAAGTTGTTTTTTAGGTTTCTTTGGTTACGCGGGGAACGTTTAGCACCGTTCTGAGCGCGCGATTGGTTGGCAGGTGGTTGGTCAGTTCGCGCACTATGCGTGACCAAAAACCTTGCCAAGTTACATGCCGGGGAATATACCCATGGTTTATTTTGTTTATTTTTTCCACACCTCCCTTATTCTTTTCTGATTCATTTCGTTGCGGGACCCAAGACAATTTAAATTCATTCATTGCCTAGGCGCTTTTCTGGTGATCCACTGTTGGTTCTGGCTTTCTGGAGTTGCAGTGGTTTGGGAATAGTGCGGTGCGCTTGGCCCAACGTATATTAAAAAAAAAGTACCCCTGGTCACAGCTAATAATATAATACTAGCATACAGATGCCTCATCCCATACAATGAAATCGTGCCAACGTAACTAGCGCTTTTCGTCTGATTAAGATGATTGTTTTTATAAGTACAAGTCGATCGCGTGCGGTTCCGTTCCACGACTATAGACGGTCTTAGCAGCAACTTGGAAGTAAAAGGGTTTTCTCGGTTCGTGACAATTTTTTTAAAAATGCTGTGGCGATTTGTGTTATCGTAAACTTTTTTTTCACGTTTTTACAGTTTCATTGTACCGAAATTTGTTACAATACAAATTTAAAAATCGAGTGGATGCCTCAGAAATTTAAAACCGCGCCATCTATTGGAATCGATTTTAAATGATCCGTTCAAATAATCTTTGAAATGTGAAATAAGAGCCCAATATTCCATAATTTTGCGTTTAGGCGAGTTCATTAAGAAAGAACGCTTAGCGTTGTGACCCCGTGCCTTGGTTGACTACTTTTTAACACGTTTTTATTAGCTTGGTAAGTATCTAAGGATCTATGAATCTATGTAACGGAATCTTTGAACGTGATTTTTACCCCCTTCAAAACGTCGGATTAATTTGAAACTTTGCACACTTATCAAGGACCACTTATCAAGGAGGATTTAAATAGATTTTCCGATTATCCTTACCAGGATCTAAAAAGGAAAAAAGGATTGAGCTAAAAAGTAAAAAATAAATAGTAATTAAAAAAAACTCGATAACACGCTTTAAAGAAAACCAATTTAAAAAGTATAAAATAATTTAGAATTAATTTGAATTAAAAGTAGATTAATAAACAAAAAAAAAAATTGTAAAAATCGTGAGGTACTTGATGTCAATTGTTGTAGAATAATTTTGAAAATAAATTTAAAAGCACCCAACGCTTTTTTACAACATTCGTTTTTGTTGTTAATCACACTATTCTTAAATTAAATTTATTGAAAATTATTTTCAACTTTTCAGTTTGGTTTTCTTTTAGAGCGTGTTTTTGAGTTTTTAAAGCTATTATTTATTTTCAGTTTTTTTTTTGTTTCTACTTTCAAGTAAATAGAAATATTTCATCAACCATTAGGTTAGGTACTGTAAAATTTTGCTCACATTGATTGGCGTTTGACCTCCCTACCTGTCTAATCTTAAGGGAAATCAGATTTACTCAGTGCGATGTTGTCAGTTTAAAGGGGGATCAGTGAATGCTGCACCCTTGGGGGTAAAGAGTCGTTTATTTTTTGCTAAGAATTATCCGAAGACGGCTTACATATACCTACGTACCTACTTACTTTTTCATCTGAAGGGATGAGGGTAGAAACACAAATTAAAGGCACGAACGGCAACATAACAACACGCCTGTAGGTATTCTCGTAAGGGTTAGGCAGAAATGTAGCAAAAGTACACATCGTTTGAACAGTAATTGTGATAAGGGGTCATCCATTAATTACGTGAGATGATTTTGACGATCTTTCGGCCCAAGTGCGATGTCGTGAGGTTTGGGTCGACCCCCTCGCGTATTTTTGTGTGAAAAACATAATTTGCTTTATTATTTTAATCTTAGACTACTAAGAACGTAGTCTAAAATCACAGTGAGAAAAACGAATACTAAAATACCTACTTGAATAGAAATAAAAAAATAATAGTAAATAATAATATTCATTCTATTGCATTATGCGGCAATAAAATTATGTAATATTTTTCGAGACTCTCCCTCGCCCACATGTGAGATTGAGTGAGATTTGGTTCGACCCCCACCCGTCCCTTAACACCTCACGTAATTAATGGGTGCCCCCTAAGTCCTATGGTATATGGAACCAGTAAAACCCATATCCAGACACTCTGCTGACAAATTCTACATGAAACACACACTAGCACTTGCCTGGAATGGATCCCAGGACCTTATGTTCACCAGCAGCGATTGCGACCTCTTCACAAACGAGGCCACGCACGACTGTCTTATTGCTCGAGGACTTAGTTTTAAACATCTTTGTTAAGATTGCGAATTTAATCTAAGAATTTGTTTGTTAGAACCTCAGATCATTTATTAGGTCTGAGTTTAATAATAAAGGTACCTATACTATTGTTGCTAATAAGCCTGACATAGTGGTGATAGACCCACTAGAGCGACACGCAATGATTGTTGATATAGCTGTCCCCCATGACGAGAACCTCGTGAAGGCTGAGAGAGATGAGAAAAGTAAGTATCTTTATCTGGCTCGCGAGGTTGTTGACATGTGGGATGTGAATACAGTGATTATTGTGCCGATAGTCGTGACGGCCAATGGTATATTAGCCAAGAGCCTCGACGAACATCTGAGGTGGCTCTCGTTTGGCAGTTGGATCAAGGCCTTGATCCAGAAAGCGGTACTCCTGGACACGGCGCGTATCGTTAGGAGGTTCCTGTCTCAGGAGCCCTGACCACTGGTAGCTGGGACCCTGTTCCTGATACCGGTGGGCTACTATTTTATATATTTTTAAATGTTTTTCTTTTTTGTATGTGTTTTATAAAAATATTTAAATATGTAACAAATAAGAAAAAAAAGTACCTATAGTAAATAGTCAAATTGTTTCGTTGAAACACACGTAGTTTGTAATTCATACGCTAACAATATAATTTCGTACGTAGAATTATTTTTGGAAGGAAATACGAGTAGTATTTTTAATATTCCAAGTGGGCTCGTGCTTTCTGCCTATAAAAATAAAACGGTTACTTTCAAATTATGATCTACTCATAAATATCCATACTTAATATTATAAATGTGAAAGTAGCCCTGTCTGTCTGTAAACTTTTCACGCTTAAACCGCTTAGCTGATTTAGATGAAATTTGGCATGGAGATAGTTTGAGACCTTGGGCAAAACTGCCATACGGCAGTTTTTATCGCTTAATTCGTCCGTAAGCGGGTGAAAAGGAGGGTGGAAGTTTGTATTGCGAACTAATATTTCCTTAAGTACTTATGCTATGCAGAGGAATCTGTGGGCAAAACACTAATATTACAAGGCGAAAGTATGTGAGTGTGTAAGTGTATTTGTATATTTGGCACTCTCTCACGCAAACAATCTGAAAGGTTCTGGATGAAATTTGGCACAGAAATAGATAATAAGGTAATAGCATAGGTTGGTCTGTAATAGCATATCTTTTTTGTGAATCCACCAAAATAAGAAATATAAATAAAACAAACAAACGCTCTGAGTTACGCACAAAAATTTAAATGGAAGTGGGCAGGACATGTTGCGCGGCTAACAGATCATAGATGGACCAAAAACGTAACATTCTGTATTGGCCCACTAGGCAAAAGAATAAGAGGTAGACAGCTATTACAAGATGGGCAGATGATATTAAAACAATAGCTGAAGACAGAGTAAATGGACATCACTGGAGGAGGCCTTCGATTTATATAAAAATAGATTAAATAAAAATTAAGTAACTATAAATACTATGATATAATATATAGGATACAAATAAAATTATATTAAATAAGAAAAAAAAATAACATAGAATAAACTAAATAAAACTAACACATACATAGATTTTAAGAAATATAAATTTACTAAAAATAAAATTTACTAAAAATTTTATTTTATTTTAATAGCACATAGGATTTTTATCCCGGGAATATGTTCCCTTGGGATAATATTCGACATTCACGCGGGCGAAGCCGCTGCCAGAAACTAGTAATATAAAAAATAATCAGGTCTCAGTAGTTCTATATTGTTGTTTATTTATTGGAGTGATATTGTTTATAAATGGCACAAAAAGACAGACGGCCGAGAAATCCCGAAAAACAAAAGGCTTCCAATGATTTCCATCACACATAAACTCCCATTTTTAGGGTTTCGTGGTAAAATAAGCATGAGAGGTCCAAATCATTTCAAATAATAATTGGTAATTTTATAGGTGAAATTGTTGTTTATAATGGGTAATAAAATTCCCTCTCTAATAGAAAACTCGTTGAGTGCATGTCATATTTTTTATTCCAAAAAAAATACCTGTCTTGGGGGGTTCCAGGAGAATGACGCCTTGAGAAAACAGCAAACAAACAAGCTGAAGTACCCCAAGTGTCCACACATCTGCACTTTTGAGGATTTAATTAATGCTGATGCTGCAATTAACGTGGCCACCTACTGAGCCACAACTATCTAAAGAGTGTACCGTCGATTTAAAAAGAAGAAAGACCGAAGTTCCTTTTTTCGATTTTTGTTTTACCAGTGCGTTGTCAGCCAGTCAAAACAGCCAACTATGGATTCCATAAAGAACAAATCGATTTATGATCCAATGAACCAATCCAAATTTAAAAATGGAAGCCGTTGGCAGAGCCTATCGTTTGTGTCAAATAAATTGAAGCCCTTTTCGGTACGTTACGTCCCCGAGTCGGCAGTAATGTGATTTCAGTTGCGATTTAACGCTCAAAATAACTTTCAGGACGAATGTGCACTACTGATGTACTTTTAGGTTATCGAATTTTGAGGAAAATCGTGTATATATACATTTTTCATAACAGATTAAAATAGGTAGGTTTAGTGTTTTACCTACCGTACCGTACCTTAGGGATAATTTGGTAAATTAATTAACCTACTTTCAATCAAATCAGAAACTTTTGCATATATACTCTTGATCATATTGATTTTGTACACAGTGCAACTAGTCGTGGAGTCGAAAGGTTCTGCACCTGTATCCAAGTTGATAATCTACAATCGATAACGCTAGTACAGTGCGTTCACTGTTACTTAAATTGTCCTCTGAAAGCAACGAAACAGCGACCTTATTTCACTATAAATAAGGATCACTGTGATGCAAAATCAGAGGTAAAAAATCTGTGAACAGACTGTAGAAAACGGATCAATGTATGGGAATGACACATCTGAACGTTAACTCACGTGTTCAGACCATACAAATAGAAGACGTTAACGATTGTAGAAAGAGATTCGATATGAAAAGTTTGTAACTTGGCTAGGGGTGCTGAAGCGGCGACTGCGTACCGTAAAACACAGGGTTGCAAGGCCTCTTTGGTGAAGATAGAGGGAATGCGATGGATGCGAGACGCACAAGACCGGCCTGTGTGGCGACAGTAGGGAGAGGTCTATGTCCAGCAGTTGACGTCTTTCGGATGGAATGATGATGATATAAATTAACTTTACTCGCCTTGCAAATGATTATGGAACAGAAAATGGATACAATGTATCTTTAATAGCTCTAACTTCATACATATAACATTCTAGATTATATAATCTTACTAATATTATAAATGCGATAGTTTGGATGGATAGATGTATGTTTGTTACCCAATCACGCCAGAATGGATATACAGATCAGGATGAAATTTGGCACAGATATATACCACTGAAAATCAGCGCCGTGCTGTGGGTACCTCGCGGCACAGCAGTATGCTGAGTAGAAGCTTTCTTGTCACAATCACAACATGCTCTACCTGGCATCTTTTTCACCTCCTTTCCTTTTCTGTTTTATACAAAATATAGGTAGTAAATGTTATTATTGTTTTATTTATTTCTCGTCTTTACTAACTTAATTTAAGAACTAATAATATACTGTTAAGGGTTTAGCATAAGCATGTATTCATATTGTATGTCGTTTTGTGACAATTAAACACTTTTTCTTTCTTTATAATGTTCCCTTGGGATAAGAAAACACCTTTCACGCAGGCGAAGCCGCTGGCAGAAGCTAGTGTATTATAAACGTTGGCCTACACCTACCTACCATGTAGCTGCCTCGTTCGCAACATGTCCCATGTACGTACCGCGCGCACTAGACGCGCCTGTAGCTCAGCAATCTGCCCGTGTTCGCCCGCCCCTACACGGCGCGATATCGTCTCTATAAAACATGATGCAATCATGTGACTTCGCTCACAACCCGCTTCAGATACAATCACGGTGATCTGATTGTGCCACGCGACCTTTTCCAATTGCCTATTTGTATCAGACTTATCTTCTTGAAACACTTGGCAATTTATTTCAGATTTCTTTTTATGAATGCCTGGTTACTGACGAATTCTACCTAAATTTTAAGAATTTTCTTGAAATTTTTGAGCTACTTGTGAAAGAAAGAAAGACAATTTTTTTACTTGTGATCCTCACAGGAGACACTGGTATAAACAAAACACAAATAATAATAAAAAAATAACAAAAAATGAAATTAAAAAAAAACAAAAAAATCACATACCAAAAAAGTAGGTACCTACCGTAAATACTTAAAAAACTAAAACGCCGACTACTGAAAAAACACGCTCTAAAAAGTACGAAACAAGAAAAAAAATCCGTAAATTTACCGTGGTCGTACCTACCGTAACAGAACAATATATTCTACAAAGTAGCATACAACCACGGTAAATTTACGGAAATATTTTCTTGTTTCATACTTTGTAGAGCGTGATTTTTCAGTAGCCAGGTTTTATTTTTTAAACTTATTTTTATTTAAAATATTTTGGGGTTTTCGCAGAGCCTGGGGGAACAAATAAACATAAATGTACACATAAAGACTTACATGTCAATCAACAAAGACTTTGCGACGCCGCGCCGCGCCGTAGTCGGGTAAATGTAACCTACCTTCATTTAAAAAAAAACCTGTTTAATGATACCACACATGATGGGGTGGTGCGAAAATATATTTTTTGTTATTGACTTCTTGCCCCCTAAAGGGCGCCATATTCAATTTAATGTGATTTCGTATAACCTATAACCACAAACAAACAAGACGCTTTTAACCACACCTCATTTTTCAAATTATGGTAAGTAGTTTAGAAGTTATGAGGGCACAGATGAACATACATACATACCCACGTACCGGTCAAAACTATAACCCTCTCTTTTGCTTCGCCGTAGTCGGGTAAAAATAGAATACCTATGCCAGAAAATTATCAATATTTCATATCATTAGTGGAGCAACTTACATAATGTAAAGAAGAAATGAATCTTATTTCTGAAAGCTTTTATTTGTATAAAATACTGATAATGAAATGTCTAATAAATACGAATAATCTTTAAAAGACGTTAATGCGTGACAGGCGTGATTGGAAATATGTTTTAGCTATTTTCTGATGCCTAGGACCAAAAATAAAATCTCTTCAGAATCTCGTGATTTCATTTTCATGTATTCAGCTGTCAGTTGGAGATAAGTAATTAAAGTAAAAAAAATAGAAAGTATACAGAAGGGCCACTCCCGCCGTTTTGAAAATTACCAGCTAAACTTGACAGATTCACTAGAGCTGCTACTATATTGATTCCGAACTAAAAAAAAGGTTGTATAAGTTACAAACATAAATACATCGATTCGTCTAAACATACATTGTTCGTAACCAATAAAGGTTTCGGCTTTTTTTGTTATTTTGATGCAACACTGTGTCAACTCGCTGTCATCGATATTTACAGTTTTTATTAGGTTGATGTTGGCAACACTGGTAAAAATGTCATTGATATCGCGAGACGTAAAAACGATGGTCTTGATTTATTTATTTATAAATTGGTATATAACCGTTCGCGATCCGCGAGTGTATATATTTCGCGCGCAGCGAAGTGGTTTTGTCAGGAATGTGTATAGTTGTCTGTCCAGACCACGTCAGTTTTCCCATACTATTATATATATTTTCTCCCTATAACCCTCGACCGGACACGGGATTGAACGAGACCAGGAGACCACCATGGGGACAACTGTGAGTTGTAGCTGTAAGTCTATGCTTGTATCACTTTCCACCTATACGGAAATCGATATCCCAAAAAACAAACCCCTAGTTACCGCTGCCGCGTATCGCGGTTTTACGGGTATATAGACCTTGTAGGATCCAAGAGTCGCAGCATTGCTCATGGGCCCCAGTGTTGCCTCTTGGTTTGTGATCCGCAGGCCTGTATTCAACATACATCATATCATGCTATGTAAGCCTTAGAGGGTAGACAGAGCATCAAATATCCATTAAAGATCACACCTCTGCATAGGACGAAGATTGGATGGTAACAAGATGTAATAATGATCCCACCAAAACATAAAAATGTGAAAATTGCGCTTTTTCGTAGTGGACTCTCGGTCTTCGGCGCGCCGCCGCCGCTTACTTGCTTTGTGGTATAGGTCTCGCTAAACTTCTTCGCCGCCCTAAAGTTGGCTGTCCGATGCGCAATACATCATCAGCCATTGTAACCAACTTCAGGGCGGCCAAGAAGTTTGGCGAGAGCCACCATGTATGCGATGAAAAACTACATTTTATTTTAAAGTATTTTAAAAACACTAGAAATCTCTTCCTAGTCTTCTTTTCGTATCTATTAACTTAAATTTAGTTTCAACTATTAAAAATTCGTACGGCGAACATGGGGCTACTTATACAATATATTCAGTAATAAGTATATTCAGACGATACCTCTTGGCAAGACTGGTGTCAGATCTCAGGCTTCTGACTACCCGTAACGACTGTTGAAGATCTACAAATGACAGCCGGGACCAACTTCTTAACGTGCTTTCCGAGGCACGGTAGAAACTCGGTATGTAAAGATGGTCACCCATCCACGGACCGACCTCGGCAAACTTTGCTTAACCTTACTTAACGTTGAAGAACGACCCGTGCGGCCTGAGAGAGAGAGAGGGCTGAGATAGGAGCCTTTTTGGTCTCGGACGGGGTTTTAATTTTTTATTATTGTTAATATTTATGGATGTTTCTCGTGTCTCCTGTGCGGGTCACCAATAAATATTTTTTATTTCTTTCTTACTTTTTACTTTTATTATTTAGCCACAAGCTCCTCTTTACAAAACTTACTTAAAAATTGTTTTTAATTCGCTCTCAATCTTTTAGGATGTGGTACTTACAATTGCTCATAATTATAAAAAACTGGCCATGTGCGAGTACCAGTATCGCAAAAAACGGCAAAAACAAAATACGTCTGTTGTATGGTAGCCCCACTTAAATATTTATTTTATTCTGTTTTTAGTATTAGTTGTTATAGCGGCAACAGAAATATATCATCAATTTCAAATGTCTAGCTATCACGGTTCATGAGATACAGCCTGGTGACAGACAGACTAACGGACCGTGAAGTCTTAGTAATAGGGTCCCGTTTTTACCCTTTAGGTACGGAACCCTAAAAACTATTACTATAAGACCAAACCTGAAATCACAAAAAGCTGTATTTTGTATTGTTTTCTATATATCTTTGTTGTTTTTAGTGACACTTTTTATAATAAACGTTGTTTATTTTCATAACTCATGAATATAATCAATGTCAATGTAAAATGCTCACAGATCAGTTCAGAACAGATCAGGTGCGTTGTGTTTATTGTGTATTGTCATCTTATACACGCATGGTTAGGAGTAAACGCATGCGTTTATAACAAGATTTGAACGTAAACAAAGCAAAATTAGTCTGTAAGAATAGTAATTCATCCCCCCCGGTGGGTTCCCGCACTGTCGAGGCGGGGGGCTCAGTAGCTGTGGCTTGGTCACCCATGGTGAAGCAAAGAGGAACCCAAGGAGGGGCCGCTTGTCAGGGCTTTTGCCGATAAGCCGACGACGTAGCGATGTCGACCGTCTGATGGAGGACGCGGCGGGGCCGCAAGGGAGGAGGAATGTCAGTATAGCGTTGGCCGCTCTCCTTATCCCCTTCGGTCGAAAAATAAAAAATGATAGGTGGCGGGGCTATTGACCTTTACCCGTCACAAGGGGACCAAGGGTGCCATACACGGGGTCGTCGGCACCCATGCTGGTTTGGTCCCGGGGGTGGTCACGGTTTGCAACGTGTTCTGGTATTCCGGTGATGGGGGAAGTTCCCCGGAGGAGGATCCGGTGACGGACAGACACAGCGGGTTCGCGATGAGTGCTAACGCATGCGGAGGACAACGTGGAGTTTCAGTGGGTTAGAGTCCCACATACCTGCACAATCTCCCCGTGGTAGTGCAGTACGCATGAGCATATCTCCAAGAACAAAAAAAAGGATAGTAATATGTAACAGATGGCATTCTGTAGTTTCTGCCTACTCCCATGTAGAAACACCTTAGATTATGAATGTATGTACGTATTTTCACCACTGAAAGGTTGCCAATTAATAAAAAGCCTGTACATTATGACCAGTACACTATGCCTACGCACTGGGCGCCCGGCCAAATGATTCAGGGTCTAAGCAAGCTGGATTAAACCTAATTTATGAGCTCTTCATTGTGTTTGCTGATGTTTGTCGGTCCTAGCGATATTTTGGTTTACGTAACTTAGGTATCTTGTTATTAAAATAATGTAGGAGTACACCAACGTGCATAAGGTACCTACACACACACGTTAGGTATAAGTTATTCGTGTTGTTGTGTAGACGCAAGTGCTCTTGTATATTCGTCATCATTAAGGACCGGATTATATGCAACATAAAAAACTTGAAATATGCTTGCAATATATAGCATTTAACATTAAAAATGCGTAAAATATGCAACATTAAAGTTTTAGAAAACGAAAAAATGGGAAAAATAAGTAGGGTTTATTTTTTAACCGACTTTCCAAAAAGGAGGAGGTTCTATGTTCGACCTTATGTTTGTTTTTTTTTTTTTTTGTGTATGTTCACCGATATCTCCGTCAATTGTGGACCGATTTTGAAAATTCTTTTTTTGTTTGAAAGTGTATGTTTCGAAATTGGTCCCATTTTAATTTGGTGAAGGTCTGATGAAGAACTTCGGAGATACACGACAGAACTCTTCAATAAATAACGGCAAAACTCTCGGGATTGCTGCAATCGCATTTCTGTTTGTTGTTTATACCATTTCATAACATAACATCACGCCAGTACGCTCTAAAGGGGTACGCAGATCTCTCATTTTACCGGTTATGTTCAAGTTTCATGTTATTTGGTTAATCTATTCTGGAGTTATAGGAACCTTAATAAACAACTTGCTATTAGGTAGGTAAAACTAAAAAGGGAAAAATAAAAAAACTTTTTTGCAAAAAACTACAAAGTGAAAAATGACTTAACTTTTGGAAGTCGGTGTCCATATCGCAAAAAATCGTACCTACGAAAGACACCGACTTCCAAAAGTTCAGTTATTTTTCACTTTGTAGTTTTTCATTTGGAAGTCGGTAGTATTTTTTTGCAAAAAAGTTTTTTATTTTATTTCTAAATCAGCATAAAATTAGTGAATTAATCAATCATAAATTTATCAATACGTACCGAAATGTTACAACTTTGTAGACAATAATAATGAACTTAAACGAAAAATTATTTGACATTTAAGTAAACGTAAACAATCAGCTAGGTAGTTGTTCCAAAAGATGTTTGGAAATGTTCAATCAAATATTTTTACTAATCAAAATTTTAGTTATAAGGTTTATTATTACACTTATCAGGAGTGCAACCTACTTAAAAATATTGTAAGTATTAATATGCATCATCACTAGATATAAGATACAATATGCAATTGCCGCTGAGAATGGGGTAAATATACAATTTCATTTGCAAATGCATATAATCCGGTATTAAATCATGAAAAACTACTCACTTTTGAGCCCCTCTGTAGCAGAAGGACAGATAAGCAAAATCCCGGAATAGCAAAATCCCAGATTAGCAGAAGGACAGATTTGCATAAAGGCAGAAGTACAGACCCACACAGAAAACAAAAATTAAATTGAATAGCTACAATTGTTTTTTTTTTATTCGTTGTAAGCTCGCGTTTTACCACTATCTCGCCTGATGTTAAGTGATGATGTGGTCGAAGGTGATACGCTTGCCTAGAAGTAATCTATTCACTCTTGACTTGAAGAACCCTAGGTTGTAGCTATCAGGAAACAAAGACGCCGCGCCGGCAGGGAATTCCACTCCTTAGCTGTTAGCACAATGAAAGTATTTTCAAAACACTTTGTGCGTATGGGTGGGATATCCAACATGTACCGATGGCGCATTACCGTACGTCCAATGATGAAAAGGGCTAGGCAGAATCAAATTGCGCAGTTCCATCGCACTCTCCCCGAAATGTTACCGATAGAAAACCGACAGGCTGGGAACTCGTCATCAGTGTTCAAGGCTCTGGAGCTTTGAGTCGACCAGCGCATCGTTGCCGATAAGCTCTTGGCCCGTCTGTTAATCGACTAAAGTGCATTAAGTTGGTATTTGGCAGATCCGTCCCAGAGGTGAGAGCAGTACTCCATGCATGACCTTTAGATATATAAAGCAAACAGATCACAAATTGATAATAAGGTTACTAGGATTTGTAACTTTTTTGACGGCGACAGTACATTATCTGCCTTTATGCAAATCTGTCCTTCTGCTAATCTTGGATTTTGCTATTCCGGGATTTTGCTTATCTGTCCTTCTGCTGCAGAGGGTTTTGAGCATATGCCTATAAGTTTCTGTTTTATAATATAAGTTTATAGGTATAGTCATTAGTCAATATTTCATGACGTACAGACTTTTAAATATATAACGCGAGATGTTTTTTTTATTTACACATAACATCACGCATATATTCCCCGAAGGAATCGACAGAGGTAAACCTTATAGCACACCTCAACAAGCCAGTTATGTTTAAGGCGATTCACACACTGCCCCGCTATACGCTGCGGCGTGCGTGGCGACGAAGTCACGCAACTACGCTTCGTTTTCTGTGTGTTGCACTACTTGACTTACTATAATCCCTAGATGAGGCAGAGGGCGTCCACAGGGCGTCCTCCATCGCGATCGGTCTTGAGCTTCACGCTTCACCTCGCTCCATTTAATTCCGATGCTCGTCGCTTCTGCCAACACGGTGTGACGCCAGGTTTGACGGGGATGGCCACGCTTTCTTTTCCCTTGGGGATTCCAGTCCAAAGCTTGCTTGGGTTTGTGATCGGAGCCCCTTCGGAGCGTGTGGCCAATCCATCTCCACTTGCGACGCTTGATCTGGCGGTCGATCGGGCTCTCGTGGCATTTCTCCAACAGCTCTACATTGGAGATGGTCTCGGACCAGTAAATGCCGAGAATGCGAACTGTTTGTTTTTCAATGCAAAGAGAGATACTTTCAAGCAACGTAAGAAATAAATTACCAAAAATTTAACTGAAAATTTAACTACCATCGACTTATTAGAGACTTTAAAGTTTATGTGTCAAGTTATACTACACTGTAAGCTTGGCAAGGAAAGAAAGTTAGGAATTACGCTGGAACAAAAATATAGTGTTGTGTTTCTGAAACATTGTACAACAGACCCTCTAGGTGACTTCGAGTTGAATTTGTTTCTATATTTTAACCCGACTGCAAGGAAAAGGTTATGTTTTTAAAAATCCAAAATCATTTATTTTCATTTATTTCACGCGTATCTTGTATGTGTAATATTCTTTATTATCATGGCTGATCAGGTGGTCAGCCAGCTCGCGAATATGTATCCTCCGACTGCACGGCATGATTTTCTACTTGTGTGCATCTTTTTAGTTCCCTACTTAAGCAGTCGGGTTTTTAATTTTTTTTTTTTTTTTTTTTTACTGTGAGAGAGAGATTACATTTCTTGTTGGTGGTTTCGATTAAATATTTCCGCATTATAAAGAGGTGGTCATAAACTGGCTTAAAACTATAAGCAATGGTCTTCGTAAGCATAGCATTTGGATCACAAGCAGGGCGTACAACAAAGTAAAAAATATCTTAGAGTAAGAGTTTGAATCATCTTACGAAATACAAGGAACAGCAATGGAAAAACATTTGCCACAATTTTGGGAAGTTAATGTGTAATTAGGGGAACTAAATGACGCACAACTCGAGAATGTGAAGAGATTACTTGAGCACGTGTCGTCAGTGGTTGATGGACAAATAGTAGAATACAATACAGTAATTTAGCTTATACAGAAAAACAAATGGGATTTTTGATTGAATTGATTTGATATAAGGATATTGGTTGAAATACTAAGTCCACGCGGGCGGCAGCTATTATTAATTAAAATGAATACTTACATAATTATTCTGTAGGTATCATAAATAAACCTTTGTATCACTTCCCCTTAAAGAGGTCGATTACCATGTAGTAATTTATTCACGGCAACAGATGGGGATACAGTCACAACACAAAAGCCTTTCCTAAGAAAAGAAAAAAATACAATTTCTGAACGCGGTCACCCCGTATTTTATTAGCCTCTTAAAACATTGTAAGATGAATTATTATAAACTCTTCCGAACTTTGGATTAAAGGGATTTGCATTAAGATAGGACAAGCGTTCTAGGTTTAAAAGTTTGTCATTTGAGTTATATTTTTGAGCGACGTTAAGCTGGGGCGGTGGCGAAAAATGGAAAAAAGGATTGAGGTGTAAATATTTTGTTTTAAACTCAACGGAAGACAGTACTTTTTTACCCGACTGCTGAAGGAGGGTAATGTGTTTATTAGTCTATGTATGTTTGTACCTATGTGGTGTTCCAGATACCAAACACGTTGGCCGATTTTGATGATTTGTACGTCAATCGATTCGTCTTAACCTTGCGAGTGTCACTGGCTACATTCAAATTGGGCAATAGAAAAAACTGGCCAAGTGCGAGTCGGACTCGTGCACGAAGGGTTCCGTACCATTACAGCAAAACCGGCAAAAAAATAACGTTTGTTGTATGGGAGCCCCACTTAAATATTTATTCTGTTTTTAGCATTTGTTGTTATAGCGGCAAATTTTAGCGATAATGGTACGGAACCCTTCGTGGGCGAGTCAAACTCGCACTTGGCCGGTTTTTTTCTTCCAAACCCATCCTGTGGGCTATCAATTTAAAGGGTTTTAAGAGGTGATTTCAAAAATTTAGAACATCATGTTTAAATGTACCTAATTCAAAACATCTGGTTTTGGTCAATCAGCTCGCGAATATGTATCCTGCAACTGCACAGCATGATTTCCTTCTTGTTTACGTCTTTTTAGTTCACTTTTTAAGCAGTCGGGTTTTTTATTTTTTAAATTAACTTTTTGTTGTATTTATTAGATTACTAGCAACCCGCCCCGGCTTTACTTAGGTTATTTATACAAGATATTTAGCCTGTATCCATCTGGAATAATGTAAGTATCAGATGGACCCTTCAGAAACACACAAACTTACAGACGCACTTTGTCTTTAAATATTACTAAGTACCTGTCTTGTTCTACTGTTAAAGTTCAAGACATGATCACCAAATCTGTTCTCTGCCAAAACGATATCGAAAATCAACCTTCTTACAATAAAAGCAATCTTTATTGGATGTGATACCTCATCATAAAATATTCAAGACTGCGACCCTGCCCTTCATGAAAGTTCAGATAAAATACAATATTCATTTAGCATCGAAAATGGCAGTGACACACACATTTCTCCATATATAGTCAACATAAAGTGGAATTACAAATATATCAGCGTCAAGTATTGTAATGGCAGCGATGTGTAACGTATCAGCAGTAGTTAGCATTTGTGTGAGACGTATCTCATAGACGTGCGTGCTGTGGGGATAATATCTTCCGGCATGGGTCGCGTAGGAATGTGTCATAAGCGGCGTTTTTCCTACATGAAACGTAAAACACAATATATATCTGTCTGATATTCTATAAGTACTAATAAATTCTTTTCCTTTAAAGTCCCTTCTAAATAAAAGAGCCACCTATAAAATAACAATAATTAATAAATAGTATTAAAAATCGGTCTACAGAGGGCCAATGACGTAATTTTTTTTTTTTAAGTACCAAAATCGTTGAAGAATTTCGCAAGTTCGACTAGTGCAGCGTCTTGGTGGCGTTGGGTTCGAGTCCCACCTAAGGCTTTCGGTTTTTTTCAATGTTTAACTTATTTAAGATAAACGCAAAATATAAAAAAAAACCTTTTCTACATAAAAACTAGGTCATCGGTCCTTTTAGTGGGAAGCCTTCCAACGCATCGTCTTCCGGTTCGCATTGGCAGGACACATTGCTGCTCGCAGAACGGATGGCCGATGGGGCCGAAAAGTTTTGGAATGGCGACCGCGAACCGGAAGATGATGCGTTTGAAGGCCTCCCACTAAAAGGACCAATGACCTAGTTTTTTTTTTATGTAGAAAAAGTTAAACATTGAAAAAAACCGTAGGCCTTAGGTGGGACTCGAACCCAACGCCACCGAGATGCTGCACTAGTCGAACTTGCGAAATTCTTCAACGCTTTTGGTGCTTTTTTTGCAACATCTAACTTGTTTTAGAAATATTTATTTACGTCATTGTAATCCTCTCTGTAGACCGATTTTTAATTACATATTGTTATTTTATAGGTGGCTTTTTTATATAGAAGAGACTTTAAAGGAAAATAACTTATTAGTAGTTAATGAATCCCCTGAATAGGGGATCGTAGTGGAACATGTGAGTGCTGTAGAATCCCCTGGGGGACTGAAATAGGGGATTCTAGTGGAACGAGTGAAAAAAAATCACGGCAGTACTACATTAAACAAAATTAAAAGGAAAACTCTCAGTTATGTAGGCTTTACATGTTTACGAGTAACTTATAAAATATACTTGGAAAATTAAACATTTTGTATTTTAATGTAGGAGGACAACAATTGCCGAACGGCAAAGTTAATTTTGTCTCGTCTTTAGAGCAATATTCCGTGCTTTCATTGTTTATAAACGTTAGTAATGTTAACAATTTATTTTGCGAATAAAGCTGTTTATACGGAACCCTTTGTGCGCCAATCAGACTCGCACTTGGCCGGTTTTTTTTAAATATATTATTATTTTAGTAAATATTTTGTTACGTTACGTAACACAACTATGCTGAATAATCAGAAATAGATTAAAACCGGTTCACTGTGTTTTTACCACGGATTTTAAAAAATGGATACCCCATTTTACTAGTTGTTCAGTAGTTGTTCAACTGGATTTTTTCTAGGGACAATTTTTTTTGTGGATTGTGTTTTTCAGCTTTCTTACTTTTAATGATTTGTGGATTTAAAATTTTATATTTTTGTTTCAGGTCGAGTTCAGTTGGGACAACATCGGTGCCGTATCCATTTTTGGTTTATTCCGTGACCAAATTGTTGTTGTTGTCGTGAAATTGTTTATCTTGCAGGTTAATTTTTGTGTTGTTTTTTTAATAACATTGTGTTGTGTTGTGTTTTTCCATTAGTAAATATCATTAGCAAGTGAACTGTGAACTAAAATTTCAAATAAATGCTATAGTAATTGTAAACAAAGCCAAATAAACAAAGGCCGTTTTCATGGCTCTTTTTCAAGTGTTTGCATTGTGACTCATATCTCGTAAACTAAACAATTGTAGCAGCAAAAACTGTGTGTGTGATGAGATCAGGTACCAAACTATATAATACAATAGCACTTTAAGCCACTTGGCCCACAGAGTTCCCAGAACTCGAGTGTAAACATAACAATTTTTTGTGCCGCGCCGGCCGCCCGTTTTTTTTGCGGCCAATTATTTTTTTTTTTTTTTTAAATTGTATGGGGGGGGTTTGTTATTTTGATTGATTATTGTGTAATAGGGTGTATTCCTGTAAATAAAATAAAAACTTTGTGAAATAATGGTTTATTTTTTTATTTGTGTACACAAATCTGAGAAAATGTCCCTAACACTGACTTTACACAATATTTACAAAAAAAATTACAAGGTAAAAGTGGATACATTCCGTTGAAATATGATAGCTTATTTCATAGCAATTCTAACAACATAAGTTTTATACATGGGTCCCATACAAAACTTCCGAGAAATCGGCGTTTTGCTGACGCCGCGCCGATAGCGCGTAATCGCCCGCGCGGCCTTGGAGCAGATGACCGGCCTCCAAAATATGACCCGTTCGGAAGAGTGGTTCAAAGGTTTATTCGAATCTATTGAAGTAACTTTCTTCATACCTTCTATTACAATATTTACTTTTATTTGAATCTTATATAAATAAAATAAATGCATAAATCCAATCAAACATGAGGTCCTCCATGGTCTCAGCCATGACCACTATATCGTCGGCAAACCGAAGGTGAGTGATGTTCTCGCCATTGACGTTGATGCCTAGCCCTCTCCAGTCCAGAACCTTGAAGACATCCTCCAGTGCAGCGGTGAACAGTTTCGGAGATATGACGTCTCCCTGTCTCACACCTCGCTGCAGAAAGATAGGTTCCGAGGCCTGATCCTGAAGTCGGACTGACATGGTGGCGTTTTTGTACAAACACTTCAACACCTCGATGTACCGGTAGTCGATTTGGCACCGTTGAAGAGACTGCAGTACAGCCCAAGTCTCGATTGAATCGAAGGCTTTCTCGTAGTCTACAAACGCTAAACAGAGAGGCAAGTTATACTCTTCGGTCTTCTGTATAACCTGCCGCAGCGTATGTATGTCGTCTACGGTACTAAAGCCTTTTCGGAATCCGGCTTGTTCGGGAGGCTGGAAATGGTCAAACCTGCGCGCGAGACGATTCGTGATGACTCTTGAAAACAGCTTGTAGACATGGCTAAGAAGTGAGATGGGCCTATAGTTCTTCAACAGGGCATTGTCACCCTTCTTGAAAAAGAGTACCACCACACCCCTGCACCATGCCTGTGGCATTTTCCCCTCGAGTATGACGGCACCAAACAGCTTCTGAAGGGCCTTAAGTATTGGTTTACCACCCGCCTTCAGGAGTTCGGCCGTAATGCCTTCATCACCCGGTGCCTTGTTGTTCTTAAGCTGTTTAAGAGCCATCCTAATCTCGTAAAGGCTGACGTCCGGCATGTCTTCGGTATAGTGATGGGTCAATCTAGCTCTAGGGTCCTTCACTAGATTCGCGACGGGTTTACTGGTTGACGTGTACCATGGAGGACCTCAGTATAATGCTCGATGACCTCAGTAGAGCTTCTAAAAGAGTGGGTCTTAAAATGAACATGGACAAAACCAAGGTTATGTTGAATGCCCATGTAACACCCACTCCTATCAAGGTTGGAGACTCTACACTCGAAGTTGTGGAAGATTATGTCTACCTGGGACAAACGATCCAGTTGGGTAGGGCCAACTTCGAGAAAGAGGTCAACCGTCGAATCCGACTCGGCTGGGCAGCGTTCGGGAAATTGCGCGGTGTCTTCTCGTCCAACTTACCACAGTGTCTCAAGACGAAGGTCTATGACCAGTGTGTGTTGCCAGTGATGACCTATGGCTCTGAGACGTGGTCGCTCACAATGGGCCTCATCAGAAAGCTTACAGTCACGCAAAGGGCAATGGAGAAGGCTATGCTCGGAGTATCCTTGCGTGATCGAATCAGAAATGTAGAGATCCGCAAGAGAACCAGGGTTACCGACATAGCCCGAAGAATTGCCAAACTTAAGTGGCAGTGGGCAGGGCACATTGCTCGCAGAACGGATGGCCGATGGGGCAGAAAAGTTCTGGAGTGGCGACCGCGAACCGGAAGACGATGCGTTGGAAGGCCTCCCACCAGGTGGACCGATGACCCGGTGAAGGTTGCGGGGATTCGCTGGATGCGGGACGCACGGGACCGGTCAATGTGGCGACACTTGGGGGAGGCCTATGTCCAGCAGTGGACGTCTTTCGGCTGATATGATGATGATGAATCAAACATGCTTCTCTATTTTCAAGCAAATTCAAAGTTTATTTTTCAAATTACAGAACCTTGTTCTTTGAAATTGAATCAGAGTTAAATGTCTTTGAATTCAAATATTAATAAAACCAATTTAGTAAGAAAGACAGCAAACCAAGTACATAGATCATACATACAAGCAAGTATAGCAAGCACTGTACTTACCAAGCTTATATATAACCTAGGTACTTTTACTAATTAATATCCAATTCCGTTAGGTAACCAACTTTAGCTACTGTTTTTTATTTATATGGTGTCGTAAGCCGCTGACATAATTAGACACCTGTGATTTTATTGGCCTCGTAACAGTCTTAATGTAGCTGAGTTAATGTCTAACAAACAGTTCTGGAGTGGCGACCGCGTACTGGAAGACACAACGTTGGAAGGCCTGCCTCTGCATGGACCAATGACCTGGTTAAGGCCGCGGAAATCCGTTGAATGCGGACTCATAGGACCGATCGATGTAGCGATACTTGCGGGAAACCTATATCCACCAGTAGACTTTTTTCAGCTAAAATGATGATAATGATGAATACTTTATAATAGTCTTGATTACGCACGTGATTGCCAGCATACAAAGTTCAAGTCTAAGCCCATTACGAGGTTTAAAGTTTCGGACTTGACCTGCAGTCTATCTGGGAATCTGCAACAATCACACACTAAGCAGACTAGGACAGACCCATATGATAGTAGTTCTATTGTAGTCCTGGAGACCATGTTCCGCAGACATGCCCGTGGTCCATCGGATCTCAACACAGTAAACAATATAAGTAATGTACAGTCGGTAATAGCTGTTAGCTGACCCACTAAAAAATAGAGGATTTTGAGCCTTCTACAATTAGCAGTAGATAAGTGTTAATTGATACGATAAGTGTTATCTCATGTAATACTGAATACCAGTATTTTTAACCCCCGACGGAAAAAGCGGGGGGTGTTATAAGTTTGACGTGTACATGTGTGTTTGTGTGTCTTTCTGTGGCAACATAGCTCCTAAACGGACGAACCGATTTTATTTATCTTTTTTTGACTTTATCGAGAGAGTTCTTAGCAATGTTTGATGAAAATCGGTTCAGCCGTTCAAAAGTTATGGGCGTTTTACTGTTTGAATCGGGGTATTTTCGCATCGACATGATATATAGCGAAATAGCATGTCTTACGTGTTTGTTATATTGTCGATCGAAGCGTGTCTACAATTAGATACATTATGTAGTTTAAAAAGCATGAAATAAAAATGTGTCGGGGGTTTTTAAATGTAACATGGAGCTACTTCCTATCTGAATGCCACAACCTGACTAACTATATAGTAATATTTAGAATTTTATCTCAAGTAATACGAGATCCAGTCAGAATGGTGTCGTCACTCGGGAGCCAATCCGAAGCAAGGCGATCATTGCGACGTCGGAGCTGCATGTGAATGTTGGCTACACGGGAATACTATTGGAAAAACAATTGAACGAAACAAATGAAAAGCGAATGATTAGAATATATTTGAACTGTTTGTGCAAAACGTGCAATAGATGAATGTACCTACGCCGCCGCTTACGTACTTTGTGCTAAAGATGTATAAAGACGAAAAAACAACTGTGTGACCGCTTGCCCATGAAAGACCCATAACCGAGGATAGGTAAATAATGATGTTCTTTTATTCTGTCAGTGTCCGTGTTTGTGTCTTTTATTTCCTGGAACTCAAATGTAGGAACTTCAGCTAAATCAGGTTTGTAATCTTCGATTTACAAGCCACTGCGACCTGCACAGGCTTCACGCGGGACAAATTATATACAAAAAAGCAAAGCTTCCTTGTTTATCCTTCTTTCTATTAATGAAAATTACATCGAAATGCGTTGCTTGGTTTAGAATGACTAAGTAGGCGGAGAAAAAGGTAGAGGCAGACAGAGACTTGGTTTAATACTATTTAGAGATAATTAAGAACAAACTTTTCAGTAGGCTCCTGACCATTTCATTAATCCTCGAAGAGCCTTCCACTTGGGGACACGTTGCCATGGGCAACCTGGCAATCACTAGAAAATAAATAAATTATCAAATTGACATAAACCACACTCAGGTTGGCCACAGCAAAAACAACCTCCTCAGATCCCCTCTCTGATGGTTCCGATGTCCAGGGCTTGTGCACCCTCTCTCCGCAGACCATGGCCCACCTTTCCTCCTGTACCGCATGCCCTGTAAACTGTACATTTAAAACCATTACGGCTGCGTCAGCGATAGGTACTTATTGCCGTAGCTGAATACTGGGCAAGCATAATATTTAAAACTGTATATGCTATCGACACGCTAAGAAGAAACCTCCCTTTCGAAAGTCGTCCACTGCTGGACATAGGCCACCCTCACGCGTCTCCACACTGATCAGTCATATGCGTTTCACATCTACTGACACAGACTTGACCAAGTCATCGCTCCTAGTGGGAGGCCTTTCAACGCAACGTCTTGCGGTTCGCAATCGCCAATCTAGAACTTTTCTGTCCATCGGCCATCCGTTTTGCGAGCAATGTGCACTGCCCACTGCCACTTAAGTTTGCCAATTCTTCGGGCTATGTCGGTAACCATGGTTCTCTTGCGGATCTCTACATTTCTGATTAGATCACGCAAGGAAATGCCGAGCATAGCCCTCTCCATTACCCTTTGGGTGACTTGCGTAAGCTTTCTGATGAGGCCCATTGTGGGCGACCACGTCATAGAGCCTTAAGTCATCACTGGCAACACACACATACATACCGAATTCAACAATATTTTCTCCTCGTTATAAGACTCACACGTCGACATAATTCATATTATTGTTATTATCGATAATACCGAGAATAATGGTCGGGTCAATAAAGTATATAATAAATACGTACAACTAATCAGTTCCCCCAACTAATCGCCCCAATATCGTTATTGTTTCAATGAGTCTTGAAATGGTAAAGAAATTATTCTACAATACACTGCTATTAGTGATAACTTGGGATAACGTGGTGGGTTAACGAGGAAATGAGTTATCCCCGATTTCTGAATTAATCATTTGAGGTTAATTTTTTGTCAAACTGTACATAACCCTGAAAACCTGTAAAAATTTAGAACTTATGTAGGGTTTGACACGTTCTTAACGCCATATACTCAATTACTATCTGATAATGCAATACTTACTCTGGATTTCTGATTTATGAATTCAAAGTTGAGTATTTGCCAATCTTTAGTTTAGCCTGAAAACAAGTCAACAATGGATTGTCCAGTTTAGGCCATACGTGAACACGACGACATAAAAAAACAAAAATAATGACGAAATGAATTAACACAGGAAAAAATCATTTTTCTTTATTGTCAATAGAACAATTTTGCTGCAACTGTATGGTGGGCCGTAGAATAGGCCGTATGCTGTGCACATGTAACCATTAATTGGTTTTTAAGTTGGGCAAGGTGTCAAGAACATATTAATCCAACTTCCCCATTTTCATAATTATTTACTATTAACTTATGAATCTGAATAATTAATATATTTTCATTAAAAAACATGTTTGTTGTCATACCTAACCTGTTTCAATTAAACGTAAGTAAATATCTAAATATACATCTTGATAAATCCGGATCAATAATCCGGTCAATGTGGCGACATGTGGGGGAGGCCTATGTCCAACAGTGAACGTCTTTCAGTCGATATGATGATTACATCTTGATACAAAAAATATCTATTTATCTATCTATACAAGAAGAAAGATTTGTATTTAACGAATAAACTTAAAAACTACTGGACTGATTTTTAAAAATTCTTTCACCGTTGGGAAGCTACACTATCCCCGGGTGATACTCGTATAGGCTACTTTTTATCCTTGTATTCCCACAGAAACGGGAACTATGTGGGTGAAGCCGCGAGGCGTCCGCTAGTTATTATATATATAAAAGTGAAAGTATGCATGTATGTTCCATTAAGACTCCGAAACGGTTGGATTGATTTCAAATATTCTTTCACCTTTGGGAATCTACACTATCCCCGGGTGCAATAGGCTACTTTAATCCCTTTATTCCCACGGGAACGGGCATTACGCGTGTAATACCGCACGGCGTCCGCTAACAAATAAAATATTATAAGCTGAAATATTCGCCCACGAGTGGCCATTATCCTGTAGAAACTGGACAACCCACTTTAGCATTTAAGTAGGGTTTGACACGTTCTTAATTCTGAATACTCTATTCAGAAACCAACCCTTATAGATTTAATCTATATAAGTCTTGTAAAAACAAATCAACATAATCATATGGTATGGTTTCTTTATGAATCGTCCCACTATATGCACAATACTACTAAAGTGTATAATATTATATGTGTTGATGTTTGTAAATCAATCAATCAACGACTCGAAGCCTGAACGGATTTGGATGAAACTTCGTATACAGGCAGACCATGTTTCGTTATGTCTACTGTATACATAAATACCTAATAAATGCGTCAGGAAATTGTGTTCATCATCATTTCAGCCGAAAGACGTCCACTGCTGAATGTAGGCGTCCCAAAAGCGTCGCCACACTGATCGATCCTGTACGTTCCGCATCCACCGGATTCTCCCAGCAGGTCATCGTTCCACCTAGAGGGAGGTGCCTTCCAACGCTACATCTTCCGGTACGCGGTCGTCACTCCAAAACTTTTCAGCCCCATCGACCGTCCGTTCTGCGAGAAATGTCAACTCTTTGGACTACATCGGTAACACTGGTTCTGAAACGGTGTTACTGTAGCCGAATACTGAGCCGACACTATTTGTCATCTCACTAAGAGGCCGCCTCTACGAGCGAGAGAATCGTGGTGATATTTCGTCGTGCCACGTATAATATCACCGCGATTATCTCGCTCGTGGAGGCGGCCCTTAAGAGCGTGAGTAGAAATACGTGGCACGGACGATAATATCACCGCGATTATCTCGCTCGTGGAGGCGGCCCCTAAGAAGTAGAAGAAGGACGTAATAATATCATGTATCTAATATTTACCTTAGTCCCCGTTACCAAGAAATAATTTCTGAATTTCAAGCAGGTACATTCACAATTAAAAGCAGCCAAAAATTCAAATAGAAAATATCGTTCCATGGTTTTGGAATTTAAAATTAATTTTACCTCAGGCCACCAATTAAATATTTATTGAAAACATTTGAGTGTTCCAATATTCCTGGCAGGCACAAACAATATTTGTAAATCCAATAAAATGGCACGGAATGTAAAGGGTCAAATGTATATTGAATTTAATCGTACGTTGAGCGACAAATAGTTGAAATACCACGATAAAAAGTCAAATAGATACAAAATGGAGTTTTTTTTTACTGTTAAAATATTAGTATACTTTTGCAGTTGCCTGTGGTTTTGCTGCCAAACTAGGTATTAGATTTTTATTTATAAGGGGAAAACAAACAGTGACACCTTACACAAACTATGATCAAATGTGTAACCAAATACATTTCCCACGGAATACACATAAAAAATATTGCATGCGATTTAATACTTTCATGGAGTCAAACCCTTTGTCTTACCGAATTAATTAATTAGTCTACAGGTCCCATGTAATATGGGCGAGCCTATTGCCATCACCCGGTCACAGATTCCGGGCTGCTTCTGAGAAAACCCAGATTAAAAAAAACCAATAACACTTTTTCCCTACCTGGGATTCGAATGCACTAGACCAACGAGGCAGTTACCGTTACTATTTATTTTGCAAGAAAGTGAGAAAAGAAAGAAAGAAAACAAAGATAATAAAGAAAGAATGAAAGAAAATAAAGAATAAAAGTAAAGCAAAGAAAGAAAAGAAGGATAAGAAGCGGAGCTTATAAATAAACTTGAGCGTTTGCAAAATATATGTATTCGTTTTGTTTTCAATCTTAAAAAGTATGACCATGTTTCTGGCTTTCGCAAGATACTCAAGTGGCTCCCAACTCGACTTCGCAGGAACTCTCGGATCTTGTGTCTGCTATTTAACATCCTTTACAATTCTAAAACGCCACCCTACCTCCGTGAACGCTTCTCCTACTTCCGTCCTGCGGATGCACCTGGCAGGTCGCATCTTAAGAATCTCCTTGATACCCCTTCCCACACAACCGACTTCTACTCCTACTCCTTAACTGTGCACGCTGTGCGTTTGTGGAACTTTCTGTCGCCTGACATTAGAGACTGCCAAACTATGTGCCAAACTCTTGCAGTTTTAACACTTGCAAAAGTAGAGTGAAAGAACACTACCTTTCCATTCCGTCATAGTTGCATATAATATGTATAATTATCTTTTTTATATTTGTTTAGTTTTTATTGTTATGATATGTATACTTATATGTATTAATATGACAGTATATTTTATTTCTTATATTGTAAATTACATAACTCTGAATTGTTTTATTTATTTTTCCCCTCCCACACAATGTCTACATCTCTTTTTTTATTATATTCCTTTCGCAGGTATGCTGGAAGAGATTTCATTAGAAATAAGCTGCACCTCTGTACCTTTTTTTGTTCTTTCTTCTTGTCCTTGTATTACGTGTGTGTGCAAAAATTGTTAAATAAATATAAAAAAAGAAGAAATAAAAGAAAGACAAACAAAAAAAAAGATAATTGTTTATTCGCCACAAAAACTACTTACTTGGAAGTTTTTGATTTTTCCTTAAATTAACGATAGTTTTAGTAAGTACTCAAAATTATGTTATTAATTATAATAAGATTAAAATAAAAACCAAATTTGAGTAACTCAAAAGAACTTACTACACTAACACCACTTAACTTACTGAAGTTACATACTTTTTTACTTCAAAAGAATGAAAGCTGCATTACTGCACTATCAAAACAGTATCTAACTCCTATATCTTTTAATAAGAGCAATCTAACCATTTCAATAAATGTAATGATCCATATAGGAACGGTTAACTTTTCCACGTTGCATTGTACACTGTCGAGCATTTTAATGGGCACCACAAATTGCCCTGAGTGCCTCCACATCCACTAGAATTGAATAGCAGGTATCTTTGTGTACTGTGTGGGCTTTTCACGTGAATGTCGGTACACTCGAGGCCATTTTAATTGACCAATTATACACTCTATAGATTCTTCCGATGAATGAAAAGAGGTTGTAAACATCTGCTAGTTAGGCATTTTTCGAATTTAAGAAAAGTTCCCACGTTGTTCGTATAGGAAAAAATTGTACATGGTAACTGGGAAGTAAACTTACTAAAGTTACCTATTAAATGAAGATAAATTCAGTTTTTAAAAGAAGATAACTAAGTTCGTGACGGGTTACGTATATAAAAGTGTATTCACTACAGCTTCTTAAGCAGTCGGGTTTTTGATTTTTAAATTAGCTTTTTTTACGTACAACTTTTTAGTGAATATTTTTTTACCCGGCTGGGTTATTTTATAAATACTTTTAAACATATAAGTGTTGTATATTTTTGTAATCACTTCTAAAAATCCTTAATTTTGATACCCCACTCGATGGGTTGCGCAGAAAAAATTAATTGCAACCTCTACAATATGGCGCCCGAAATCCGCCATGTTTCTTTACTTTCAACGGCACTTACCTAAGAACACTTGGGCAGCCAAGACCTATCTAAAGATGTCTTAATTATAAAAATCCGTTTAGTGGTTTGAAAGATACGAGGTAATATAGAATATTACATACATACAAACATACGTACAAGATACGCGCGAAAAACATAACCCTTTCCTTGCAGCCGGGTAAAAAAACTATCGACTCATTTTTTATTTCATGCTACATAATTTGTCTAGTAGTAGATACGTACGCTTCGATTGACAATCTATTATATGACACGATATCTTGCGAAAACGCCTCAGTTCAAACAGTAAAACACCCATAACTTTAGAACGGCTGAACCGATTATCATCAAACATAGCTATGAACACTCTCGATAACGCACATTTCAAACAAATAATAAGAAATCAAAATCGGTTAATCCGTTTAGGAGCTATGATGCCACAGGCAGATACACAAAAACTCATATACACAAACACACAGGTACACACGTCAAACTTAAAACACCCCTATTTTTCCGTCGAGGATTAAACACTACGGCTAATTAATAAAAAAACTGAATCAAGATTGCAATTTTTATAAGCAAAAAATAACAACAACACACTACTAATATCGTAAATAAAATACAAATTAACAAAAGCAAAGTGACAGCTTCATTAAGTATTTAAGAAGATGTCTCTACAAGAAAAGTTAATCGGACGATGCTTGGATAGTTTAATCCACAACTTTAATTTATTATCTTTTGAGTAGAAGAACTTCTGAACTGAGTGAAAAGTATTTCTCATTAATTTGAGCCTTATCTTTATAACAACAGCTATAAATTATGTTGTTTTGGCACAATTTTTATTAATGGCACAACACTATAAGCCGCATACACATGATATTTTAGACTGATTGTGAGGAACAATACTAATGATACACGACCGAATATCGAAACAAGCAAAAGTTACAAATTTTTCATCATCATCATCATCAGCCCTTTTAATGTTCCCACTGCTGTCATCACTGCTCTCCACTAGGTCACCACTGCTCTTAAAAGTTTCATAAAGCTTCATAATGTATGACAGACATCATATATTCTAAATAAATAATAATAACTAGACAATGGGATAGAACACGCTTAAAATAAATAAAGTAATAGGCAGTATCAAAGCTATTGATACCTAATCCTATATTTCTTTAAAAACCTTAAATCCAGGTATAACCTGGCTTACTAACTAATTCAAATTAAAATGCACTCTAAAACAATAAATATCAACAGATAAGCCACGCTCTCCGAATTAGAATAACTCTGAGTGGCCTTAAAGAGGTTTTTCATCAAAGAAATCCTATGTTTTATTACTAAAACGTAGACTTATCTTCGCCTTGTATTGGTTCAGGAGCCTTTATCCTAAAAAGGAATATTAATAAAAACCTCATTTTGTGGACATTCTCGTCCTTTCTGTCCGGTCTGTGTACCGTGCACGCACGATTTAACTTCAGCTTTTTTTATCGAAACATAGAGAGAGCACCTCAATCGTCTATGTCTCTTGATTCTTTTTTTTTGTTTGAATTTCGAATTTGGTTAGGTTTGTTTGAAATTAGAATGTGGTTTTCAGACTAATTTGGGTTGGGTTGTTTTGTTAACATTGGCTGTAGCTTGATTAATTTAAACATGCAATCAGTTGCTATTCAATCACAATACCTAATCACTAAATAAGTAAACACGTCTCTCATGACGGATTAATTGAATAAAATATTAATTTCAGCACAAACCCAAAACAAAACTTTTATTAATTAAGTTATTCAATCCGAAAATTAAATATGCATTAGGATAAGCGCCTGTTTGAATGCAGGTAAGAAATTAATAACACAGCCCGAACATAACACCGAAAATTAACATAAATTGGATTAAACTAAGAAAAACTCTGTCGTATTAACAAAGACGAGAAAGTAATCAAGAAAATTTAAATTAAATTAGCTGGTGAAAGTCATTAAAGCACCAAGACACCGGTTAACTGGGACCCGACGAAAGCCGAAGTTAAACGAAGTCTCTTCGGCCACTCGGTTATTTCATAATCGAAGCTAAACAAAAATAAAACACTCCAAAGAATAAAGTTTGAAAGAAACAGCGGGGCTTTTTATCGAAGGAAAGTGAAAAAATGCTCTACAAGCGTTTTGTTTCAATCGTGTTAAAGAAGATAAAAGTAGGTTTATTCAATAATTCGATGGCTATTAAGGTTATCTGGGAATTTGTTGGTTTGACATCCGTAAATGAAACCTTAAAAAATAAAATATTATAACGAAACCGAATCACCTAAAATGCCATGAAAATGCAGTTCTTGGATATGTCTCTAAACCCTTTCAATTAAAAATCCCAATTCAAATATTTTGTTGAAAACAGTAAAGCTAATTTATAAAAACGTAATAGATAATAGCCGACGATTTCGTCCGACACTTCGGAACATAGCAACCCGGAATCTGAGTAGCCTCGGATTTCTTCCACAACAGTTTCAAGTTCCTTTAGATTTAAACTTATCTGACGGAGCGCTCCTCGAGATATTTCGAAGACTACTAATACTTTTGATGCTGAAACATTAACTATATTGTACCTATAATTCTTGGGCTTTCTGAGCAATCTACTTGGTTAGTCTTACAGTGTTTTTCTTAGAATATGATGTTAACTGATTCTTAGCAAAGGTTTGAGTTGCGTTACTTTTGATGAATAAACTTACCTGCTGTTTGCTGTAGGCAAATTGGTTGGTCTAGTTTTAGGCATGAACTAAAGTAAATTAATATAAAGGCCTTTGACTCTATATCATATGACACGCGAAGCATTTGACGCATCTGGGAAGCATTAAGATCACAGAATATAATAGAAAAAATATATAATTATACTTAAGAATAACTATGCCAACAGTACAAGTAGAGTCAAGCTAGATAGAATAGGGGAAAACATCAACATAAATAGGGGCGTGACACAAGGTGACCCGATCTCTCCAAAAATCTTCATAGGTGTCTTACAAAATATAATGGTAAACTTGCCATGGTCTACGCAGGGCATCAGCATAAACGGGAATTTTCTAAGCCATCTCAGATTCACCGACGACATCATTCTATTCTCGGAATCGGGACCAAAACTAGACAAAAATATATACGACCTATACCTTGCTAGTGCAAGAGTTGGATTAGAAATTAACCCATATAATAGACGAAAACCATGACTTACCCCACGAGACGCCAATCTCGATAAATAATATCCGTCTCGAATTCGTAGATAAATACGTCTACATAGGCAAACAGATATCTTTTAGCAAAGGAAGGGGTGCTGAAGAAATAGAAAGAAGAGTAGCGATCACCAGGAAGAAGTACTGGGCTCATAAAGAAATATTAAAATCGCTACTTGCACTGCCTTTTTGGTCCCGCACAGGGTTTTTATTTTATCATTGTTTAAGTGTATGCTTATTTTCTCGTGTCTCCTGTGCGGGTCACAAATAAATATTTTTCTTTCTTTCTTTCTTTTCTTTACTGCCTACCAAGAAGATTGTTATGGACTCTGCAATTCTACCATGCCTCACCTCATCATCTGCCTAGCCTTTTCCCAATTGCTGTTGGGGTCGGCTTCCAGTCTTACTGGATTCAGCTGAGTACCAGTGTTTTACATTGGGCGACTGCCTATCTGACCTCCACAACCCAGTAACTGGGTAACACGGTACCCCTTGGCAAGACTGGTGTCAGATCTCAAGCTTGTGACTACCCGTAACGACTGTCAAAGATCTTCAAATGACAGCCGGGAACAACGGCTTAACGTGCTTTTCGAGGCACGGAGTAAACTCGGAATGTTGAAATGGTCACCCATCCACGGACCGACCTCGGCAAGCGTTGCTTAACCTTGAAGATCGACCCGTGCGGCTGTTTTTATTTAGCCACGAGCTCCTCTACCATGCCTCACCTACGGATGCCAAACCTGGACAATCGATCTAAAAACTAAAAACAAAATCCAGACTACTTAGAGAAGAATGGAGAGAAGTTGTCTAGGCTTAAAAATAAAAGACAAAGTGAGAAATGCAGACATCCGAATGAAAACAAAAATAACCGATGCTCTTAATTTCTGCCTTCAAAGAAAGTGGAAATGGGCAGGGCACGTGGCCAGGTATACCAACGACGGATGGACACAGAGAATTATGAAATGGTTGGGCCAGAATGAGGGGCCGGCCTTGTGCTAGATGGACAGACGAAATAGTGGGATTGGTGGGCCGATGATGGCTAGAGACTGCAAAACGCAGAGAAAAGTGGAATTCCTTGGAGGAGGCTTTTACCTGAAAGGGATCCATATAAACATAAAAAATGGATAGCAATATTATTTTTATCATAATTATTTAATCACTTTTTATAAATATAATTTATAATAATGTTTCATATATTATCTAATAAATTTTTCAATTATTATTTAATATGTTATTTAAATTATTATCAAGAACAATTTTCAATAATTTTATTTAAAAATAAAACAATTATTACACAAACAGTGATAAAAATGAAAAAAATGAAAAAAAACTCAAAAAATGAAAAAAAACTCAAGCCTGTCACAGTAGGCCGTGCTCGCTCGGCAAGAACACATAGGGCTCCAGCTGCAGTGGCTTGAAGTGGACCATGGTGACATGAGTTACGATGACTGTCGTAGTTGAGAGAATTGGTATGATCACCGCTATGGCGAGAGCTTTCTTGTAGAGATTCAATCGGAGTGTACGGCCTGATAGCTGCTTGTAGACCATCTGCGATAATGTCGAGGATTAAGTAAAAATGGGACCTTATTTTCTAGTTTAATATAAAATGAATATCACGCAACCACGGACAAATTGGAGAAGACCGAGAGGTTTCTTATGCCTAAGTAAAATCACATTCAAATCCAACACGGGACACATGCATAAAGTAGCTCATCCAAAAGCCAGTTTTATTATTAAAAAAAAACTCTAACCTCAAAATCCACCCATCCGGTGAGAACATTCGCGATTTTTCTCGTTTCGTACCACAAGATCGGGACCGCAATCATCGGGCACAATATACCGTAAAAAGGTATTCAATGACAGCCTCCTCGAACTTGCCTTCTGCTGTTCTTAAGATCTGGACTTTGTGCAAAGATAGATATAGAACGTAGCTGACCAGAGAACAGAACACGAGGACAGAGTACAGCATCGAAGACGACGCTATATGGAACTGGTTAACACACGACGATGGTCGCGTAATCGGCAGAACTCCCATCACTCTCAGTATGTTAAACACTGGCTTTATGTTCTCATAGATAATATCATTAGAAATTATTGGCTCTACGAGATTATTCCTCTTTGGAGCTACGGCATTCGCCGAAATCGGTTTCACTGGCGTTCGAACAGGCGTAACATCTAAGAAAATGATCTTATTTTTCGGCCTCTCATTCATCTGAACAGGAAAGCCATTCGGTATGGGTACCGTCGTAGGAAACAAACTGTTACTGGTAGTACGACATCTTTGAGGCGTATCTTTCAGTTTATGACCGCCGTCTGGATGGTGATGCTCTACACTGACTGAATAGAGTTTTTACTTGAGGAGGAAGCTTAACGAGGCATGGGCGGCGGCACATCGTCATATTTCAAAGGCTGACAAGTTGATTGTGGCTACGTAAGCACTGAGTCGACCTTGCATTAAGTTTTCATTGGCTGCGTCACCTTGAGCGAGACCTTCGATATTTTACACGTCATTTGACAACATGTCATCTGTTACCTCTTACTTCATGCAGGTAGGTATAGGGTGCATGGCGGCGCGTGGCGAGACGGTACGTAGGCCGTTAGTTTCCTACGAGACGAAGAATTCAAACAATTAGACTTGACCATTTGGCCTTAAGCTTCTAGGTTTCGTAATTTTTGAATACCAGTGTAAACATTCATAGTGAAATTGTGCAATTTGATCGACACTTTGTGAAGAACCGGGCTTCACCAGCAACTTATAAATATACCCTGCTATTTTGACCCTTTAATTTGAATACAAGTTGATTATCACTGGCAAGAATTGATGAGAAATACTGCGAGTAAAATATAAAATAAGAAAGTACGAGTAATGAACTGCCAGCAATAAAATACGCGGCGATTTACGATGTCGTTGCTGCAATATCCTAAAGATGTTAATTAAATTATTTATCAACCTTGGAAAATGAAGGGAGATTTTCCTATCAGTGTATCCGGGCCAATTTACCTAATCCTCGATTAACCCGGCCGCGATGCAGCTAAATTTGATTGTGAGGCTTAAGAAAGCCCTGCGGCCAACCTTTCTTCATGATTGCTCTCTGAGGAGCGGACCTATATATCTGGATGCTCGGCAAACAACCTCTACGTTCATTGGTAGGTTTATCTTGGATTACATGAAATAAGACGGGACTCAGAAATTACGACTGCAGAAGGGATGGTATCCGCGTTGATCATTCATTTTATTCTGTTTTTACTAGCGTTTTGTTAGATTACGGCAGTAAAAGAGTTAGAGCAAAGAGCAAAAGTCTAGCTAGTTAACCAATACGGGCAAAACACATTTTCACTCGCTTCCCTTTAATATTTTGCGTCAAATAAATCCCTCAATATACCGTCAGGCAGTCAAAGGTGTAATATTCTGAAAGTTTTTCACCTACACCACGCGAATTTTTGCACTGCGGGCGGAAAAGTAGGTACCTACTTACCTACCGTAAATTTTCTTGGTCGTAATATAGAGCGATGCGACGGAGGCTGGCATATTGAAATCTCAGCAAGTCTCGAGCTTCGAGTGGTCCCGTCAGTCACACACCCTCTCAGGTTTGATCCTCGCGTTCATCGATAATATTCCCTCCGTATGATTTATATCCTCAAATATTTGCCGGCGTTTATATGAAAACAATGACTGGGCCGACCTTTGTTACCAGTCGAAAAGTTTTGTTTGGGTTCCTGGCTAACAATTTTTTCTTTTGAAAAGTTTGGGATTGTGTTTAACCCTTTAAGTTTTTGTTTTGTTATATTTTCCCTTGGAAAAACATTTTCATTATGTTTTAAATGGGCTTCAGTTTCAGTGTCATAGCTACATGTAGTTGGGTCGCGGATAAATTTGAAAGAGAGTTACCGCGGCCCTGGCTCAAGCAACTGAAGGAACACGGGTGGGTTTTAGTCAGTAAAAGTCTGACACGCCCTCCCACTTCACCCAGAGTGGGAGAAGTCATTGGATAAATAGACAAATAAAAAAAAAAGATGTACCTGTAGTTAAGTTATTTTTTTTTAAGTTTGCCTTAAAAAAATGTAACTAACTACAGGTTCATTTTTTTTTCCAATGACTTGTCATTTTCTCAACGACTTAGGCGTTTTATAAGAACAAGGTAGCAGTAGGCTCACTAGTTAACCGACTTCGCAAAAAGGAGGAGGTTATCAATTCGACTGTATTTTTTTTAATGTGTGTTGTTACCTCAGAACTTTTTATTGGGTGAACCGATTTTGATGATTCTTTTTTTATTTGAACGCTGGTGCTTGTCATGTGGTTGGTGGTGCCCATTTAATTTTCATCAAGATCTGATGAAGAACTTCGGCGATATACATCAGAACTCTTCAATAAATGACGGCAAATCACTCGGGATAGCTGCAATCGCATGTCTGTTTATTGTTTACACAATTTCATAACTGGTACGCTAAAGGGGTACGCAGGTGTGACCAGTTCACCCTGGTATACTCTCATTCCACAGTTTTGTTTAAGTTTCATATTATTGGGTTAATCTATTCTGGTTTCACTTTGGGCATTATAGGTAGCTAGCCTAAAGAACAGCAGCCTAATTGTGTAAGAGAATTCGGCAAAGGAAACAATCTGGTTCTTTCCCAAAAACACACACATACACAAAAAAGTTGAATCTTTATTCAACCAGAAAAAGAACCAGATGGTTTCCGTTGCCGAATTTACTTACGCAATTAGGCTGCAGGTCCATTATGTACCAAATTTAAAAAGTGAAAAATAAAAAAAACTTTTTACAAAAATTACAACCGGCTTCCAAAAAATTTCGGAAGTCGGGGTCAAAAAACGAAGAAACGAAAACAGGAACACCGACTTCTGAAATTGAAGTTATTTTTCAGTTTGTAGTGTTTTTGTTTGGAAGTCAGTTGTAATTTTTGTAAAACGCATTTTTTTTCTGACAAAATTTCCAGACATGATATAAATTTTCATAATGACAAAGAAACTTCAGAAGAAAAAAGAACAGTGTAAAATATTGTTTCTCTGGATAACCTAACTTAATTTTGCAATTGTATTTCCATTTTCTGTAGCCACTCGTGCCACAGAATGAATACCTAATTAATATCGCTAGAACTTGTTCGTGTTCAAGGAAAAAGTAAAAAAACGTATGCAGTCTAATCCGACCACGTCGTAACTAAATGGTTGAATAATAACTGGATTATTCTGTCACTATATGTTATTTAAAAGTTTGTTAGTGACGCCAGCTCTCAAGTCTTTGTTGCCGAAAGTTATGGGCAAAGTGTTGTATGACAAAACTTTGTAACAACTGCCATGAATGACGATATTGTGCCATATACTTTGCCATCCGCTTGCTTGTGCAACGAATGTGCGGCGGTGGCCCGCGTTGCCACTGAATTGTGTTGTTTGTATACATTGTTATACGAGCGCTAATCGCGATAAACTGCCTCGCAGTTTGGTGGGTTTTTTTAATTTTAAGAACATATGTATTTTTCAAAATAAACGATTTATATTTTATTAATTTATTGCGAAGGATGGAAAATAAGGAGAGACTTTCATGTGAATCTATCATCTGGAAAATCAAAATGTTTTAATATAGATTCATCAAACGACTGAAGGATAACTTGAACACATAGTTTTGGGATTCTACCAAATATCTTTGTGTAATGTATTACAAAGATTCCCTGGAAACAAAATCTTAAGGATAAAAATTTCATGGAAATCAACAGTTATTAAGTTTTCAGTATGGCAGGATGTTACATTATTGTAATGGTAGGTAAAAAAAAAAAAAAAAAATTTTCAATCTGAATATTAGTTATCTATATGTCTATATCTATACTTATAACTAATAATATTATAAAGAGGTATGATTTGTATTTTTATATGTAACGAATAAACTTAAAAACTACTGGACTGATTTCAAAAGTTTTTCACCGTTGGGAAGTAACACTATCCCCGGGTGACATTGGGCTACTTTTTATCCCTGTATTCCCATGGGAACGGGAACTACGCGGGTGAAACCGCGAGGCGTAATAAGTAAAGAAACAAAAGACACTAGCTTGAAAATATTGGAAAAATACAACTTGTCATTTGTTGAAAGAGGAAAAAAATCTGGTGTAATCACGGGCAAATCAGCAAAGCTTCAGCCGTTGTTCATCTAGCCAACATTCAGATTAATGAATATACTTTTTTTAATCTGTCATTTGTCGCTTATTGTCTGATTCAAAGAGCCTCAGTAATTAGTGCCTGTTGTCTCTGGTACCAGCGTATATTTATAATTTAAATACTAAAAATTTCGTAGAGAAATTTAGCGTGTCAAGCGTGTATTTGCCGGTTTATTTTTGATTGAGGTACAAAAAAACTTTAGCTAGATCAGTCAAGACAATAGTCATCCTAATAACATTTGATTCTTTTTTTGTGTTTATCATTGCAAAACAGATGAATATTAAAGTTTTTTTGTTCTAAAAACGAATGTTATTTACGCAGGTAGGTAGATAATCAACTTACCTCCGGCAAATAATATCAATTAGACATACTTAACTAATTATATTAAAAAGACCATGTGTGTTACTTACGCTTCTTATAAAAGCGACTTCCTCCTTAAATCTTGCCCAACTAACGAGGGATAATAATAAGAACAAGTTTATACTGCGAGATTAGAGAAGATTAGATTGGTACAATTGGAGGCGTTATAAGTAGGTTGGTACTCGTAGGATTCTCGAAGTAAAGTACCTATGTAAGACATAAGGTACCGAGAGCTCGCAGAGATAATTCCAGCAATAATTGGTGAAAGGCCCCTTGTGTGGGAATGTAATGGTTTGTCCGATGGAGCTAGTCTACTTAGGCTGTAATATTCATTGATCAAGCATAGAGGCTTTCGCAGACAGTGGTAAGTGAAAAACTAAGTGACGACGATACGAAATCGCATTTTGTAAAATTGTTCTACGGGTATGTCCACAGAAATCTTTGTGTGTTGATTCAAAACTCGCTCGTGTACTGAAAAAACTGTAGAATTGGATATGGTTGACCTTGTAACTGCTTTACCACTTTGTCAACCACTCCCGGTAAATTTGAACTTCACTGAGAACTTCACTAAGGTAGAAAGAGTATATGTACTCTATCTACCTCTACTCTCATATATGTATCTCCCAAAGACAAATATGGCTATTTGCATATTATGTTCTTTAAAGAATGGCAACCTCCGCCAATCATATTTGATCAAAACAACTGGCAGTTATTTTTTAATCTTGACGACCCTTAATAAAAATTATATGATGAACTAGTTAAGTACCAATAAGTAAAGTGGTCGCATAAAAAAGGTTTGATCTTAGCTAAAAGCCAGTCAAGGTTCATTAAGATTATGACGAACCTTTTTACCTGCCGTGTCACGGAACCATAACCCGGCTAAGTCGCTAAGATGTTATTTTTCCCAATAGACCCGTCCGCACCAATCGATACTGTTGGGTTAATTTATTTCTGGATCTTTTGGGACATAAATGGTACGGTACTCTTCTACCTTGTGGTGATGGTAAATTTAATATAATAGTTAAATTTTGTTGGTCAATTTCTTCGCCACTTCCACGGCATCTTTGGTAGCAGCACATTGGCTGCAGGTTTAACGAAATTAAGAAATAAATCTGAATAAAGAATCTGAAGTTGAATATTTTCTCTCTCAAAATCTTTACTTTGGCCTGAAAATCAGTCAAACCTTGGCATTAAGGTAGCGTTTGACAAGTTCTTTACACCAAATACTAAATTCAGAAACCGGGCCAAAGTCTGCATTGTAGTTCCACATTTGTCACCCTTACTTCGGCATTCTTCAGCCATTTCTTTGAGAGTGCCCCAAGTGGGCGAATATAAAGCAGTTTGTTTTTTTTCAAAATGCGTTATATTTCCCCATTTGGGTCGCAGCTAATAAGCTTAAGTATGAACAATCGACTAATCACATTGTGGTATTTATTCAAGATTTACTTACGTTTCATAACACTCCACAAACCATCTTCATATCTTTTGATATTGTATCAATTTTATTAACTCTTTTATAAGTATTGTTTGATATTCTTATTACCTGTAAAGCATATTTTTAGTTATTTCTGCCTGTAAAGCTGCCCACGTCGTACGAAGCCGGCTCTTAATTTTAACCTTTTATTTTAATTTTATTAACATGGCTTAACGTAACGTTACAACATGCGAGATGAAAGACGCGATGTGGATTTCCGTCTATGTGATTGTTCGATTGTTCATACCCTTTTCCTTGCTGAATTAACTTTCGCAATAAGGCTTTCAAAACAAACATCCGTTCAGTTACGCTTGGGTGCCCTATAACTCAGAACCTTGCATTTGACCGAGATAAATAGCTTATTTTAATCAGTAAATTTTAAAATTGGATAAGTACTACAGAGAATACCTCTTACAAACAAACAAAGAATTTTATCTTCTTCTAATATTAGTTTGAACAATCACATTCCAATCCTTTAGCCCTTAGAGATGTACAACAAAAACCGAATAAACACAAACCAGTCCAAGAGAATCGGTTAATGGTACAAACCATATTTATCGTATCTGTCCCACGGGATAAATTTCCCATTCGTAGGGAAGGCGCAAGGGGTTTTTGCTCCAGTGTAACTAAGTGAGGGACGATTGGTATTATCAGGGTCCTTCGAGGCTTATCGCAGAACCGCAGTATGATGTGAGTTAACTGGAATTGATATAGATGCGATGGTGTGCCTTGTCGATAGATAAGATATAGTGAGGAAGAGATAAATAGTGATATAAGTTCAATGTTATTCAGAAATGAGGATAGTTTGATATGTTTTGAGAACTTATTTGTTGGCTTGTTTTTGAGGCAGGTTAGTTAGTAATGAAGGAAAATCACGTTTAATTTTGTTTCTTCAAGTGAAGCCTGAAATTCTAGTAAATACATACATTAAGGGTTGGTTGGCTTAAATTGGGCCCCTTCACACAAAAACAATGTAATTCGATTACTACGACAAAACTTGTTTTTACCGATTAAAAAAAAGGTGGTTATCAATTCGATACGTATATATGTAATATTGTTGGAATTGCACAATATTCACATTTATGTTACTCTATATGGGCCTATAAACATGTGTGCCCAATTTCATAACTGTATGTATGTATGTTTGACGTTGCATTTCTCCGAAACTACTAATCGCATCGTGATGATAATTAATTTTTATTGGATTAAGTATCTTTCAACTTAGGAAATAGTGCAAGTTTGGAATATAATGTGGAACATACAATCGAACTCCTTATCGACAAACAGCACAAATGAGTAAAATGAGTTATTATGGGTATTTTTTGAAATCCTATAGGTAACTTACTATAGAACTTCCTATTTTTTTTTGTGATGGGGCACCAAAACTAAAAACACAGAAATAAAAAAAGTACAAAATAACTTTCGTTGCGGAAGTCGGTCTCTTTGGTACCTCATGCTTTTATCATTTTACGAAACCAACTTGGTTTTTTTGGTGAAACAGTTTTTTTGTATTATTTTATAAAATTAGTTTTTAGTAACTAAAGTTTGCTTTTTAAAGCTAAAAAAATATGTTATACACTAACGTGTTCTTCTTCCATAATTCTCTATTAGTTAACCGGGCCTTTCTAAACAAGTAGACCCAGGTTTTTTATCACAGCAAATTAAAGTTGGTTATAAAAATACGTTTAAAGTCTATCTTGGACATAGCTGCCAACGGTGAAGTAAAAAGATCGTATGGAAACCTGGACCGTAATTAGCTTTGATTTTCAATTTGTGTGTGGATCAAGGAGTCTTTCCGGATCTAATGAAATATAGTAAGGTTATACCACTTTTTAAATCCGGGGACAGTAAAGACACAAATAATTATAGACCAGTGTCCGTGTTGCCGGTTTTCAGCAAGGCATTTGAAAAGATAATGCTCAATCAAATGCTCATTCATTTTAATACGAATAACATCTTACATGATAAACAGTATGGTTTCACCAAAGGACGTTGTACAACTGACGCTGGTGTCACCCTATTAAAACACATATTTAATGCGTGGGAAGAGTCGCAGGATGCCATAGGTATCTTCTGCGACCTGTCGAAGGCGTTTGATTGCGTTAATCATGAAACATTACTTCTGAAACTTGAGCATTACGGGCTAGGTCAATTAGCATTAAAATAAATAAAATAAAAAAATAAAAATAGCCTTTAATCTCTGATTTTGTTTTTACATTTCTTACTAACTAGCCGTATTACTAATTTTCCTATTGCTAATACTTAGTTCTATTTTACACAATATGTTCTTAAAAAATTGGTAACACCAGCATTAATTCATCAATTCAATCCATCAGGTTGTCCTCCCTGGACATAGGCCTCCTCTAGAATTCGCCATTTATGTCTGTCCATTGCTGATCTGCGCCATCCTTGTGGTAGGTCATCTTCCCATCTTCTTTGTGGCCTTCCTCTTGTTCTCTTTACATCTCTGGGGTACCAGGATATGACCTCCTTGGTCCATTTTTCTTTGGCAGATCTAATCACATGACCAATCCAACGCCATTTAAGTCTCTTGATTTTCTTTGAGACATCTGTCACACCTGTGGTCTTTCTGATTTTGGTTAGTCTCCACTTGTCTTTCAGCTTGGTGTGTAGCATGCTTCTCTCTATCCCCTGTTGGCATACCTTTAATTTTTGGCTGTGAGCCTTTGTCAGGCCCCAGGTTTGGCACCCGTAAGTAAGTATTGGTAGGATGCACATGTTGAATACTTTACGCTTGATTGGCATTGGAGTGTTTTTGTTCTTCAATATTTCTTTCAGCGACCAGTAGCGAGCCCAGGTGTTATTTACCCGTATTTGCAATTCATTGTCCATCTGCAAGTTTGGTGCAATTATTTGACCCAAATAGGTGTAGTCATTCACATACTCAATGTCATGGTCATTTACACAGATTCTTTGGTGATGACTATTGGTCATAACCTTTGTTTTGGTTGTGTTCATGGTCAGACCTGCTTTTTGACTCTCTGTTGTCAGTTGTAAGAGCATTTCCTGTAGAGTGACTGGGTCCTCGGCGAACAGTACCAAGTCGTCTGCAAATCGCAGGTGTGACAGCCTACATCCATTAATATTTATGCCCCACCTTTCCCAATCTAGCTTTCTGAAAATTTCCTCTAATACAGCCAAAAAAAGTTTGGGAGACAGAGGATCCCCTTGTCTGACTCCTTTTTGGATTTTAAATTCTTCTCCAATTTTTTCTAATTGTACTTTTGCCGTGCTGTTGCTGTATATATTCCTTATAAGTCTAATGTACTTGTTTTCTATTCCTTGATTTTCCAAAGCCTTATATATGTAGTTGTGAGATAGGGAGTCAAATGCCTTGTTATAGTCTACAAAAGAAATATAATATAGTTTTCTGTATTCCTTGTATTTTTCAGTTACCTGTTTCACTACATGTATGTGGTCAACTGTTGAAAAATCAGCTCTGAAGCCTGCCTGTTCTCTTGGTTGTTCTGCGTCTAGTCGTTTAGTGAGCCTGCCTAAGATTATTTTTGAAAAAACTTTGTATATATTTGTCATGAGGCTGATAGGTCTGTAGTTGTCTATTTTGTCTTTATCGCCCTTTTTGTGGATCAGTACTATGGTTGACTTCGTCCATTGTTCCGGAATAAATTCATTATCTTTGATTTTGTTAAATAGACTAGTGAGTGGTTTTAGTATTGCACCCAGTGACGCTTTTAGCATTTCATTGGTTATTCTATCTTCTCCTGGGGCTTTGTCATTCTTTTGTGACAATATGGCTTGCCTCGTTTCGCTTTCTAATATGTAAGGTACCTCTTCTTCTTGGTTTGGGTTTTCGATTACTGCTGATAATTCGGATGAACTGTAAAGGCTTTTGTAGAAGGCCGTAGCGATTTTGCTGATCGTTGTTCCTTTTGAGGTTGTGTATTCCTTGTTTTCTTTATTTTTTCCCTTCATTTTCGGTATCCAAGACGTATGATCCTTAAGTTTCTTCAGGATCTTCTTTTGATTCCTCCTGTTTTTTCGATTTCAGATTGAATGCTGTCGAAACGTATTTGCTTGTTATGGCCTCTTATACTTGATGTGATATTTTTACTTAATGCTTCTATCTTTTTAATATTCTTTCTCCTGTCTACAAACAGTTCTCCTCTTTCTTTTATCAGGGTTCTTGCGTTATCTCCTATTTTGACCATTTTGTTTAACTTGCTCATGTGCCTCAATTCGGTTCCCAGATTAGATAATATTTTTTCGAGTTTATTATAGTTTTCCTGAATTGAGTCGTTATTTTTAATTTTTTCCATGTGCCCTTTTACTTTATCTAGGATACTTTCTGGGATTGGAGGCCCTATTTGATCTGATCTGGTTTTTATGTGTTTCCTTGTTCTTTTTTTGTTTGTGATTGTGACTAAAGTACCTCTAACCATTCTATGGTTTGTGCTGAAGTTTAGCTTATTTACTATGCCTACATCATTGAATAATCCTGGGGTGTTAGTTAATATGAAATCAATTTCATTTTTGGTTTTGCCATCAGGTGAAATCCATGTCCATTTTCTGCTTGTTTTTTTGTTATACAAGTTTAATTGTTTTAGTGTTTAGTGTTTTAAATGAACACCTATTGTGTTCATTATCCTTAAATTATATTCGAGAGCAAGGTCTATGAGTTTTTGTCCATTTTTATTACGCCTACCTTGACTGTAGAGTCCGATGATGTTATTTTCTCCATTTTGTTGGCTACCTATTTGGCTGTTGAAATCTCCCATTATAATCTTATTTTTGTTGGTTTCTTCAATAGCATCTTGTAGTGATGTATAGAATAAGTTCTTATCTTCGTGTCGCTTGCATTCTCTGTGGGCGCATAAACTTGTATTATGGACCATGGCTCCTTTCCTTCTTGTATAGTCATGTCCAAAATGGCTATTCTTTCCGATTTGCTTCTAAATTGTATTATGGCCTCTTTTAGATGCTTTTTGACGATAAAGCCTACCCCATGTAGCCCCTTTGTTTCTCCCTTATAGTAGAATATGTAGTCATCATGCTCTCTCACTTCTTCTCCTAGTCGTCGTACTTCGCTCAATCCTATAACGTCCCAGTTTATTCATTGTAATGCGTGTTCGAGTTCTACCAGTCTATCATCTGTTCTGAGTGTCCTTGTATTAAGGGTTGCTATAAATAGTTTATTTTTATCTTTTCTTTGTGTTGTTTTTATTAAAGGTTTAGTTTTCAATGTTTTTCTCGTTTGTTGCTTATTTTCTAGAGGGTGGTGGTCTAACGTCCCAAGGTGACCAGCCTGGTTGGGACTTGTTCTTGTGGTTGTGTTATTTTTCGTTTGGTTTCGTTTGGTTTTGGTTTTCCGTTCGGTGCTGGTGTTAATTAATTGCTAATTCACGCTGCTAGTTCCGCTGAAGGAGAAGGATCTTGCTTTGTCGAAATAGCTGACTCTGCTCATTTTAGTCTTGTTGGTGTTTTTTGCTTTCTCATCTCAATCATCATGTGATTGGCGACCTTGTAGGCGACCGCTTCCTTTTATCTTTCTTTCCTTTTATTACTAGTCGATCGTAGTTAATATATCCCTCATTGCCCTTGTCTAGTTCTTCCTTAAGTTGAGTTTTTAATTCTTTCCTCTTTAAAAGTACTTCTTTGGGATAATCCTCTGTTATATATATATTTTCGGGTAGATGTTTCTTATTTTTTAAAAGCTCCATTTTTCTCCAGTACAAGGTGAGCGTCATGCATATGGGCCGCGTTTTACCATCAATTTTCTTTCCGATTCTTTGAATGTTACTTTTATCTCCCATTTATCCCAAGATTCTAAGCCTGCTTTCTCACTGACAACATTCAGAGATGAGATAGTAGTTTTCAGTAGGTCAGGGAAATTAGTTTCAGTATCTTGTACACTATGAATAATTAGATTGTTTTTCCTTGCTTGTCTTTCTAAATATTGTGTTTTTGTTTTTAATGTTTCTACCTCTAGTTTCAGTCCAACTAGGTCATCCACAAGAGGTTTTAGTTTCTCATCCATGGTTGTAATCATATTTTGGTTTATAACAACTGTTTGTTGGTTCATCTCCTCTTTCATTTTATTCCAAAGTAATTGAAGTTGAGGATCCATTGTTGAATAAAAAAAAAATAAAAAAAATAACTACTAAATTGGTGTGTTTTCTTGGGTTGGTGTTATGGCAACAATTACTCCAACTGTCAACTGCCAACACTTAATGCAACTGTCAGGTGTCAGCCGTTGTCAACAGTATATAACTGTCAAGTGTCAATTATGTTTTAACAAAATACCGACAAATCAAAATGAATTCTATCTAACCTCCAACAACAGCGTAATTTTTCACTTAATTTCCAGTCTTCTATCTTGATTATCAGTTTAGACCACTTTGTTTTCCGATTTCGTGTGACTTCAATGTGCAATTTCGCGGCACTTCGTGTCGTATAGAGCGTTTTGAACGCTTTTTTGGAATTAAAACCACGAGAGCTTTCGTTACGCAGCGACTTGTTTGACAGCCGGAAACAATTAGCATTAAGTTTGATTAAATCTTATTTGAGTGATAGACAACAATTAGTTCAAATAAACGGTGTAAATTCGTCGGGGTTAAATGTGAAAATGGGGGTACCCCAGGGCTCAATTTTAGGTCCTTTCTTATTTTTAATAAACATAACCGATTTACCCCATTTATTGAAAGGCAAACTAAATATGGTGTTATTTGCTGATGACACATTTTTAGTTTTTAAAATAAATAGACGTACTTGCCAAATTGACGACGTAAATAACGCGCTACGGCAGTTTCAGGATTGGTTCACTGCCAATAATTTAGTTTTAAATGGTAAAAAAACCAAATGCGTAAAATTTTCCTTGCCAAATGTCAAAAGTACTGATTATGACATTATATTAAACAAGGAGAAGCTCGAATTCGTCGATAAAACGGGGATTTTCCTGGGGATCACGCTAGACTCAAGGTTGCAATGGGGTCCTCATTTAGTATCACTTGCGGGGCGGCTGAGTTCGGCAGCTTATGCTGTCAGAAAGATTCGTCAATTTACTGATGTGGATACCGCTAGGCTAGTCTATTTTAGTTACTTTCATAGTATAATGTCTTACGGTATCTTACTATGGGGAAAGGCTGCAGACATTGAGTCTATTTTTATTCTGCAAAAACGAGCCATCAGAGCGATTTACAATCTTCGCCGGCGCGATTCTCTAAGGGAACTGTTTAAGTACATTAACAGAATGACGGTTCCTTGTCAATATATTTATGAAAACATCATGTACGTGAGAAAGAATTTACATCTTTTTAGTAAAAACGGAGACAGACATAATTACATTACTAGAAATAGGGACCAATTAGTTCAACCAGGTTTCAGACTGGCAAAAGTGGCCTCATCTTTCATGGGGTACTGTACAAAATGTTACAATAAAATTCCTCCCCACATTCTAGAACTGAATGAGACGAAATTTAAAAATTGTATAAAACGCACACTATGCAGGCAGGCATCTTATAAGTTGGGGGATTACATCACTGATAAAAATGCTTGGCTCAATGCTAGTCCTGCTCCAAAGGCGCAAAAACAAATGATATGTTTATGTTTGTGTTGTATAGACTCGATTTCTTTTAGTATTGTATAGCTGCACAGCACGTGTATGGGTACTAAGTACCCAACTGTAAATCTACCATTTGCTATACCTATGTGTCGTTCGTTGACTTGTGTGTGCCCTGGCAGTTGAGTGTGTCATGCTCTCTCAAATGTCTCTCTGATGGTGGCGCGTGTGTTGGATCATTCGGTTCCCTTCATGATGGTTGAGCTGGGTGGTACCGATTCATGCGTCATGTTCGTGAACGGACGCCGTCAGTTGGGATTGGTCATAACTAAACTGCTTCGGATGTTAATGTTTTTCTAGTACCTATTATATAACTGCACAGTACATGTGTGAGTACTTTTAATACTTTATACCTTTACGTAGTATAGTGTGTAGTGCTATTCTGGGTGCATTGTCCTCACATATGTGAATTTATTAATGTATGTACTCATGTACCTAAATATTGTAAAAATCTTATTTTTTTTTTAAAAGAGTAAGTAACTATGGAGTTTCTTGTGCATTCTTCTCCATAACAAGCTACTTCCGAATGCACGGTAGAATTAATTCTTTTTAAAAGATTAAGTATGTAGTTTCTTGTGCATTCTTCTCCATAACAAGCTACTTGCCGAATGCACGGTAGAATCAACTTTTATTCCATGTAAATTTAAAAAGTATGGAGTTTCTTGTGCATTCTTCTCCATAACAAGCTACTTTCCGAATGCACGGTAGAATCAACTTTTATTCCATGTAAATTTAAATTGTGACATTCAAAAGTGCCGCTTGGTGGCCCAGTTGAAATAAATATCTTTTGTCTTTGGACTTATATTTAATATAAGTTTGAAATCGCCAACCTGCATGAAGCAAGCATGATGATTTCCCTTTGGAATGCGCTTCCTCAGAATGAATGAAATTGAACAATCACACAGACTGAAATCCACACCGCGTCATTCATCTCGCATGTGATTCGTCGTTTTGATAGCGTTCAAACCCTTCGCTTTGCCGAATTTACTTGCGCCATTCGGCTGCAGGATGGCAACCAGTCGGTTGTCTTTTAAATTGAAGGCACGCGAGAAAATTCGCAAGAAGTTTGCAGAATCATCACAGAGTTAATTTGTTGAATTCGGTTTTCAGAATTAAATTATTTATATGTTTGTATATGTCTAAGTATATAAAATTGTTTTATGTAATAGTTTATTCATTTAGTTGCACCTGCCATATTTTATCTCTGCACCACCCTAAGGTAGAAAATGCCTAAGGCATTAAGTCCGCCTTTGTATTTGCGAATACAGTTTTAATCACACTAATATTATAAAGGCGAAGGTTTGTGAGTGTGTGTGTTTGTTACTTCTTCACGCTCAAACGGCTGGACGGATCTGGATATTGTTTTGGCACAGAGATAGATTATAGTCAGGAATACCACATATGATACTTTTTATCCCGGGAATATGTTCCCTCGGGATAATATTCGACTTTCACGCGGGCGAAGCCGCTGGCAGAAGCTAGTAAAATAAAAATAATAATTAAGGCTTGTGCCTTCTCTGTATGAGAAGAAGCCATTATCCTGCAGTGAGTCAGTGACCAGTTGGTATTATTACAGTTACAATATCTGAAGGCACCTGCTAGTATCGGAAAGGGATGTGAGCGTTAATAAACACATTAGTCTGACTATGTCAAGGTCAAGTCAAGATATTCGGTAAGCTCTCAATGATACGGTCAAGGAAACACGAGTTATTGAAGCAATATCAATGCCAATATCATTTGTTACGTACAATAATTCATAGCGGTAGGTCTTGTCAGCGGTTATACTCGAGTACATACATAAAATCACGCATGTATTCGCCGGAGAGGTAGACAGAGTTGCATCTATATTGTTAGGAGCTGGGGTTCAGGGATAAATTATTTAAACAGCAAACTTCAACTAATCACACCTTATTATAAAACACTTCTTAAACAATACTATTACTTCGCATTTTCACATCTTCGCTATTTTCCTTTTCCGATCGCTCTGTATCGCTTCCAAGTCGAAACTGACTAACGACGAACCCGACCGCTCTTTATATAGCACCGAAGATGTTTCTAGAACGAGAACCTTCCAGAACAATCGACTTTCGAACACTTTGTTCCCGAAGCGACTTGAAACTTCGAGCCGAAAATTCTGGAAAATTTAATTCGACACGAGCTTTCGAGAAGATTAGTTCCGCTATTCGATGCTGGATGGCGCTACTAACTACTACTAGTTCTTCTTCTCGTCAATAGATGGCGTTGATCTATCTTGTTACAATTTATAGTATAACCACATTTCTCCAGTTATGTCTAAGTCCCATGTAATAGAAAGCAAGCCTATTGCCGTCAACCGGGCACAAAGTCCAGACTCCAGGTTGTTACTAATAAATTCCAGATGGAAAAACACTTTGCCCGACTCAGGCATCGAACCGAGAACCTTATGTATTCATACTTTTTAAACTACATAATTTATCTAGTAGTGAGGAGCTCGTGGCTAAATAATAACAGCCGCACGGGTCGATCTTTAAGGTTAAGCAACGCTTGACGAGGTCGGTCCGTGGATGGGTGACCATTTCAACATACCGAGTTTCTTCCGTGCCTCGGAAAGCACGTTAAGCCGTTGGTCCCGGATGTCATTTGAAGATCTTTGACAGTCGTTACGAATAGTCAGAAGCTTGAGATCTGACACCAGTCTTGCCAAGGGGTACCGTGTTACCCAGTTACTGGGTTGTGGAGGTCAGATAGGCAGTCGCTCCTTGTAAAACACTGGTACTCAGCTGAATCCGGTTAGACTGGAAGCCAACCCCAACATAGCTGGGAAAAGGCTAGGCAGATGATGATGAATTTATCTAGTAGTAGACACGCTTTGATCAACAATCTATCCAACACGTAATTATGACACGATATCTTGCAAAAATACCGCGATTTAAACAATAAACAGGCTATAACTTTTGACCTACTGAATCGATTTTCACCAAATATAACTAATAACTAAAACACTCCTGATAATGTCACCTTTCAAATAAAAAGAAAACTAAATCAAAATTGCTTCATCCGTTTAGGAGCTATGATGCCACAGACAGTACACATGTGAAACTTAATACGCCCCTCTTTTTCCGTCGGGGGTTAAAAAGGAACAATATCATGAATACGATAAAAAGTTATCTATGAGTAAATTCAAGGCACGGTCAAGTCCAAATCCGTTAAGCGGTCCATGTGCGTTTGAGGTCCAAAAAATCACATGCTTTTATATCAGAAAAGGAAGCATTAAAATAAAATTATTAATTAAAAAATTCTTTTTTAAACAAGTTTTTTTCGTATTCTTCTCAGCAAACCCTTTCATTTGATACCAATATCATGGCAGTGAACAAAATACAACAAGTCCGCCATCTTGGGCCTTCTGCCATATTGGATTTAGAATGACGTCACCGAGCTAACCATGCATTGTCATCCAAACTAAACGATAACTGCTTCAAAATTCAGTTGCAATTTTTGACCCGAACACACTTACGTACATACATACATTGCAAGTTAGATAAAACCTTGTAAAAAATAGGCAGTCATGGGGACTGCTAAAAGAAGGGAAAACTTAAAACGTCATATTTGCATGTCAGTGACTCGAGCCCATAAGTTTTGCTTCTACCAGAAATCGCTCAATATGGGTAAAGCAGTATCACTTCAATTAAAATTAAACGCCATTTCCAAATGCTTCTGCAGGCATAACAAATTAATCGCGAGTCAGTTATTCGTGTCGTTTACCTGTACACCAATATATCAGGGACGTCTCCGGGCGTGTCACGTGCGGAACTAACAATATCCGCCGACGTCTGCTCCCGTGATTAATAAACATCTAGTTTACACATAGACCTATACCTACCGTTTGTATCTCTAATTTTCGATATACTGATATGCTAAATGATACCAACCATAACCTTCACCTTCTTAATAAATTGGCGGGTTATATTATCCAAAATAATTATGTATCTCTGTAAATAACAGAATGTGTTAATTTGCAGTGATGTGGTAGCTTAATGCATCGGTTTTTCTTCTGTGGCCCTGGAAACCTCAAATCCTGAAAATGTCGGCCACAGAAAACTGCAGTTGAAAATGTCGACCACAGGAAACCAGCAAATGTTTTTTTTTTCGACTTAAAAAGTAGCCTGTCGTACACAGCAATTCATCATCAGCATTTTTTTTATGTTCCCTCTACTGGGAGACAAGCCTCCTCTCTGTGAGAGGGAATGGGCCGTAATCTACCACGCGGGCCCAGTGCGGGTTGGTGGATGTCACATGTCTTTGAATTTTTGTTTCTAGGACATGCCGGTTTCCTCTCGAAGTTTTTAGTCGTCGTTTTGAGGGTTTCGAACTAACCTACCTACAACTTGTAAGTCGCGGCCACCACTGGCCCACCACTGCTCACAGCAATTGAGTAACTGAGCTGTACACAACAATTGAGTAACTTTATTAGCGAAAACAATTTTCGCATTCGGGTCACTACAGTACTTCTAGAGATTGAACAAACAAATTTTTACCGCTCTACACAATTTGAAGTTAAGATTTTGTCACTAATAAGAATGCACTAAAAAAAAATGCAAAGAATGAAATTGGCTCTTTGGTATATGTATTAAAGTGCCTGAACTTTCTTCAATCGAAACAAGGCTTCGATTAGTTGCGGAAAGCGGCGATGGCCACTGTACTTAGCTCAGAAACTCTGTAGCTGCCACAAATGGACCACAATAGCCATTACATCCATTAAGCTGAGCTTGTAACAGTGCCTGTGTGAAGCCACATGTGGTTTCACTGTTAGTTCAACTTGTACATGCTGTACATTCCGTAATGGCTCGTTAACAGTTTAGTTTAAAGAAAGGCACGAAAGAAACTAAATGTCAGCGCAAAATGTGTGACCACAGAGTAGTAGGTCCAAGGATCCTTTACCTTGAAACATGCAGGCTGACAAAAAAAAAAAATCTAGCTGGATACGAAACACATTCGAAATTTGAATCAGTTTTGGATAGTAGAACGTGTCGATTGTTTTGGTGCAGTTTGCATTTGTTTTTATATATTGATAAAGTCAGCCAGGCGTTTCTCATTTATTGAAGCCCCGTTGGCCAACTAATTTAGGAGGCACAAAAAAGAGAAACCATTAGTGATTAGTTGCTCTGCAAAGCCTGGGAGGTGTCTAAGGCCCACTGGCACGAAATATGAACTGAAAATGTGTTAATTAAACCTCGTGTTAGCAAATTAGTCTGAGTTAAGTTGTTTCGTAAAAATGGGCCTAAGACACTTGATATTCAAGAATCAAGAGTACCTTCCTGAAAAAAAAGTGTGTGGTCAGGGGTCTCCTGAAACATCATACGTTTACATTTACCTCCGAATTACACCTACCGCCAGCTGCGATTAAGAACTTTGTTCCAAAAATTGTTCCAAAACTTTAATGGAACCCAGGGAACACTTGTCTTGTCTACTTACAAAACTGTACTTACAAAACTATGGTACAGTACATCGTGTTGTTTTACCAAAGTTATGTAGTCATAAGTATGTATTTTTATAGTATCCTATTTTGCGTGGAAATACAGAGGCTCGCATCTCGCGGGACGCAGAAATTAAGTACTAACTTATAAAGTCGGTAGAATAGACTGCAGAATAACGTCGCCGCGAAAGTTTCAACTTCCTCCGCTAATATTAAACAAGCACGCTTTTATTCAATGTATTTTCAAGACGCCTACTTGCTAGCTTGCTGAAAAGTAGCTAGAGTAGTGGCTAATCATTTATGAATGCAGAAGAATGAATTGCCAATGACTACTTACTTTACTCAACTTTCCAAAAAAGGGGAGGTTCTATATTTATATACACTTTATTGTACACCATAATAAACAAGAAAAAGAAACTTAATACTAAAAACATACAATGGGCGGCCTTATCGCATACCGCGATCTCTTCCAGGCAACCTGGAATGGACAGAGATTACCTGGACATGACATGGGGTTGTCATTGGTGCGACAATACCAACAATGAACATAATGTAATTTCAATAATATTTTCTAAAAACACAAATAAATACATATGCTAAATAATAGATACATAAATACATACATACAAATATATAAGCAATGAAAGTAAATGATTTACAATATTCATAGCACATTATGTCTAAAAACAAAGAGCACAATCACAGCGATAGGTAATGTTCTTTGATGAGTTTTTTAAATACAGGCAACGACTGAGCACGTTTAATTGGGTCAGGCAATGCATTCCACAGACGAGCAGCCTGGACAGTAAAGGATTTATCCATGAAAGTTGTGGAATGCATTGGCATTCTAAGTCGCAAGTTATCTGATGACCTTAGAGATTTCGTGTGGGAATCGCAGATAAACTGAAAACGATCTTTGAGGTAAAGAGGTGTAGAAGGAGTAAAGAGCACATTAAACAAAAGAGAAAGAATGTGAGCATTCCGGCGAAGGCGAATTGGCAACCACTTGAGCTTTACACGAAATTCTGAAACATGGTCATATTTGCGCAAACCAAATATGAACCGTATACAAACATTTTGAAGTCGCTCAAGTTTATCGAGTTGTTCTTGAGTAAGGTCAAGATAGCTGGCATCAGCATAATCAAGGATGGGAAGAAGAAGAGATTGTGCAAGCGCAATCTTAGTGGCAGTCGGAAGAAAATTACGCAGTCTCCTCAAAGTTGCAGCAGATGAAAACAACTTACGGCTGACTTCTTGCAGTTGAGCAGTCCAAGAGAAGTCCTTGTCGATGAAAATCCCCAAGTTTCTAACTTTCTCACTGAATGGAATAACTGAATTGTCAAACATAACTTGGGGAAGACACGTCCAGTCGATTCTAGAAACCATTCTAGAACTGCCCACTACAATTACCTGCGTCTTTACAGGGTTGACCATAAGCCCATACCTCTTACTCCAATCGCAAATGCGAGCCAGATCAAGATTGATGGTAGCTATAGCCTCAGACAGCCTTCCGAGAGGAGCTCGCGAGTATAATTGCAGATCGTCTGCATAAAGATGGTAGGAAGAAATTAGTTCATTGGAGATTGAGTTTATAAAAACTGCGAAAAGTAAAGGGGATAAAACGCCACCCTGTGGTACCCCGGCAGAAGTACTACACCAGGAAGACAACTTCTCTCCGATGTTAATACGTTGCCGGCGCCCGAACAGGTAACTACGAAACCAGTCAACCACCGATGGAGATATATTAAGAGAGCATAGAATGCCAAGCAAAACATCGAAATCAACAGTATTAAAAGCATTACTGAAATCGAGCAATGCCAAGACCGTCAGATTACTGCTTTCCATGGCTGACCGAATATCATCCGTAATGTTGAGAAGAGCTGTGGAGGTGCTGTGACCAGGACGGAAGCCGGACTGGAAGGGATTGAGGAGATTATTTTTGGATAGGAAAGTGCTTATTTGATTATGGATTAACCGTTCTAGGACTTTGGAAAGGAATGGTAAGACAGATATTGGACGGTATTCAGAAAAGGATGTGGGATTGGACTTTTTTGGTAAAGGAATAATCTGTGCATCTTTCCATGAGAATGGAAAGACACCGCTAGACGCAGAAAAGTTAAGGATGTGGCAAATGACAGGAAGGATAACGTCCAGCACCGGGAGTAACATTTTACGACTGATACAGTCACTTCCTACTGCATTGGAAGTAATTGATAGTATGCTCTTCTTAACATCACATGCGGTGAATTGACTAAAAACAAATGGAGCATAACTGGGAGTCGGAAGAGATGAAAGATAATCCAACGTATTCAATTTTACTGTCCTATCGAAATTGGACGAAGCTGTGAAATGATTATTCAATGCATCGATATCTAAATCTTTAGGGATTGACTCTTGTCGCGTTTTACCGACCCCCAATGATCTTAGAAAATTCCAAACTTTGGATGCGTCTCCGTTTTGGACAGAGTTATGAATGTGTTGGCGATTAGCATTCCTACACACCTTGTTGCAGAGTTTGCGGATAGAGGCATATTTGTCCCTATTCGCATCAGTAGGTCGTCGCTTAAATTTGGCCTTTGCCGCAACTTTTTTGTGTATTAACTTTTTGATCTCATCTGTCAGCCACGGCGCCGGCAAATGTCTAACTTTAACAGCTCGTACAGGAGCATGAACATCATAAAGCTCGATGAGTTTAGCAGTAAAGACATTAACCTGCTCATCGACCGACGTGGAGGCAAGCAGAGGAGACCAATCAATATTGCTGGCATCCTCGCAAAGTCTGTCAACGTTCATACCACTAAAATTGCGCTGCATGAGAATTTTGGCTTTAGCCTTAGGTGGACGAATTTTATAAGAAAGAAAAATCAGGTCATGATGTGAAAAAGCGTCGGCTGCGCATTGGCCATGCTTAGCCACGCGATCAGGAGAGGAGACAAAAATCAAGTCAAGAAGCGAAGGAGTACAGTTTGGAAAATGGTGAGTAGCACATAGCGGCAGAATGGAAAGATTGCTAGAAGTCGCAACATTAGTCAGAGAAGAAGAGCGATGGTCTTTTTTCAGGAGACAAGTATTAAAATCACCCATGATTATGCTATGACTGTAAGAAGGGACCAGATGTTCTAAGAGTTTTTCAAACGATGCGAAGAAATTGATGCGTAAGGAGGGACAATAATAGACGCCAAGAAGTAATTTCGAGTGGTGAAGTTCGACCTCAAGAAAGAGATGTTCACCAGCATTTGATGGCGGTGGTTGCGCTGACATATGGACTACAGAGAAGGGAATGTGTGCACGGAGGTATATATGGCAACACCACCACCACCACCAGCCGTCCTGTCGTTTCTTATGAGTACGAAACCAGGAAGAGAGTAGCTAGTTGAAGGGAGACAAGGTTTAAGCCATGACTCGGATACAAGAATAGCATGAATGTTTCTACAGTCAAAACTTGCCAACATATCGTGGTAATGGGCCGGAATACTCTGGGCATTAATATGAATCACGTTAAAATTCCTCGGAACATCAGAGAACTGCGCCTCAAGACTGTCTGCAAGAGACGGTATGCTCACCAAACTGTCATCGCTGCCTGCCGAAAAAAAACTATTGTTAACACTGCTGTCATCAATAGACATAAATATTTCCTAATATTAATATATAAAACCCTATCTTATAACTAAAAACCAATAAAAAGTTCACCTGCCGGTTGCGTTATTACGTAGATTTTAAACAAAAAACTAGATGAGTGACCGGGTAACACTAGCACAACCAAAATAACTTATAAGGTGAACAAATTAAACAGTTTATCAACAAGAATCATAAAAATAAAATATTATTCCAAATTATGTCTTTTACCAGTGCGCCGTTACCTAAAACGGAACGCACCCATAAAAAACAATTGACGTCAAACTGACAGTAGACAGTGCTGACAGTGACTTATGTCAATTTTGTCTGACGTAAAATTGTAAACAATTAAAAATAATGTGAAGGTGAAAAACAAAACTTAATAAATATAAAACAATATTACCCGGCCCCTTAGTAAATATCACAAAGATGAAATCACTTTTTCACAGCAGCTGTACGTTTCAATCTTGTGGTCTTCATAGGACCAGCGTTCGGAACAAAGCCCGGCACTGGCGCTTTGGGATCGCTCTGCTTCGGCTCACAAGGAATTGGCGGTTAAAATTTCCATTATGGGCCGTCGATTTTTGGCGCGGGGAGGGTGGGGGGTAGAGGGGGGGAGCTTTGGTTACCCCCCTGTGCCATCCCCACAACTCGGAGCCCCATGGTTATGGAGATATCCATGGTCAAAGTTTTCAGGTTAGAATAATTTTCTTCGTAAATGTCCATCGGTTTAAGGGAGGGAAGGAAACGAAACACAAGTCGACGGAGCCCCGCTGCGCGGGGCTCCTATTTCTGTCTGCAGGGTCTAAAGTAACCTAACATGAAGAAGATGACGGGAGCTGAGTTCGCTCGCTTTGCTCGCTCACTTCAGCTCCCGTCATCTCCTTCGAACCTAACCTATCCGTGTCGGGGTGCCCTAAGCTCCCGAGCTCGCTTCGCTCGCTCTTGGACTAATTCACAATTTTTTTTTTTTTTTATCTCACTAATTATATTTAAGTATAAAATATATCTAATAACTCCATAACCATGGGTTTCCGTGGGGTGGGGATGGTACAGTGGGGTAGTCCCCCTACACGCTTGCCTTCCCACCCTCCCTGCCCCTTAAACGATGAACATTTTCGGAAATTTTTACACTAATTTTAGAACTTTAACCATGGATATCTCCATAACCATAGGGCTCCGAGTGGTGGGAATGGTACAGGGGGGTAGCCAAACCTCCCCTCCTCCACCCCCTACCATCCACGCGGCAAAAATCAGCGGCCCATAAAGGAAATTTTATCCGAATTGGCGCAATCTTGTCCAAGTCAGCAAAAGACTCGACCCGATGACGCGTATCATTGGCACCAAGAACATATACGCAGCCCGCCTTAGTCCAGCTCTTGGAAACGCCAAATCTTTCCCTTGCAGCTAAGAATATGTCATGTCGCCCCTTTGTTAAAAATTCGGACAAGGTGATGCCCGAACCTCTTAATTTGGCTTTACTAAACCAAACTTTGTCCCGAACTGCGAGGCTGCCAACCTTGAACAGGATAGGCCGGGTTTTGCTTGCCACTGCTCGTCCCATCCTGTGACACCGGCTGATGTCCGCCGCGGTGAATTCAGTCATCTGGAGCTTGCTACGTACCACCTCGGTTAACACCTTGGCAGTATCTTCCTTCTGCTCCTCGCTCACACCATGCAAAAGCAAGATCTTCCTCCGTCCTCGCATCTCAATTTGGTCAACACTTCGGGCTAGTAGCTCCACCTGACACTGAAGGCTGTTGAGAGCTTGCGAGATGAAAGTCCTGAAGATGGCAAACTCTGCTGCTAGGCTGGAACTTGTGGCAGGTGATGTAGGGGACTTCTGCAGTTCAGCCTCAAAGACGGACATGCGTGTGTGAAATAACTCTTTGAGATCACTCAAAGTGCTTGCTAGCGAATCCATGGTGATAAAATTATGTTATTAGTGTCTTGAAGAGAATATATTGTGAGGAGATAACGCTACACCAGCAGGTACTGATTATTATCTTCTAAAATTTGACATTAAATGACTGTAAATATTATTATATTTAATTATTATTAAATTTTAATTAAGAGCGTTTGTTTTTTAATGCAACTGGTACAACTACCCACAAGGAAAAAAAAAAAAGACATATATATTGAAAAACAACTTTCTTTGCCAAAGTCGGTGTCTTTGACCTATTGTTTTTCGATTTTTGATACCGACTGTGGAAAAGAAAGTTATTTTTAGCTATGTAGTGTTTTTTTTGGAAGTCGTTTTAATTCTAGTGTTTTTTTCTCTTTTTAATTTTGTTACCTCTCATGAAAATAATTTATGACGATTCTAATAAGTCCGAACACGACTAGGATACATGTTCGATGGTACCATTTATTATAAGTATTTGCTTCACCATAGTCGGTTAACTATTCGAGATATTATCTTATAGCTAAAAGTGACATTACTTACAATTTAGAAGTTCCAGTGGCCATCTGTGATCTTCTTCATCACTTCCACTTCACCAAATGATACTTGCCGAGTGCAAATGCTTGCCATGTTGATGAAAATGCCAAAATCGCTATATGTTTGTTTATAATATTTGAGCAGTTACCTCGATATCCATTGGACTCCATCATCAGATGACCTTGTGACCACCTGAGAAGAAGGAGGTTCTCAATTCCCCGATAATTCTGCATTTGTTTAATTTAGAAGTACTTATAATACCCATATAAGTAATTCCCTTTCAAACACAAGAAGAATTTTCCAAATTGGTCCAGGCGTCTTTGAGTAATCGGGCAATTGAGAACCTTGTCCTTTTTTTGAAGGCGGTTAAAAATCAAAACAAAACATAAGCCCATCCTGGAAATCAAACATACCCTATTAATTACATAACATCACCCCTGTATTCCTCAAAAGGGTATGCAGAAGTGCACCTATGTTCAAACTTATTCCATCAGTTATGTTTATGTCCCACGTAATGGGGGACAAGCGTATTATCCTGGTTAACCTACCTTAATAATCTGGTTATAAATTAACATAATCTTATAACATGATGTAAGGTCAGGTGGAGCTGAGTTTATGGCTAAGACCTCGTCTGTCGTTAACCAGGACTTTTATATAGTCAGTATTTGTTAGTTTGTGTTCCATTGATGTAATTGCTTCAAGGCGTTCCAGTGCGAGGGTAAACAAATAAATAAATAAAAACATTTTTGTGAGTGCTATTTTATTTAATTATGTAACTACGGGCTAGGTATTGGTGAGAAATTCTAGTTGGAATCCATTTTGGCCGAGCCAGGAATCAAACCTCATCACATAACCCCAAAAAAACATAAAGCTCGTAAAGCCGATTTACTTTAAAACGCATTTTCTCTTTTGGACAAGTACTCAAGTATAAGTTGCCAGCAATCGGCTCGTTAGATCTGGCAGCGTGCCGGCTAGACCGGAGCAGCTCTAATTGCTCCGTCCGACTAGAGGGGCTCCTCTAGCGTACGATTGTTGTAGGATTGACGTATTTGCCTCTGGTCTGGGACAGATATCACAAACAATGCATAGTTGAGGAAGTGAAGATGTTTGGTTTTGTTTGTTTAATTGTTCAGCTTTGTCTTAGTTCATTATTCTCAAATTCTATTAAACGAGAATAGTTTAATAACTTTATTTTTCTTCTGCCAAACAAAAAGTAGTTAACAAATTTGGAAATGTATCCTGCCTAAACCTACTTATCAAATTGTATAGCAAAGACCAAACTTATTTTCTAATAATAAAAGTCAGGGCTTCCCAATCTTTTTTATACTGTGACTCTCTTTACATAGTGTATTTTTTTGTGACACCCATGTACCTTAGTATTGATTATTAACTGTTTTTTTCTAGATGCTTGTAATCATATTGATATTAAGAAAAACAGTAGTACCTGAGTAGTAGCTGATCTGTGTTTTTTGAGCATTTTAAATCAGAGCTAAAACTTGAAGAAAATACTTTCTTTTTATTTTCTCAATTGATATGTAAACTGTCGTCATCATCATCAGCCTATAACAGTCAACTGCTGGCTTGTAATCTGTACTAGGACTTAATAACTGCAACTGCAGAATAGCCAGTTTCGCGACGTATCTTGCGGTACTAGGAATCTACAGTACCCAGAGTTGGATAATCTTGGGATACATTACATTAAATTGGTTTATTAAAATACGCATAGTACCCATTCGTATTTATCGAGTAGTATTTTGTAGTTTCAAACACGTTTTAGTTATCCCTCATAGTTCTTTCTCGTTTACGACACCCGTTAGAGAACGACACGATGACGAGCCCCCGGGGCGTCGAGATGCACAGTTTGGACACCCCTGATCGAAGTAATATTGAATAACTTATAGGTAGATAATGGTGGTGGTGGTGGTTTTAACTTGCCAATTAAAACTTTTAAACTAAGCACTTCAACTATCCAAATGTCATCTTGATCTCGTAATAGTGCCAATATGGAAAAATATCTTACTAAAAATACACAGGGAATTTTAGCTGTTTTATACAATTTGATTTTGTGAAGGAGCGCCGGCGAGGTTATTAAGATCTTTTTTGTAGGTAAAGTTTGGCGTCTAATTGGTGGGACTTGTCTGCGAATGTTCTGGTTCAAGTGTGATAGGTATGTATAGGCAGGGGGATATCGCTAAAGACTTTTGAGTATGCGTCTCAGGCTTTCCTGCATGAGAGCATTGACAATGTCGTAGCGGTTTCGTAGAGGTGCGTAGCCGCGTAGAGGTTGCTACGTGCTACGAAACACTTCGACCGTAATAATGTACTTTAATATTTTTTAATAACAAGAATGTGTAGCAACACTGTTGGATGTTTTCATTAGGGCTGTCAACATTTATTATGAAAACTTTTCAATGACAGTACACCTGAGAATAAGTTAGAAACAAGCTAACTTCTTTGTTGACTTACGACTTTGTCAAAGCATTGATTGAACTTGCCGAGATTCTGTTGTATTTATTATTTTGTTGATTGTTGTGCTTCTGTTTCAATTGTGTTGTCGTCGTATACTGTAGACGTTTGTCTGTAGTTAACTGATAAAGTTCGTTCGTTTGGAAAATTGAGTTCATTGTCACCTGAGTGACTCTCAGTGCTCAAATTAATCATTATCAATTTTGTTTAGTCTAATAATACCTTTGGTTGCTTATCCATAACACTTATGGAACCTTATCTATATAGATGAAGTACAGCCATCGATATGCAGAAAGGTCTGGTGTGTAGCACTTAGCAGGCTGGCATGCATGAAAATATGCATTATAGTGTGGGGTAAGGGTACATTCAGACGGAGAACATGATGTGCACGGAAGGTGCGGAAGACGGCCACTCGATCGTCTATTGTTTCCTTTGTTATGATAAATTGACATACGAATAGGAGTATAACAGAATACCGTTATATTTTATGCTTATATCGGCACAGTAGAATGTTCATTGATGGTCCGGACGTGTCTAACGATGGATCATTTCATGTCCGTATTATATAACTTTTTGGTAAACAAAAAAAGGTCGTATCGTAGCAACTGACGTTAAATGCCGTTAAAAAGCAAAACAATCCGAAAAAGAAAACAGTGATAATCCAACAGGTAATACTAGCTCGTAAAACACGAGGACCACCTGAATTAAACTGCAAAGCTTTTAATGTAGCCTCAGAAAGTTCCAGCCAGTAACAAGGACGTATAGGGGGATTTGAGAACGGTGTATTGTAATAAAAACAAATAGGCGAGTACTCCGCAGTGAGGCACTTAGGGGCAAATAGACTGGCTCGACGTGGGGCGAATCGGTTTACTTTTCAATCTGTACGGGGCTGGCGCCCGGGAAACTATTTACACTGTTGTTGGTGCGAATTGTACGTTTAGGATAACATGTTAAACTTACATACGGATAATTTTTGTGTGCATAACAGGTTTGTGGTTTGTATGAAATAAACATCTTACTAATGCTTTTATTTCTTCTAAACTTAATTTTATACATATGTAAATTGGTTTGTATGTTAGTACGTAAACGTACGTACGTACGTATCTATTAGTGATGTAACGAATGTCATTTTTTGAACATTCATGGATGCGAATGTGAATGAAAATATCTACTTCTAACATTCGCGGATGCGAATGCGAATACGAAGGTTCAGTGTTTTGTTTAAATTTTGCGCCGATTGTCTATGGTTTGGTGGCAGTCTCGAGGTGTGTTCCGTTTGTATTTTGTGCCGAGAATTGCCAAATTGATACGAACTCATCCAAAGTATCATTCCGCTCGCACCGGTCTTTTCATTAAACAAAACAAGTGAATTTTAAGATTAGAGTGTGAATAGTTATTTATTAACATGAGTAAGTCAACTTCTAGTGAAATATGGAATTATTTTACACTATTCGTTGCTGAAAAAGCTAAATGCAAGCTGTGTAACAATGAATATTCAAGAAAAGGAAGAACTGATAATGTGCTTACGATGTTAAGTTACTTTCCCTTGCATTAAAAAACCTAAGAAATGAATGGATCTTGATTTTATTAATCAACTATTATCTTCAAATTGTTTATTTTTTTCTGATAAGCATATTCGCAAAACATTCGCAGTAATATTGCGAATGCGAATGCGATCGCGAATATTCGTTATATCACTAGTACATATCTATTTTAAAAAACTGTTCAAAAGCAACATTATTGCTGAATCCTTAGGCTATTTGGCTGTATAGTTCCTGTAGAATATACCACGGGAGCGAAGCCATCAGCGAAAGCTAGTCTAATATGTTAAGTACTGCTGAACGCACCCATAGTGCTCTGCCATCTTGGCTCTATGCTCTGTCTGTAATACTTTGTTATAACAAGATGTGAAAATGTGAATTATAATAAATATATAAAGGAGTCTAAGTGTTTGGAATAATAAGTCCTCCAGTTCTAACACCATAAAAGGTTATGGGCTCAGGAAACAGCCAGATGGCACAGTTGTAAGGACTTAGAAGTTTGTTTTGCAAAAACAAGATTTTTTTTTAAACTCACGGAACAGAAAAAAAATATGGCGTCCTCATCTACATTTCCAATATCACTACCAATATTTAGTGGTGAAAATTTCTCCAGTTGGCTATTCCGCATAAAAAGTTTCATGGAAGTGAAAGAATGCTTGGAAGCACTTTCACCAAAAAGCGAAGGTATAACCCAAGATGCTTTCGACAAAATGGACACGAAGGCGCGAAACATAATCATACAAGCGTTGGCGGACAATCAACTTGAATATATTAAAGATGAAAAGACAGCGAGCAAGATGATTGAAAAACTAAAAACTGTTTATGAAAGGAAAAGTACACTCACAAACATATTTCTGAGAAAACAACTTTTAAGTATGAAGTGCAAGGAAGAAGAAAATCTGAAAGACTACTTCTATAAATATGATAAAATTGTAAGAGAAATTGATCACATTGCAAAAATGGAAGAAACGGACAAGGTCACTTACCTAATTATGTCATTACCAGAAATATACCAACCATTAATTACAGCAATGGAAACGTCAACAGAGATCCTAACAATGGAGTATGTAAAAAACAAATTGCTGGATGCAGAATTGAAATTGAAGAATAGAACCACAAAGCAAAGTACTTCATTTAGCTATGCAGCATTTCAAAATAAAGAATGTTTTAACTGTGACAAAATGGGACATATCGCAAGAGAGTGTCGCAATACATCTCGAGGAGGAGATAGATATCAGACCAGAGTTCAGCAAGGAGGACAAGGAAGAGGACAACACAGAGGAGGACAATATGGCAGAGGACATTATAATGTCAGAAAAAATGAAGGAGTATGGTATGGTGGACAGCATGGGCGAGGACAACACTACAGTGAAAGAGGACAAAATAATTATGCAAGCAGAGGTCGAAGACGAAGTGGTCAAGGACAAGGACACCAAGCAGCAGCAACAGCAGTAGAAGAGGAAAATGAGGACAGGTTTATGTTCTTGACAGGTATTGAAAACAATTGTAATTATGTAGATAGTAATTTAGTTGAGTTGGTGATAGATTCTGGTTGTACAGAACATCTAATACAAGAAAAATTTGTTAAACATATGACTAATATACATGAAATGGACAGAGAAATGAAAATATACTTAGCTAACGGGGAATATATAACGGCAAATAAAAAAGGCACTATTAATTTGAAATGTAATGGCAATGGGGTAACTATAGAAGCGGTGATAGTTAAAAATTTGAAATTTAATTTGCTATCTGTTAAGAAAATTATAGAAAACAATTGTAGTGTAAATTTCAGTGAAAATTATGTGGAAATCTTGAACAACAAAACACAAAAGAAACTATTAGGTAAAAGTATAGGTAAACTGTTTGTCTTAGAAATGAAAATATGCCTTTCATATAGTGATTCATGTTGCAGTGCAAGCAATTCACAGTTATGGCACAGACGTCTAGGTCATCTGAACAACAACAGCTTAAAAATTATGAATTTACCAGTTACCAATGGAACATGTGGACCCTGCATGTTAGGCAAGTCGACCCGCTTACCATTTAACACCGTACAAAAGCCGAGGTCACAGAAGATCGGAGAACTTTTGCACACAGACGTGGCAGGTCCTATGTCAACACCTGGAATACACGGTGAGCTATACTACCAGTTAATAATAGATGATTTCTCACACTTTTGTGTGGTATATTTAATGAAACTGAAAAGTGAGGCTACCAACAATTTACTAGATTATATAAGACAGCTAGAAAACGAAAAGGAAACAAAGGTCAAGTATATAAGATGTGATAACGGTGGAGAATTTAAGAACAACAAAATAGAGAATTTCTGTCGTAATAGAGGCATCATAATACAATATACACAACCTTATTCACCACAATCTAATGGGATGGCCGAGAGGATGAATAGGACATTGTATAATAAAGCAAGAACACTAATGATAGAAACTAAACTGCCGAAACACCTGTGGGGAGAGGCAGTGGCATCTGCATGCTATCAATTAAACAGATGTCCAACATCAGCATTAAATAATAGGATACCACAAGAAATAATGCGTGGCAAGCTAGATTTAACAAAACTAAGAACATTCGGAAGTAAAGCATGGTGTAGTATAATACCAAGAGGTAAAAAATTCGAACAAAGAGCGAACGAAACTCGTATGCTAGGATACTCAGCAGCAGGTTATAGACTTTGGGATCCAGACAATGATAAAATAATAATTTCAAGAGATGTGAGATTTGATGAAAATGACTATGTATATAAAGAGGAAAAGAACAGTAACCGAAACAGTACTTATCAATATTATGAAGAAGCAGAAGAAGGATTAGTAGAAGAAACTGATGTGAAGAAGAAAAGCTCAGAGGAATCAAAAGAAGGACAGAGAAGTCAGAACAGAGAGAGAGAAAATAATTTGGATGAACAAATACAGCAGAGAATGGAAAATACAAGTAAGAACAATGAAAATGATGATATTGAAAGAGAAAGTGAATATATACAACCAAATATGACAAGAACTGGAAGGACAATAACTGCACCAAAGAGATTGGATGACTATGAGGTGTATACAGCATACTGTTTATACACAGGAGATCCACAAGATTACAATACTGCAATGACAAGAAAAGAAGAATGGGAAGAACCTATCAAGAAGGAAATAGAGTCACATGAAAAATTAGGCACATGGGCAATATCGAACCTACCAAAAGGTAAAAAGGCAACTGACACAAAATGGGTCTTTAAGACGAAACAAAATAATGTTAAAAAGGCAAGACTAGTCGCCAAAGGTTTCCAAGAAGATAACACATATAATTGTTATTCACCAGTAGCAAGATTGTCAACGGTAAGACTATTGTTAAGCCATGCAATTCAAGAAGACTTATCTATCAATCAACTGGACGTGCCTACAGCTTTTTTGAATGGGAACTTTGATGTTGAAGTTTATATTAAATGTCCACAAGGTGTACAAATACCTCAAGGGAAGGTACTACGATTAAAGAAAGCTTTATATGGTTTGCGAGAACCACCAAAATGTTGGAACAAACGTTTTCATGAATTTATAACCAAACAAGGATACACGCAATCAAAATATGATTGTTGTTTATACAAAAAGGACAAGACATTTCTACTTCTTTTTGTGGATGATATTTTAACTATCGGTAAGGATGAAGAAATAATAGGCCTTTTAAAGAAGGAATTTAATACCAACCATCTTGGAGAAATTAAAGAATACTTAGGAATGCAAATTACTAGAAAAAAGAATACAATTGAAATAAAACAAACAGAACTAATAAAGAAAATTTTAATCAAATTTAATATGCAAGACTGTAGACCTATAAATACACCGATGGAAGTAAACTTTAATGGACATTATAAAGAACAAGAAATAATAAATGTTCCATACAGAGAACTAATAGGATCATTGTTATACATATCCATAAACAGCCGTCCAGATATTGCATTTTCGGTCACATTTCTGAGCAGATTTCTTGACAGACCCACTACTGAACTATGGAAAGCAAGTAAAAGGATATTGCGTTATCTTAAAACTACTATGAACAAAGGATTAATATACACAAAATCGGATACAAAAAATATAACAGCCTACTCAGATGCTGATTGGGCAGGAGACAGGTCAGATATGAAAAGCACAAGCGGTTGTACTGTTTTCTACCGTGGTAACTTAGTTTCTTGGTTCACCAAAAAGCAGACTTCTGTTGCATTGTCTACTGCAGAGGCCGAGTTTGTTGCAGGTGCACTATCTGTAACAGAATTAATCTATATCAAGGGCATATCAAGCGAACTTAATTGTACTAACTTGGAGTTGCATCTACTGATTGACAATCAGAGTGCAATAAATATCATAAAAAACAATGAAAATAGCAAGCGCACTAAACATATAGACATAAAATACTATTACATTAAAGATGCTGTACAAACTCACCAGATAAAACTTTCTTATGTACCAACTAACCAAAACATAGCTGATGCGCTAACAAAATCATTATGTCAAAATAAACATGCATATTTTTGTAATAAATTGAATATTATGTAACTACTCTGAAAGAATACAGTGTTAAAGATAGACTTTAGTGTAGTAATTTGTAACTGAAACTGACTAGGTACTTTATACATAAATACCTTAAAATTTGTTGTATACTATATAATAACTTTTGGGAAGTTTAATATCTCTATTTACTCAGATAAAATAAATTTCATACTTATGTTCTATATCTTACCTTCTTAAAATTATGTTAAGGTAATAATATCGTGGGTACTTATTAAATTTATGCTGCCGATTAATAATGATTACAAATACAACCTAAAATATTACAAGAAGTTATTGAAGGCTGTCTTATGGTTTTCAATAAACAATTACACGCTTATTCGTGTGGGTGGTAAACAGCATTCAAATGATAATATTTCCAGAAAAAAATAGTAGGCACTTACAGAGTCGAGATTCCTCATTGTCAAGGAACAACCGCAACTGTCTCCACCGATCTTGAAACTCTATAGTAAGAGAAAAATACTCTGAAAATTTCATTTGTGGAGTTGGCGGCATATAAATATTCATAAATGAGGCAACACGACGGTTTCATTCCAGTGCAGACTGCTCGCTTACTGCCTTACTATGCACAAAATGTTCACTCAACTTGATTTATATGCACTTTTGACTACATGTTTTGATATAAACCCGTTCCACGCGAACTGTACTCGAATATATTAAATCTAGCCGTATATTCTCGAAGGATTTATGTTGAACAATTTGCGTAAGGAGTTAGTCTAGAAAAAAATGTTAATACCGAAGCGTCTCTGTGCAATTTTAACGCTATTAATCCCGAGCTAAAATTAATAAAAAAGTAAAAAGCTATGAAAGTTTTTGCATAAAGGCTTCTACGTAATTGACCGTTAAAAGTTGTAGTAATTTATATAGTGAGAATGGTGAATTCATACTTCTCAGATTTTAATACCAGTGGCCTAGAGAGGAATATTTTCCTCCGATGTATTTATATAGAGATTGTTTTCATTCATTTCCGTTGCCTCGGTCTTACGTATTGTTCGGAATATAGGCTATTGTGAAAATCCATTCTAAAACTACAGGAATATCCCCAAGGCTTATATTACACTGTCTGCTGCTTGAGACGCTTTCGCTATTTAGAATCTTTCATTTCCTTCGTGGCTCGTAATGAAACTAGCTAGCTATACGTATATAGTCGATAGTTGTGCAAGGATGTTTTGGCGCGCTAAATCTCCGCCATTTTGTTGACTTTGTTTGTGACATTTCGGGTGCTCAGTTATCTTGACCGAGATATAATGCCCCATTTTTTTAAAACCAATTTTCCTTACACAATAATATAACTTTATTAAGGGGAGGAAACATGCAATATAATGTTTTATTATCTTATTGTTTTTTTTTTTTTTTAATTTAACTTTTTAACTTTCCTTTGTTACCTTAAAAATCAACAATGTCCATTTTTCCCTTCTCACAAAAATTGTATTAAATACAATCTCATTTTTATAATAAAAGGTGTATTTTAATGCAAGGAAAAATGTATTTATATAAGATATTCAAAACTAAACCATAGATAAAAAGAAATCATAATTTTAACAGCAAGAAAAATAATGGTTTTTATTCAATTATCTAAATTAAAATTTACATAGTATAAAATACTTAATTAAAAATAACTACCTATATATACACAATAATAATAATAGTAGTATAATAGTATCATAATTTTTATTTTGATCCGTTAATTTTGCCGGTGTGTCTTGTCAAATCCTTTTTAGGGTTCCCAACCCAAAGGGTAAAAACGGGACCCTATTACTAAGACTCCGCGGTCCGTCTGTCTGTCTGTCTGTCTGTCACCAGGCTGTATCTCATGAACCGTGATAGCTAGACAGTTGAAATTTTCACAGATGATGTATTTCTGTTGCCGCTATAACAACAAATACTAAATACAGGATAAAATTTATATTTAAGGGGGACTTCCATACAACAAACGTGATTTTTGTGCCGTTTTTTGCGATAATGGTACAGAACCCTTCGTGCGCGAGTCCGACTCAAGTGCGAGTCGGACTCGCGCACGAAGGGTTCTGTACCATTATCCGGCTGGCCGGTTTTTTACATACTTATTTTTAGCTTTAGACAATAATCTTTGTGTTAGTTTTATTTTTATATTTATTATAAATCTATCTATTTCGATTGTTACTCAAATCGTTTTTCCATATTTCTAGAAGTTCATTCTTTTTATTTGACATGAATTTTAATTTATCCGTTATACATTTATCTACATTGGTATCTTTTATTAAATCTTATTGTTACTTTCTGTTTACATTGATATATTATTTTGTTTGGAATTTATCTCTAATAAAACACTCAATTTCATTTGGCTCACTCATTCCATAAACCGGTAATTCGTTAAGCAGTCAAATAAGTTTCTAGGCAAAAGGAAATTGATAAATGATAGCATGTCATATCCAAAGTTGCAAAAAGGTTTGTCCCTAAGTAATTTGGGAATAATTTGAATCCCAAATGGCTTGCTGAAGCGTAACGTTCATTATGTTAATAACCAATATTAATATAGTAAGTAATTTATGTATTTATTACTTATTCCATACTATCCAATTATCCATACTAATATTATAAATGCGAATTAACTCTGTCTGTCTGTTACCGTTTCACGCTTAAACCGCTAAACCGATTTAAATAAAATTTGGTATGGAGATAGTTTGAGACCCTGCGATGGATGACATAGCAGATTTTATCCTAGAACCATCATTGAGGAGGAAGTTTGTATAGTGAACTAATAGTTTCTCAAGTAAGGCACACAAACCTACAATATTATTGTGCGATATAAAAATAGGCTATTCGAGTTCTAATGCTACGCAGACGAAGTCGCGGGCAAGAGCTAGTAATCATAATATCAATTTACTTCCCTTCCGTGGACTATCCTACAGCAACCATTTGCATATTTTCCAGGTTGCCAGCAACAGTGTTGTTTCTATTAATGATAGAGTGATTGGGTCAGTACTGCCAGAGATTACTACCTCCTCATCATCATCATTTCAGCCGAAAGACGCCCAGTGCTGGACATAGCCCTCCCCAAAGAGTCACCACATTGACCGGTCTCGTGGGTCTCGTATCCAGCGGATCAGTCTGCATAATTGCGTAAGTAAATTCGGCAAGGCAAAGGGTATGAGCCCATAAAAGATTATGAACAATTGACCTATCACATGCGAGATGAAAGACGCGATGTGGATTTCCGTCTATGTGAGTCCCATACTCTAACAAAGTCAAAGTCTAAGATATTTTATAGTTAGTTAGTTTATATATCAGGTAAAGAAGATCACCATTCAAGAGGTGTTTCAAGTTGAAATTGACCTCAAAACACGGTCAAATAAAACCAGCTTTACTTAACACATGACCTTGACCGTCCTCTTCTCTGCTTTACTCTAAAATCCGCCATGACCGTCAGTATATCCGAACCTAACCCAAGGGGTTCGTTAATATTCACGGCGGGTTCCGCTCGATGTCACGCCCAACGCCGCCGCCCGCGCCGTCACCCTCCGTCGATGACGCGGGACTATTCCCGTCCCATGGGGACTATGAGCTGAATGTGTGGTGGAAGTACGCATTTTCTGTGGATGATCTTGGATGCTGGGTGCTGTTATATAAATGGTGATTTTTGCTTACGTGATTTTGTTATAAATAGGTCGCAAATAAGAGGTACAGTATAAATCAGGTTGGACGCAGCAACTCTTCAACTACGGTAAAATATATTTTAGTAAATAAACCGTATGATGGATATCACATTTTTTTATGCGTACATCTAAGGAGTGGAAAGCCCTGCCGGAGACTGCATTTCTTGGTTTCTTCTAGGCAAGCGTGCTCCACGTCGACCACATCATCACTTACCATCAGGTGAGATAGTGGTCAAGCGTAACTAACAATTAATAAAATAAAACACATACCACGAATATATATGTATTGTACATCAGGGCCGATTATGCAAGAAAGCTTATTTATTAAAATTGTTCATTAAAAATCTTTCTTAAAACAAGCTTTTTTCGTATTCTTCTCTGCAAACATTTGATACCCATATCATGGCAGTGCACAAAAAATAACGAGTCCGTCAAATTCAAAGACCTTATAATTCTTACTACTAGACTGTGCACTATGGCGCAAAAAACGGTCCGAGCGAGAGGGCTCCCGTTGGTAGTGTGTCACTTTCTAATGAGGTGACCATGACCAAACATAACAAGGGACAAATTCATTGTAAAAACAATAGTGTAAGTATCCCGATATATGTATATATCCTACCTGACTACGCTACCTAAACCTACTAAATTCAAGGAAAAAAAAAGAAACGTGTGTATATTTTTGGGAATCTACATCACTTACAGTATGGTGTCAGGCATAAAGAATTTCAACAGCCCATGTTTTTCCATTGTATTGTCATAAGAGGCGACTAAGGGACAAACCAGAGAATGGGCAGCAGCGTTCTCTGTGCATTTGTAACAACCATACTGGGATCGCCAACCCGCCTGCAAAGCACTCCCCATGAATTGCACAAATAAAACATAGCCCTTAGTGCCCGGCAGCCTGCCTACCCTCGACTACGGTAGTGATCTAGGTTAAGGTATGGCAAGGGGTGCAAAGAATCCCGGACGAGATCCGGCTACCCCAACAAATACCGACGACAGGACCTGGCAACGTACAACACGCGCACACTCCGGACTCCGGACCGACGATAAGATCACCGAACTCGAAGAGGAATTGAGCAGTTTACGATGGAGTATTATAGGGTTATCTGAAGTTCGAACAGAGGCGGGGGACTCGATAACCCTCAAATCCCAAGTCTGGATAAGTCTTGTTCTTCAAGACCCATCGTATAGATAGGAACAAAAAGCTCTCTGATCTTAGTCTCAAGCTCATGAAGGAGAGGCGTGAGATGATCCTGCAGTCTTCAGACGATGCTTTGAAATACCCCAAAGGATCTCAATTATTTCACTTAATGTCCAGTTGCGTAGACAGTTGAGAAACTTGTAACTTCACCAATTTTATTCCACTAGGAATCAATTTGCGAATAATATTAACAGCCGCTGAATTTTACTCGAACAAAACCCGCCAAAAACTCCACAAACCTGGGTGGTCCTACATTTAGTATTACCTGGCCCAAACATTTAAAAGTACTACTCTTACTCAGTATTAATGAATTATTTTTTAAATACAATGAATTGATGAATTAAAGGAACCGTAAAAATATTTAAATACGCTTCAAAGTTTCATAGACTTTGAAACGTATTTAAATATATTTTTTATTCGTTCGTTTTGGTATTACATACAAGAGAAAATATAAAATTTTCTACCATTTCTACCAAACCCAATGATTAGTTGAGCTGGCAAGATGTCAGACAAGGACACACTACCAGCGGGCACCCTCTCGCTCAGGACCGCTTTTGGTTAGCTACCGCTTATAAGAGAATAGCTAACCTAGATGTATGGTAATAGATTTCATTTTAGCTGTACAAAAATTTTTGGTACACAGTCTAGTAGTAAGAAATACGTATAAGGTCTTTGGTCAAATTAGGCTGCCCGCCATATTTGATTTCATGCATTTTCATCCAAAATAAACGTGTATGCAAAATTTCATCTTAATTCGTGGAGGATAACTGCTTTAATATTCAGTTGCAAGATTTTACCCAAACAATCTTACATACATACATACATAGCACGTTAAATAAAAGCTGTTAATAAAAAATAAATACCTAGGCATTTCATCCCGTTTAGACTTATATACCTAAGTGATTATAAGCAACCTAAGAAACCTAACTACTTGATAATTTTTTGGTCAATAGCTGAAAGTCAGTAAGTGCTCAATCAAAGTACCTAACACCTAAAGAGTATAATGTTTTGTGGACGAATGTAACTTTCTGTACTGCAATAAAATTCTTTACGAAGACATTTCTTCCTTTTCTAGAAAAGTCGTTGTGGCTGCTTAAGAATGCAGAGATTAAATTGTCTCAAGAGGCGAATATTAAACTGATTAAATATTCTACAATACCACAGTACGTTCTTTTGTTAATCTGTGGTGAAGTGCAGCACTGGTTGGTTTTTATAAGTCGCAGAAAAACACTTGATTAACGACGGATAAAACATTTAAGATTAGGGCAGTGGCTCGAATGGAGAGATTGTGGGTTTACACTTACAGGAATTTGCAAGAAAAAGATGTAGTGCAAGATGAAGTGTAAAATTAAATTATTAGATATACGAGGTAGGTAGTCATTATTCAAATTAATATTGTAATTTTTTGTATGTCTGTTTGTAACCTCTGGCAGTGGTTTCTGATTCGATTTCATAAATTCTTTTACAGATAAAAAATATACACTAATGCATAGTGAGTATTTTTTTTTCTGATAATTCACGAAGATTGGGATATGCCACGTAAGTGAAGCAGCCGGAAAAAGTCAGTCAGCTATCATTGTTAATGGATCAAAGCACGTGGATCTTACAATAGCACCTGTCTAGATCCGGACTGTGTAAACTCATCATGAAAGATCACGTGTTGAGTCCGCGTGTTCAAATAAAGTTAGACACGCGACCTCGCCGCGTGATCTCTAAACAACCACAAACTTAATAAGTCACACAAGGCCTTGAAAACTTTAGAGTCGACAGTTAACATAATATATTTACAACTTGACTGAAAATTAACTCTATGATTATGACTTATGAATAGAATAGAAATACATTTATTCGATAGAACACAACAGCAACGAACATAGAGTAAATAAAATAGGAGCTTTTTTTTGCAATTCCTCTCTTTTCCGATTAATATGCGGACGAAGACACTGGAATGTTTAGCAGGAAAAATAGCAGAGCGTAAATAATAGAGTAGATTTTTAGTTGAGTTAAGTTAATAAATTACACTGATCTCAGTTTCGCCGAATCTATTAATAACTTCAAATGTTTTGGATGGTCATAATTTATTCTCTCTGTTTTACTCTAATTCCCTGTTCTAAAATGTATAGTGAGGGAGAAAATAAACAGAAAGAGATCCGGCGAAGCGCGGGTGGACGAGGTTTCTCTTTCAGACGTTTTCGCATCACTCTGAAGTGGAATGTTTAACATTTCTTAGATATTTACTTTATCATAATGGGAGCTTAATGGTAAGCGGGAATACTTATTCCATCCTTTACCTGAAATTCAGAGGGCTTCGAAATACCTACTACTTAAATGAGTGGATTTTATTTAGATTTTCCTATTTTTTGGCGCTTGACTGGACATAGTCCTCGATTACTTTGTTCTCGTAAGTAATTTATTATTGAAGGTAATTAATTGTAAATATGTAATTCGTGTGCCATACCAATATATCACATGTGGGCCATATCAATAAATCTGTAGAAAATTCGTTTTAGTACATCGAACAAATTCCAAAAAAAATATTGCCAGCATTTTTGGAATTTTTGTCTATTTTTCTGTTTAGTTGTGCACGCAACACGTAAAGTTTACGAAACCAATGTAAAATGTGCGTAAATTGAAGTATTACTAAGTTTTTGTTTCATCACAATCATTGATACTTTCAAAAGTAAGATGAATTTAAAGTGTTCAAGAAGTAAAATATCACAACACACGCAATTTAGATACGCGGACAGTTGAACTCCATATTCGATAGATGGCGTTGTGAATTTGACGTCATTTTCTGAATGGTGAGATTCTCCGCAGAAGAATGACCCTAGAAAAAAAAATGGTAGGCAGGTAGGATAGGCATAGGATAAAGGTAGGAAGGTAAGTAGGGTAGGTAGGAATGTAAGTATGGGTAGGTAGGTAAGTCTAGGTAGGTAAGTAAGGTTGGTTAGGCAGTTGACGGGAGCGAAGCCCAGCTAGTTTATAATAATATTGGTACTGTTAACAACTGATTAGCAAATTCTTAATTCAAAATTCTATATAGAATTCGAATTTAGAATCTGCTAATATGTTTAGGTGTGTGTTAAGGCGGTACCCCGAGCAAAACGCCGCGCAAGCCGTTTTTTGTGCTGTTTTTAGGAGCTATCTACTCGTTATTTAAAAAGAAATATCAATTAATAAAAATACATTAAATTTCTACATATTATTGATTCTAAAATGGTAGATTTAGTTTTTTTTTAAATGTTGTATGTATTTCACTAATCTACTTCCAAAAAAACATAAAAATGAGAAATAATTATTGATATTATGCATCTCCTCGTAAAGTGTTTATTGATTATTTTTTGTATTAACACTAATGGATAGACAATTTAATAACGAACATTTTTGTAGAATTATTTTTTTCAAAAGACCAAAATTCGATTTTATAAAGATTTTATTCTAAAATCTGGGCGTATTCACTACTGTAATTCATGCGCCACCAGTGCCGCTAGACCAATAGGAACGCTCATATCTTGGCTTTGGATGAAACATGACCTAGATGACCGTCGAATCCGACTCGGCTGCAAATGCCTAAAATACATCATGTTTTGTTAGGTATAGGTAAATACTTTTGCCTAGCGAGTGTCCGTTGAATGAACTTTAGTCGAATCTTTTAATTTATAAGGGTTCACGCTACTTAAGGTTAATTAGTTGGATTATGGCCTCAGGGTTAATGCTGTGCCCTTTTAGTGGCTAAGGGAAGATTATGTTACTAACGGAGACCAAATTATTAAAAAAAAAAATCTAATCCAGTTCAAAGTTACCGCAAATTGGGTTTGAGTAGAAAGTTCTTTTTTCGTTTTTCAAAACCTGTTTAAAATTTTAAATTAGTTTTCTTTTCTAAACTTTCGAATAGTTTTGTCGTTATTTTAAATTCAAGAAGATTAACAATTTGCTGAATAGTAAGCCATTTTTGACTTACCAAAAAAAGGTGGAGATGAATATTTTTGAAAAAAAAGAATGGAAATATTTTCGTTGTACTAAAACCACTTTTGTACAGTTTTTTTTACAAATTGATGATGATGATATGGCTTGATAAATTAATTAATTGTTTTAAATTTATTATATTAAAACACCATGGCTTCATCTATGGAATCGTGCAACGCTATTCGTGATTTCCGAGAAAGCTGATCCTATTCTTCCGGATTTGAAACGGTCACTTCCTGTACCCTTAAGACATTGTTAAAATGTAGATAATCATTTAAATGTAAAGTATACTCGTGAATTCGTTTTACCTTAACTTGCAGTATTTTGGAGATCGCTACGGAGAAAGTAGAAAGGCTAAGGTTGACTCCGAATATTATGAACTAGGTTTGCATCTAGTATCGTTTGATAGTTGTATGGGGTTAAAGGGGTTAAAGCTGGTAGGTGTTGGGTTCATGATTATAACACTACTACTCTTATTACAAGGTAGGCAATGCATATTTATCCTTTGTAGCGTAAGGTTGAAGGGGTTGCACTGCCCGCAGCGCCGCAGACTTTAAAATATTTTGAGGTTAGGTTATAATAATTTGTTTTTCTCAAGAACGATGCATTTACTTTTCATGGGAGTGATGTCAGATGAGAAGGGAGACCCCCTTCCTTTCCTCCTCTTGCCGAACGATACTAGATGATTATTATTAATAACCGTTTGGTTTGAATTGTGAATCCAGTACTTCTACGGCATAAAAGCACAAGAGGTGCTTGTGCTTGTCTCTTTATGTGTCTTTTGGGGATGGTTTTATCGTTTATAGAATGCCACTTTATCTAGGCCCCTTTTGCTAAAAAATATCCATATGTAATAAGGTCCTCCTTTTTTATCTCGACAGTATTTCCTTATTAGGAACTGATTTAAAGATCCTTGTAAAGAAAATTTTAATTAAACGTCTGTTAAACAGTTGCTAATCATCGTCGGGAATTTGATAAATAATTAAAACTTTCGTGTAGTTTCTGTTTTCTTAGAATTGTAGTCAAAAGGGTTACACAATTAATTTCAAAGTACGATTATATAGTACGAGCAGCCAACGATAGCCTCCAGGAGAAGGTATCTTCTATGTTGTCGTCTAAGCTGAAAAATATTAATCTCACAAATGTGTCCAATATACGTTCTAGTCTTATCCAGCATTATAAATGCATACCAGTACAAACACACCTCGTACGAAACCATTGCACCCGAAGCACGGAACATGGGCGAGATTGTCTTAACAAAGCGGCGGGCAAAACTATACCCAATATTATAAGGCTAAACTTTAGACACAGGACTTTACCTTCGTGAAGAAAAAGTTTCGCATCTCTAAACCAAATTATATAGAATTTTGTCATTTATTTTTAAAATACTTTGATATTTATTGTGTACGTCAGAGTAACATGTTGATGTAATTACATTCCTTAATTACATATGAGTCGCACGAACTCACAAGTGTTAGTTATAAGAATACACGCAGTGTAGGATGACGCTAGATCTAATTAGGTACATAGGTACATTGCTTAATTGGATGGCCTCTGAGAATAAATTCTAACATGAATATCTCATATTTATTATTATTTGTACTTATACTTCATAAAAGAAAGCTTTATCTCTGTGACAGCTGTCAGTATCAATATAGTAACAATAGCGCTTGACAGGCTAACAATACTGTAACAATAACGTATACGTCAGTTTAACTCATGTCGCAGAGATCAAGCTATCTTGTATGAAGTATAGTTTGAGGATTCTGAATGTCAATACTTTCGTAGAGAGCGGTACCTACTACCTACCAATAGTAACTTAACAATAATCTAAAAGAAAAAGTACTTAAATCCAATTCCGACTAACTTGATATATAAAAATAATGTAATCTTATCATTGTTATAGCCGAATTAAAAGCGGCACCTAAGCAGGAAGTTCGGAAAAACTTTCTGATTGCAATCGTAAATTTTATTGTTGTTTTTTCTGAAACATCGCGAATATTTGAATTTTTCGCGTGACCGCCAGACCGACTATCAAAACTTTGGCTCGCTGAAACATTGCCTTCTAACTTTTATTAGTTAGGTTCGATAAATGAAATTCTTTGATTGGAAGAAAGCTACACAATCGCTACCGGCGGCATGTCCTAGAAACAAAATTCGAAAACATGTGACATCCCCACTATCCCCTCGTGGTTGATTAAGGTTGCACTAGTCGATCATTCTTTCATACAAACGTAGTCTGGCGATTACTCCACTATTTGACGATGTATGTTCAAAATAAAAAATGATATTATTTTTTGTCATCATTATCTAGCCTTGTATGTCGAAAGTTCCATATTTCAAAACAAATTTTAACGCATCTTTGGGCGGAAATAAATACCATAAGAAGAAAGAAAATTACAAAACAGCCACCATACAGGTATAAATTATTTACATGGTTGACCATGTAAATAATTTTATTTTGAAAATATAAAATTATTAAACTGATTTATTATTTAGTATAATTAAAATTAATAGATTTTTCATGATATCCATACTCCCAAAGGTATGTTCATAAAATTTCGAGAGCTCGTTTTCGTTCTAAATCATCATCCATTTCGCTAAAATTTTGCAAAAGTGCTAATTCGTACGCGAAGTAGCTTCTTACTGCTCAAAACAGCATCTATCTCTGTCGCAAGCGTTGTCGGTTGAGATAGCATGCATTTTAACCCCGCGCACAAAATACTTCGTGCCGTCGACTAGGGAAACCTTAAGAGGAAACGGGGGTGGTCTTTTATCCATACAAACGCTCTCGTCTGTTTTCTCTCTGGTTTATGAACTTAAAGCAATGATTTTTTACAGTAAAATAAACATCAACTTCTTCCTCCATCAACTGTCCCTATGTTTTCCTTTTTGGTGATATATTATCCGTATAAGAACTAGAACCCTCTCAAAATGCTCAAAATTGTCTGTATTGATTGAGTCGCTGTCTTCAGAGCCCTAGTGTACAAATTTGACAACTATTAATGAAAAAATGAAAACATAGGGACATAGTAAATATCCTTCTTATTCAGTTTATGAAATATCTTCTAAATCGGTCCAATATTGGAGGAGAAAACAGACGAGAGCCAAACCTCGAATTATGACTTTTTACTTATGAAAATTTGTCGAATCTGCAGTTGTCCTTATCGCACGAATTTGTGGGCGGGGTGAGACGCAAGGGGTCTGCATAATACGTACACAGACGGAAAGGTGATGCGTAGTAGTTGAAAATAATATCGATATACTAGTGTTGAAAACAGTTATCGATAAACACATTTATATTGTTTACATGTGCTGTTCGTGAGAAATACAAATAGAAGTATTAAAAAGTATTGGATACAAAATAAAATAAAGTACGTGTCTATAAATGTTTATTACAAAAAGTTTTCAATACAAAACAGTAAATTATATATCGGATAGGTATCCGCAATCTCTAGATCGCCTACTAGGTACATCAGCGAAATTAAACTTATTTCAACGTCAGCCGCACGGGTCAATCGATCAGGTTAAGCTTTGCTTGCCGTGGTTGGTCCGTGGATGGGTGACCATCTTTACATACCAAGACCCGTCCGTGTCTCGCCAAGCACGTTAAGCCGTTGGTCCCGGCTGTTATTTTCGGCTTTTACAGCCCGAAAGTCTGACCCGTTTTACCAAGGGGTTGCATATTACCCAGTAACTGGTTGTGGAGGTCAGATAGGCAGTCGATCCATCAAAATACTGGTATTCAGCTGCATCCGACTCTAACGTAGATGGGAAAAGGCTAGGCAGATTATAACGACGACTCACTGGTTTATTCTTTGGTATCCAACCGTCAATGATTTCTGGTAAAAGGCTAATGCCTTAGGCTTGCCACTAATGTGGTAGAACTTTTCAAATTAAATCAAATCTTTCGAGCTTTTCTAATAATGGTTCCATTTTTATGCCATAATGCATCGTCCCTCTTAATATTTTGAAAAATAAAAGCTTTTGGGACTACCTAAATAAAATAACAGAAATCTCGACGAGTTATGTGTAGTTGGCCTTGTGCTTGGTAGAAGTAATTGTGATTCTGTTTAAATTGTAACATATTGCCTTTAAACATACATAAATCTATTTCATCATCGTCATCATATCAGCCACTGCTGGACATAGGCCTCCCCCAAGGGTCACCGCATTGATCGGTCCCGTGCGTCTCGCATCCAGCGGATCCCCGGAACCTTCACCAAGTCATCGGTCCACCTGGTGGGAGGCCTTCCAATGCAACGTCTTCCGGTTCGCGGTCGCCACTCCAGATCCTTTCTGCCCCATAGGCCATCCGTTCTGCGAGCAATGCCCTCCCCACTTAAATGTGGCAATTCCCGGGCTTGCCAAATTCTATTGCTCGGGCTATGTCGGATCGGTTCTCTTGCGGATTTCTACATTTCTGATTCGACCACGCAAGGAAACTTCATGCATAGCCCTCTCCATTGCCCTTTGGGTGACTGTCTTCGACAGCTTTCTGCTGAGGCCCATAGTAAGCGACCATGTCTCAGAGCCATATGTCTGGCAACACACACTGGTCATAGACTTTCGTCTTGAGACACTGTGGTAAGTTAGACGAGAAGATACCGCAACTTCCCGAACACTGCCCAGCCAAGTCGGATTCGACGGTTGACCTCTTTCTCGAAGTTTGCCCTACCCAACTGGATCGTTTGTCCCAGGTAGACACAGTCACCCACAACTTCGAGTGTAGAGTATCCGACCTTGATTGGAGTGAGTGTAACATGGACATTCAACATCACCTTGGTTTTGTGCATGTTCATCGTAAGACCCATTCTTTAGGAAGCTCTACTGAGGTCATCGAGCATTGTACTGAGGTCCTCCATAGTCTCAGCCATGACCACTATATCGTCGGCAAACCGAAGGTGAGTGATGTATTCGCCATTGACATTTATGCCTAGCCCTTTCCGGTCCAGAACCCTGAAGACATCCTCCAGTGCAGCGGTGAACAGTTTTGGAGATATTACGTCTCCCTGTCTCACACCTCGCTGCATAAGGACCGGTTCCGAGGTCTGATCCTGAAGTCGAACTGACATGGTGGCGTTTTTATACAAACATTTCAACACTTCGATGTACCGGTAGTCAATTTGGTACCGTTGGAGAGACTGCAGTACAGCCCAAGTGTCGATCGAATCGAAGGCTTTCTCGTATTCCACAAACGCTAAACAGAGAGGCAGGTTGTACTCTTCGGTCTTCTGTATAACCTGCCGCGTATGTGTGTGGTCTACGGAGACGATTAGTGATGACCCTTAAAAACAGCTCTATATCCATTTATTTTTGATGAATTCCGTCTTCAGGTGACATACTTGCAATTTCATAATGACAGTTTACCTCTATTATCGAGTCTTCACCTACAGACCATCCGGGCTTGCCGCTAAAAAGGGTTTGTTTTCATCGCTTCAGATTCCTTTTCTTTGCCATAATTGGTAGCCACGGTTTCTTTAAATTTGTTATATAATAACGTTTCTCATATTTTGCGAACCGATGTTTTTGGTCGCATCTTACATATTCGCCCAAAATTCGATGCCGTAAGCCTCTTTAGTCTTTCAATTTCCCATAAGCTATTATCGCTTTGGCCCCAACTATTTTTCTTTGAACATCCTTAGTTGAGAGCAATCTTTCAAGAAATTTATTTTTCTTTTAATTTATATAAATCCAAAGGCAGGAAGAAGATATTTCTTCGAACTCTAAGCGACCGTAGTTTTAACAGGTTATGTAGTTCTTTTTATTTTGCTCGTTCCGTATTTGGGATACGTCAGTTTCCTTTTTCGGTAAATCTCTGTGAATTTTTTCGAACGCTGCTTTTGTTCTATATTTTTTTTTGTATATTGGCCCGGACTTTTTTTTGAATGCGTGCATGAATAGCCCTTCGCTATTCCATGAAGTTACTACTCCATAACATCTTGTCTGATGTGATATGAGCCACTTCCTGCAAAGTTAATTCTTTTTCCGCCAATAAATTTAGCAATTACATTATTAAATTGCACTACAGTATTATTAGTCACGTCCAAAAAAAGATTTTCTGCGTTTGCTGTTAAGAATAACATATATTGTTGGATATCTGTCCACAATCCACAACAACAAAAGTAACGAGTGACTGGGGCGATTCATTTGTTAGCGTAAGGACAGATTTACAAGAAATGCGCGAGCCGCGGCCGGGAGCTTTTTGGAGGCACGCACACACTGTCAACTTACTCACACATGGATAAGGCGGCCAGGCGCCACGCGCTCGCAGAGCGACAGCGATAGTTTTTTCAAATACCTATTTTTCAAAAGTCTCTCCGCCCGTATTAGGTATCATCTAGGTGTTCTAGATAAGATAGCTGGATACCATGACTGAGAAATTATACATAATAGCAGTACATGGCCAGTCTTAATACAGTTTCACTCTGAAAATGCAGATATGCATACATTTTTGCTCAATTAAGTATTCAGAAAGTTCGATACAAGCCTTTTAGCACTTCTGGGTGACCTAGAATTCTGTCTAGGCTCCTATATAGATAACGCCTATGTAATTCTAGTACATAGGCGTCACTTACTTGAGAGGATGTGTCTGTGTATGCCGGCATGGACGTTTCTATGCGTCTGCCGATGGGTCACTGCGTCCAGGGACATTTGGTGCCTGGTCAGCTACAGATATGCTGTCTGAAGCATTACCTTCGTGGACCCTCAGGCAGGCGCCTACACTCAGTCATGACACAGAGCTAGTATATAGGGGTATGTAACGCACACAGACACATTAAAGCTGTGAGACGACGTAAAATTTAGTATTCGGCCGCTTCCCGGCACCTTAAGCTGCGGAAAGGCTGGTGGTACACCCATCAGGGTACCGCCGTCAGACAGCCTAGTTTTCCAGCTACCCAACCACACTTCCGGAAGGAGCTTAGCTCTGGTGGTTGAGGAGTTAAGCGACCTGATATGGTGCGAGGTTACATGGATTTGCTATGTAAACAAACTTGTAACAAACGATAGCTCATCGGGGGTTGGACATGTAGCTACCGGACTTCTACCTTGGGATAGCCCATCACGAGGGCTACCCGGGTGTGAATGTAACTTGAAAATCCACCCAGCGGTCTGAGTAGGAATCGAGTTTATGTGCCAAGATCAGGGGCATAAGCTAACTTCTCGCACCATTTCGCGGCTGTACGCCTGAATGTTTTGAATATAACTGTAACACTTATGTGTGTCAACGGCCCAGTAGGAGGGCTTCAAGTCCCTCGCTGGTACCCTAGAGCTAACATGTCTAGTTTTAGGAGAAACTCGATTGTAAAGCTTCAAACTGGCGGGAATTCCCTTTCTTTGACGTTCTCCTTACGAGAACTCCCTGATGGTAGGGGCTAGGGACCAGGGAAGGTCTCTTCGAGACCTATCCGAAGGTGCAAGTTTCACCAGAATCGGTCCAGTGGAAGGGTAGTTCCTGTCAGTTTTAAGCTACGAGTCATAAGGTATATTTTTCTTAGAAATAAAGTTTTTGCGGTCGGAATGTTGTGGTCCTCGTCGCGGTCGAGTTTGCCTGTTTAATAGTGCGCAGGCGCGTAAACATATCGTAGCCATTATTTCACTTAAAGTATTTCCACGCATCATTGCGCATCGAGGACCATGAAGGAACATCGCTTCTGGCCATGAACAAATAGTTTTTATTTAACCTGGACATCACGTTTTTCACCTCAACCTACTTGGCAGCCTTCAAGTGTCTCCAAGGTCCATAGTTACCAGATGACAACTGAACAATAGGTGCAAGGGGCGTCAACGCGTTCAAGCAGGAGCCTTACAACCTCCTGATTGCCTGTCGGTCTTGGACGATCACGTCCGTCCCGTACATAATGATAGCTCTCTGTGATCAATTACTATTATTTCCAACTGTACCTAGTTTGGCATTTGCCTCCTTGTTCGTTATGTACAATTGCTTGTACTTCAAGCGTTATACAAGACTAGCTGTTGCCCGCGACTTCGTCTGCGAAGCATTAGTAATTCGAATAGCTTATTTTTTATATCGCAGCATAATATTGTGGGTTTTCCATACAAACTTCTACCTCTCTTTCCACCCCCTTAAGTAAGATTTCCGGGATAAAAACTATGCTATGTCCTGCCCAGCGTCTCAAAATATCTCCGAACCAAATTGCATCTAAATCGGTTCAACGGTTTAAGCGTGAAAAGGTGGACAGAGAGACAGACAGAGTCACTTTCACATTTATAATATTAACTTCGCCCGCGACTTCGTTTGTGTGATGGCAACCAAAAATAAACTGCTATTAAAACCTGAGACAAAGGGTTCAGTTCGGTAGTTCCAAATCGATGTAGAGGTCGCCATCCTAGTGCCATTTGATTCTTCAAAGAAACTTTGACACCCCTAAATCGTCTTCTGGGGGTAAATCCGAAAAACTAATGATGCCATCCTTTATTATTTTGCCAAAGGAATAAGATTTTTATACAAATAAATGTCTCCCTTTAAACCCTTTAAAAAGTTGAATTTCCAAAAACCCCTCCTAAGTGCTCCCCAACGTCATAAAAAGAAGCTACCTATGTGCAGTAAAAGTAATCAAAAATCTTTACCACCCCGAAGTCATTTTATAAGGGTAGTTTCGAAAAACTAATTATTGAAAACTTTTATTGTTTATTTAGATTGGTATTTATGTCAAGTTTCATGTTTATTCACCCAATAAATCAGATTCTTCAAAAAAAATAACATCCCCTAAGTCGTCTTTTGGGGTTAGTTTCAAAACATAATAAGAGCAACCTTTATTATTCATTTAGGTTAGTATATTAGTGGCAAGTATATAGACCCTAGATTTTTTTTTTTTTAAAACACTGTAATACCTCCTAAATCGTCTTCTGGGGGTAGTTGCTAAAAACTAATAATGACAACCTTTATTGTTTATTTAGGATGGTATTTATTTCAAGTTTCATGTTTATTCACCCCAGAAATCACATTCTCCAAAAAAAATTACATCCCCTAAATCGTCTTATGGGGATAGTTGCAAAAAACTAATAATGACAACCTTTATTGTTTATTTAGGATGGTTTTTATGTCAAGTTTCATGTTTATTCACCCAAGAAATCAGATTCTTCAAAAAAAATTAAGATACCCTAAATCGTCTTTTGGGGGTAGTTTTAAAAAATAATAAGAACAACCTTTATTATTCATTTAGGTTAGTATATTAGTGGCAAGTTTATTGACCCAAGATTTTTTTTTTTTAAACACTGTAATACCTCCTAAATCGTCTTCTGGGGGTAGTTGCAAAAACTAATAATGACAACCTTTATTGTTTATTTAGGATGGTATTTATTTCAAGTTTCATGTTTATTCACCCAAGAAATCACATTCTCCAAAAATAATTACATCCCCTAAATCGTCTTATGGGGATAGTTGCAAAAAACTAATAATGACAACCTTTATTGTTTATTTAGGATGGTATTTATGTCAAGTTTCATGTTTATTCACCCAAGAAATCAGATTCTTCAAAAAAAATAACATCCCCTAAATTATCATTTGGGGGTAGTTTCGAAAAACTAACAATGAAAGTCTTTATTGTTTATTTAGATTAGTATTTGTGTCAAGTTTCAAGTTTATTAACTGAAGTAATAAGATTCTTCAAAAACACAGTATACCTCTTAAATCGTCTTTTGGGGGTAGTTGCAAAAAACTAATAATCACAAACTTTTTTGTTTATTTAGGATGATATTTATGTCAAGTTTCATGTTTATTCACCCAAGAAATCAGATCCTTAAAAAAAATTAACATCTCTTAAGTCGTCTTTTGGGGGTAATTTCAAAAAATAATAAGAGCAACCTTTTTTATTCATTTAGGTTAGTTTATTAGTGGCAAGTTTATTGACCCAAGAAATCAGATTTTCAAAAACACTGTAATACCTCCAAAATCGTCTTATGGGGGTAGTTGCAAAAAACTAATAATGACAACCTTTATTGTTTATTTAGGATGGTATTTATGTCAAGTTTCATGTTTATTCACCCAAGAAATAAGATTCTTAAAAAAAATTAACATACCCTAAATCGTCTTTTGGGGGTAGTTTCAAAAAATAATGACAGCAACCTTTTTTATTCATTTAGGTTAGTATTTGTGGCAAGTTTCTAGTTTATTGACCCAAGAAATCAGATTTTTCAAAAACACTGTAATACCTCCTAAATCGTCTTTTGGGGGTAGTTGCAAAAAACTAATAATGATAACTTTTATTGTTTATTTAGGATGGTATTTATGCCAAGTTTCAAGTTTATTCACCCAAGAAATCAGATTCTTCAAAAAAACTAACATCCCCTAAATCTTCTTTTGGGGGTAGTTAAAAAAAAAAAAATAGCGACCTTTATTATACATTTAGCTTAGTATTTGTGGCAAGTTTCAAGTTTATTGACCCAAGAAATCAGATTTTTCAAAAACACTGTAATACCTCCGAAATCGTCTTTTGGGGGTAGTTGCAAAAAACTAATAATGATAACTTTTATTGTTTATTTAGGTTGTTATTTATTTCAAGTTTCATGTTTATTCACCCAAGAAATCACATTCTCCAAAAATAATTACATCCCCTAAATCGTCTTATGGGGATAGTTGCAAAAAACTAATAATGATAACTTTTATTGTTTATTTAGGATGTTATTTATTTCAAGTTTCATGTTTATTCACCCAAGAAATCACATTCTCCAAAAATAATTACATCCCCTAAATCGTCTTATGGGGATAGTTGCAAAAAACTAATAATGATAACTTTTATTGTTTATTTAGGATGTTATTTATTTCAAGTTTCATGTTTATTCACCCAAGAAATCACATTCTCCAAAAATAATTACATCCCCTAAATCGTCTTATGGGGATAGTTGCAAAAAACTAATAATGATAACTTTTATTGTTTATTTAGGATGGTATTTATGCCAAGTTTCAAGTTTATTCACCCAAGAAATCAGATTCTTCAAAAAAACTAACATCCCCTAAATCTTCTTTTGGGGGTAGTTAAAAAAAAAAAAATAGCGACCTTTATTATACATTTAGGTTAGTATTTGTGGCAAGTTTCAAGTTTATTGACCCAAGAAATCAGATTTTTCAAAAACACTGTAATACCTCCGAAATCGTCTTTTGGGGGTAGTTGCAAAAAACTAATAATGATTACTTTTATTGTTTATTTAGGATGTTATTTATTTCAAGTTTCATGTTTATTCACCCAAGAAATCACATTCTCCAAAAATAATTACATCCCCTAAATCGTCTTATGGGGATAGTTGCAAAAAACTAATAATGACAACCTTTATTGTTTATTTAGGATGGTATTTATGTCAAGTTTCATGTTTATTCACCCAAGAAATAAGATTCTTAAAAAAAATTAACATACCCTAAATCGTCTTTTGGGGGTAGTTTCAAAAAATAATGACAGCAACCTTTTTTATTCATTTAGGTTAGTATTTGTGGCAAGTTTCTAGTTTATTGACCCAAGAAATCAGATTTTTCAAAAACACTGTAATACCTCCTAAATCGTCTTTTGGGGGTAGTTAAAAAAAAATAAATAGCGACCTTTATTATACATTTAGGTTAGTATTTGTGGCAAGTTTCAAGTTTATTGACCCAAGAAATCAGATTTTTCAAAAACACTGTAATACCTCCGAAATCGTCTTTTGGGGGTAGTTGCAAAAAACTAATAATGATAACTTTTATTGTTTATTTAGGATGTTATTTATGTCAAGTTTCACGTTTATTCACCTAAGAAATCAGATTCTTCAAAAAAAATAACATCCCCTAAATCATCTTTTGGGGGTAGTTTCGAAAAACTAACAATGAAAGTCTTTATTGTTTATTTAGATTAGTATTTATGTCAAGTTTCAAATTTATTAACTGAAGTAATAAGATTCTTCAAAAAAACTTTAACACCCCTAAATCGTCTTTTGGGGGTAGTTTCAAAATATAATAATAGCAACGTTTATTATTCATTTAGGTTAGTATTTGTGGCAAGTTTCAAGTTTATTGACCCAAGAAATCTGATTTTCCATACAAATTTCAACAACCCCTTAATCATTATTTGGGGGTAGTTTCGAAAAACTAATAATGTCAATCTTTATCATTTACATAGAATACTATTTGTGCTAAGTTTCAAAAAATTTTGGTCAACGGAATTAGATATTTCATACAAACTTTCAACCCCCTTTTTACCCCCTTAGGGGTGAAATTTCCAAAAATCCTTTCTTAGTGCACACTTACGTCACTTGAGGAACCTTTCTGCCAAATTTCATGCTTCTAGGCTTAGCAGTTTTGGCTGTGCGTTGATTGATCAGTCAGTCAGTCAGTCAGTCAGTCAGTCACCTTTCGCTTTTATAGATATAGATATTTTATCATCATCCACAGGAACTTCTTCTATGTCTTCAACATCTGCACTAGTTCTGTGAAATGAAAAATAATTAGATAGGTACCTAGTCACTGTATTCATCACCATAATAATCATAACCAAAGGTACATTATATTCCACTTTATCTAGCCTTACCTAAGCCGTGATTCATCATTATTTTCAATGTTTTCTTTGTTTTCATATATAAACCTGGAAGATAAAATGAACCTGTAATCCTATGTTTATTGCCTAAATAGTAATTGAACAGGCTAACTAAATCTGGCATGTAATCGTTAGTAGTAAATGTTTAAATTGTTTTCGTATTACTATATTCCATTTGAAATAACACTAGAAATTAAAAAAACACCTTTTTACAGTCCATTCAACTGATTTTGAGTTCTATTCCGTAAACATAAAGCTGACTAAAAAGCATAAACATGTTACCAATACCAACTGTTTACTACAGCTGCCATTTGTCATATCAACAACGCAATAGAAGTCAAAATCGGTTAAACGGGCTGTAAAATGGGATTATTTAGATGTCTAATGTTATCTAAAATGGAGTTCTTACCAGCCTACTAATTTCAAATTGAGCTCTATAGCTCAATTTGAAATTAGAAGGCTGGTTATTGGTAGACCGAGAAATGGGGTCATTTTACGAACAAGCTGATATTTCTTATTCACAAAAAAAAACTATACCTACTAACATTTTAAGCATGCTCTACTCTACTCGCGAAGTTGGTTGAAGTTGAGCGAATACGATAGTGTAGAAGGGCACTTCGCTTCGATTCGTGCAACCTCGGCTCGCATCGGGCGACTTCCAGTCGTTGTCGGTTTTTGCGCCCGAGTCAAAGGACTCGAAGTGACCCGAAGTTGCGAACACGAAGCGTCTTACTACACTACTCGGCTCACTTCAGTTCGCATCGAGACGTCAACACATTTTCGTTGCATGATAAATACGCACGTAGTTATAATACGCGAGAGTACACATTGCAACGGCAGCGAGCTCTTCGTGAGGTTGCACGAGTGTGTAGTCACATACTTCGGCGGGCTTATTACGTAAGGAACAGCAATAATTGTACAATTATTGCGCGATCAATTTAGTGACCTGGCTACTGAGGCCTTTAAGCCAAGTCTTTTTTTTTAACAGTCACTTTTAACAGAAGCTATTTTATCTGTCCGATGATTTATAAAATGTATCGTTTGATGAATTAACCAGCTTATGAAAGAGCAACACTTCGTGGAGGCTGTTTTTTTACACTGTTTTTACAATAGTCAATTTGATTACTATTTAGCTCCAATATTCCGATAAATTAATATTCGCAGATGTAAAGAATTTGTGTTAAGTACATATGGCAGTGAAAATTTGATATTTGCATTTTATTTATTTATTATTTATTTAACCATTTATGCACACACACATAATATACAAACAAGAAGAAGAAACAGAAAAATAGGTACATTTACATGTATGTCAATGTGTAAAAGCAATTAAAATTTCTTCGAATTGTCGATTGTTTTAAAAATTGAATCGGTAACGCATTAGAACATCACTTAGTAGACTACATTATCTCGTATTTGAGCTATGAAACATAAAAAAGATTTTTCAAATTTAATTTAGACATTGACAGATTAGTCGACATCGGTGTTTGCCATATAAAAAATATATATAATAGAAGATACTTATTGCGGACTTATCACATTCTCATGTGTTTGTAAGCATTTAGTAGTAAACATATAAGCTTCGCTGAGGTAGCCAACACAGAATTTTTTTATACTGTATATAAAAAGTCCTCCACTTTACCGTGATCACCTCTGTTTCAATGATTCAACAAATAGTCCAGTTGCGTAGACATTAGAGACTCAAAACAACACCAATTTGTCATTTACATTTACAATATTCACTAGGAATTTGTTATTTCAATATTTATTCTTATATTATTATTCTAATTTGCGGATAATTAAAGTAGCCACAAAATAACATATGAAAAAAGCCGCCAAAAACTCAAAAACTTCTGTACCTACTCAGCCATCAGCGAGCGATTGGCAATCGACCAACAACAAGGGAAAAAGTAATCGCAATTTGACAGCCACATTTGCTCGCCGATCGCTGTCGCTCTGCTGTCAAAAACCATACGTAATACGAAATTAACGCGATCACCTTGCGATAAATGCATATTTCAGTTAATAGATTTTTATTGTTAGCAGTGCTGTCGTAAAATTATTATGGTGTGGCTATAGCTCATATATAATGCGGATTCGCGATTGAAGAGCAATTATTTCGCAAAAATATGCCTTCCAATTTTTTGACGTAAAGCGATATTCGCGCGATGATTGCACAATCTCTGCGTAAATATTGTTAATTGCTGTTTCATACGTAATAACCCTGCGGACTTTGATCAACTTCGACGAGTACTTCGTCGAGGCAACTTCGCGAGTAGTGTAGAGCAGGCTTTACAGAGTATGCTAAAAAGTACCTAATTTTTTTATTTATTTTTGCGATTTCATAGGTATTTGGTCCAATACCCATACCTAGTAAAAGTAGTTCATAATTATTGAGTACCATGAGTCCTTTTTGGTTTAGGTATGGTAAACAAAAATCTAAGATTATGTCCTGCGTCAGGGTAATGTTATCTATACAGTAGGTAGGTATTCTATCTTCATGCAAACGGTCGGAACGCGAGTCATACCCATGCACCTAGAGTTTGGTATCCTCTCGGTACTTTACCGTACCGCGCGGCTTTAGTTACCTATTTCAAGAACAGGGCCGAGTCACAATACTGTATTGATATCATTATCGTGCCTGCATCCTAAAAAAAAAACAAAATGGATCTAATAAATTCTTACGCTTGATTTATTTGTTTTTTGGTACAATTCTTTTTTTTTCTTCTAGCCGAAAGACGTAGGCGTTTTTTGTTACCTTTTCGGTAATCTGGCTGAGTGCTATCTGTAAATTCAATATAATAAAATCATGAAATAATTATGTTTTTTGAAAAAATGCGTCTGCCCGACATTGGATATATCTTACTGGTAGATACCCATTCGAATTACGTCAACTGCCTACTGCTTAATTTGACCCCTAAGATGACACACTGACCGTTCATACCTACCTATCTACACAAAACGCGATACTAATAGTTTGTTAGTTAGGTAGGTATCTAGTAGGTACCTATCTACATATTAACAATAGTTTTGTAATATATAAACAATAGTTTTGTATTCACCTACCTAGCTACCTACCTAGCTCTTAAATTTACGTAAAAATATCTACTTACCCATTTTACAATAAGGAGTTTTTAGTTCTTCTCAAAAGTAATATCAATCTCCTTCAAACTGCCTCCTCAAAATCCTTATCAAAACAAAATTGGTGACCGTATTCACTAATGCCAGAGGTTCCTTTCATATAAAACTACAAAATGATTCGAAAGCAAAATCAATGTCCGGTATAAAAAAGCAAGATCGTTGTTGTAGGTAAAACAGAATTCACAAAATAAATGAAATATATAGGTATGATGCAAACTCGCGTACGCGCAGTCAACAAATGCAATACCTACTATCAATTCCGAAAGCCGAGCGGGCGGTGCGGCGGCAATTTTCATTCAACTTCTCCGTCTCACCCCGCACGACTCGTCTCCCCGCGCCCCTCATACCGTCTTGTTGACTAACAAGCAAGGGAGAACGCGATAATATTGTACGAAAAATGGTGTTCGAAAATTTCATAAAACTTGTTCCAGGAAATACGTGTTTTTGAATAAGTCTTACAAGTTTATGAAATAATTATTGGTCATTTAGAATCTCTATTACATTTGGAAGGTTTCTAACGTGATGATTTCTTTACTTTTACAATTTATGAGTACATAATAAACGGTCAAAGTTCAGGTAAAATTTGTGCAAAAAAGCAGATTTTTGGAGGCTGATACTGAATTGGTTTCTCCAAATTTTGATTTTCTGCTTTGATAGAAACCTAGTTATAGTGCACAAGATACCTATAAGTTAAAAAAAAAACAAAGATAGATGTGTTACAACGGCATAATCACGTACGAGCGTTTGTATGAAAATTATGTCGGCTTGCCCGCTCTTAAGGTCCATTGCCTCTCTTATAGAGATGAGGCCTGTGTCCCAGTAGTGGGAACATTAAAAGGCTGATAATGATGATACACGATCGCTGAGATCGTAGACTATCTTTTATTCAAGATAATGCACGCTCCCTGTGGGAAAGACCATGAAACAAAACGGCGGGAAAAACTGTACCCAATATTATGAAGCTAAACTTTAAACACAGGACTTTACATCGGCGAAGAAAAGTTTCGCATCTCTAAACAAAAATATATAGAATTTTGTCATTTATTTTTAAAATACATTGATAATAATTGTGTACGTCAAAGTAACATGTTGATGTAATTACATTCCTTAATTACGTATGAGTCGCACGAACTCACAAGTGTTAGTTAGAATACACGCAGTGTAGGATGACGCTATATCTAATTAGGTGCATAGGTTCATTGCTTAATTTGATGGCCTCTGAGAATAAATTCTTACATGAATGTCTCATATTTATTATTAATTGTACTTAGTTTGAGGATTCTGAATGTCAATACTTTCGTAGAGAGCGGTACCGACTACCTACCAATAGTAACTTAACCATAATCTTTAAAGAAAAAGTACTTAAATCCAATTCCGACTAACTTGATAAATAAAAATAATGTAATCTTATCATTGTTATAGCCGAATTAAAAGCGGGACCTAAGCAGGAAGTTCGGAAAAACTCTCTGATTGCAATCGTAAAATTTTATTGCTGTTTTTAACTGAAACATCGCGAAAATTTGAATTTTTCGCGTGACCGCCATACCGACTATTAAAAGTTTGGGGTCGTTGAAACATTGCCTTCTAACTTTTATTAGTTAGGTTCCTAATTCGCGAGCATTTAACTTAATTGTTTCATGGCTCGAAAAGCCTGCAATCACTATGCCTTTACGATTGATTACAAGTTTGTGCCAGAGCAATAATTCCTAATTTAAACTTTAATTTCGTTTTTGTAAGCAATGATTTGGTTGTCTGTATGACCGATGTCACCTTCCTATCTATTCTTGAATAGTTAAAGATAATTGAGTAGCTCAAGACGGGTCAGGAAAGACAATGGCACAGTGACCACGTGCTGCCGTGTACAGCGAGGCTCAAAGGCGGTGCTTTTTTAGTCTTCCCAGGGATGTGACCTAACAGACGTGCATAGAGGGGGTTCCGGGGTAGCTTTTAGAGAGGTCACGAGATCCCTTCTACATGTTCATGGTGATCACCGGGGTGGTTTTAGTGAGGTAAATATCCCATAAGCCCTGGTCTTTACCCCAAAATTCCAGTCACCTTTTTTTAAAAAAAGGTCAAGGCTCCGGTTGACAGGGACGACGATACGACTGTAAATAATTTCTATAAAACGCATTGCGGGAGCAATCAATTAACTATATTGGGGTCGGCTTCCAGTCTAACCGGACTGCCTATCTGACCTCCACAACCCAGTAACTGGGTAATACGGTACCCCTTGGTAAGACTGGTGTCAAATTTCAAGCTTCTGACTACCCGTAACGACTGTCAAAGATCTTCAAATGACAGCCGGGACCAACGGCTTAACGAGCTTTCCGAGGTACGGAGGAAACTCGGTATGTTGAAATGGTCACATATCCACGGACCGACCTCATCAAGCGTTGCTTAACCTTGATGATTGACCAGTGCGGCTGTTATTATTTAGCCACGAGCTTTGCAGAAGAAGTTATGGTCTATAATCTAATAACGATGTATGTAACGTTAATGATCCTTAATCGAAAAATGAAATGTATTACAAAACCTGCCAATATTATACTGCCATCATCTCTACCATAGGCAGGTACTTAGAATTAGAATATGCCAATCAGTCGAGATGTTTTATTCACGTTTTCAGCTACATACTAGAAACCAAATTTACCCTACAGAAATTCGAGATTATTCAAATCAATACAGTAGGCTGGGTCACGGCTCATTGGAAGGGAGCTCAACTCTCAATACAAATGAGCTCAATAAAGAAAGCTAAAGGTTCTCCAAGTGACGTACTCGTACGAATTGGACAAAAAACTTCAATTCTTTCTTTGATAAACTCACAGATACGAACGGCTTCATTGGCTCCTTATTTTTCAAACTGTGGATAGATCATACAATGTAGTAGATTGGATTATGAAACCGTTTAGGTACCTTAATTAGCTTACAAGAGTTGTTTGGAAAAGGTAAAGGATGTATTTGCCTTCAATGGGACAGAACGGTCTAGTTAAATAGATGCTGCGTATTGTTGAAATTTACAAAAGGCCATTATAACCTTAAAATCGTAGTGTTCGAATGAAAATGGTTTTTACGACCGAAACCGAACCAAATTTCGGCAATAGTCTCAGTTTCGGCCGAAACCGAAGCCAAAACTTCCTTGCAAGGATCATGTTTTGACGGAAATATAAAGAAAACGTTATTATAATCAGTCAGTCTTTTTTTTTTTTTTAATCACATACCTATGCAATCTTCGTCATTTTCACTTATAGGTATGATATTTATTCTTAAATGAGGAGTTTTATGTAATCAACATTATCATTCAAGAAAAAAAAATATGCAAAATAATACTTGCTTGGATGGAATTTAACGCGCCGATCATGATTGATCACAGCGCGAATGCAGTTTCGGTTTCGGTCGTAGTTTCGGCAGGTTTGCCGCCAAAACTTAAACTAAACCGAAACCGAACTTGCAGTCGGACACTAGAAAATCGCAATATAATAATACATTGATAATTGATACTAAATCTACTGATTTAATTTAACTTCATGTATTGTAAAACCAAACGTTGATTAAAATACAATTCATATTTAAATAACTGCTCTGCTGTTATATTATATGTCTAAGGTATATTAGTACGAGTATCTTAATGCTATTGTCAGTTGCATTGTCCCATAATTTAGCGGCCACTAATACATTGTTAGTACATTGGAAACTAATTTACACAGTTCGAATATGATTGTGCGTTTGTACAAGTAGGTAGGTAGGTAGGTAACCTATATATAACCAGAATACATACATACACACACACACACACACACACACACGCACACACACACACACACACACAGGGCAGGTAACTGAGTGGTAGATAATAGCAAGGTATAGTTGTCGGCGCGTAACTTGGCAAGAGTCGTTAGATGCGTACAAGTCGTTTTTTAGGTCTCTTTGGTTACCAAGCGGGACGCGGGGTACGCTTAGCACTGTTCCGTTCGCTCTATGTGGTGGTTGGTCAGTTCGCGCACTATGTGCGAACTTACCCCCACTAAGCTAAAACCTTGCCAACTTACACACACACACAGTGAAGGGAAAGGCAAACATGCAAATGGATTACATGCTGAGATAGGAGCCTGTTTGGACACGCATTGGGTCCTTTCTTTTTAAGTTTTGTTTATTTAGTTTAGTTTTTCTGTCTGTACCTCTTATGCGAGTCACAATACATATGTTTTCTTTCATCTTGAAGAAACTGACATATCCTAGATTCTGGCATATTTCTTCGATTTTTTTGTTCCAGGACCAAAAAATAAACTAAGATTTTGAAGTCTACTAACCGGCACTGGGTCCGCGTAATGCGCACACCATCAGAGGCCTAAGTCCAAGGAACATTATATTAGGTACCGACGTACATACTGACTTTGGATATTTTATTCATTTTACCGATACAATGAAGTAGTCGATAAAAGTCCATTGTTTTTACCGAGTGCCTCAGAAGTAGGGCAATGTTTTTATTGTGTTGATCAATGACAACCTCGGGGCACAATACCGTCTTCTCTTTGTAATAACATAAATACTCGTACATATTATTTTTGTGTATCGTTTATTTAGGATTATTTATTCAGTATTATCATTTACTTTATCGAAGTTTTAAAGGTAATAAGGGTAAAAGGAATAAAATTCTTAGACTTTTAAATAAAATCCATTATTTTATAACGACACTATGCAAATTTAAAACTGTGGAACTCGAAGGTTTTAAAAAAGTTAACTACTTGTGGCTTCTTAATGGCTGGGCCATGGCCTTATGCGGCTCCAACGACAAATTAAAATGTGTAGATGGCAGATTTTTTTTTTTCAAAAAGAAAAAAAGGTTTGGTCATAATGACCAAAAAGGTTTTATTCATCCCAAAAAGGAAAGCGACGCGACGACGCTACTAAAGATAGGGGACGAACATAACACCATTTATCGGGCAAACTTTCAATGAACCGGCTTTGAATCAAAATCGAATCTATTCTAGTGTCTTTTATGTAGGTATGGTGTACGGTTTTATCGACTCTAACTTGCGAATTAGTTCACTCCATGTTAAGAGCCAGCAGTAGACATAAAACTGGTGTTTGTAGGGTAGTACATTATTATTAGTTAGATTATCCGGGCGTAAGATTGCCTTTAAATCTCATTATAGTAGGTACTACGGAGCAATTTTCCCGTGCGTGCAGTTGCGCTTGCCATAAAACTGATGTCCCACGTGTTTCCACTGCCAGCTGCACTAATGGCAGCTTTGTTTCTTATCATTATCCATATCTATCTAATACCTTTAAACGAGCAATTCTTGTATATGTATATATATTATCTGAATCTCGGAAACGGCTCCAAAGATTTCATGAAATTTAGTATGCAGGGGGTTTCAGGGGCGATAAATCGATCTAGCTAAGTTTAATTTTTACTAAACGTCGTTTTCTCTATTTTCACCCGAGCAGGGCTCGGTCGCCCAGGTACTATACTTTTATGGAACCAAAAAAGTAGCAGATTAGTATAATACTAATCTGCTACTAGAGAGTAATATAGATAGAATACCTATCTATATATCTACTCATCGATGCCACTAACGTTTACTTAACTAGGTAACACAGGTTACCTACCTAGCAAAATAAATGGTATGGACGACCTTCTTACCCATCTAGATATTTCGGTATAATAAATAGGTAAATAAAAGCAGTCAGAAAATTAGTAAAACGAAGGTCCTCATATTCATTTTCGCTTTGCATTTATTTAAATCTTTTAACGGTTGACCCTTCGAACTAAACTAACCCAACGTTTAATTAATATTTCATCGGCTTAGCATATTTTGATAGGAATTGTAATTTGTCGGTTATTTTTTTAATCTATTAGTTTTCTTTACCAGCTCGTTATATATGCTTTGGTGCTTTCGTTTTTGGCAGTGTAGCCAATTTATTGATGAGAATAGTTATTTATGCAACTGTTGTATAATAAGGGGTATTGTGGGTTTATCACACGAGGCGAAGCCGAGTGTGATAATAGTATCATAGCGTAGTCAGTATCATGAGTGTTTTAATACCTAATTATAACAGTTGCATACAAGACTTTATCTACACCCATGATATGAATCCTATAAAGGGTCTGAAACTATAGGGTATTAATACTTAGCGTACTTTTCAGCAATGAATAGAAGGTCCATAGGGATGAAGATTTGAATTTTTCTGATAATTCTTGAAAATATACTAATATACTATATCTAATATCTCTACTATATCTTCAGAAAATGATGTACGAGTACTACTCTTTGATATTTTCCAATTCATGAAATTTTGGTACGTCTTTTCATAATGTTTTCTCGACTTTTCTGGTAATAATTGGTTAGAAATGTCCTTTGCTGCATTAGAAATATCTGGTGTTATCAAAGCTTGTATCACTCATTTTTGTAAACAACAAAATATTTTATTTTTTCAATACTTTGAACATTGAACAAAAATGGCGGGATACGACGTCAATTCAAAAATTCGAATAAGTTTTTTTAAATTACGTCGCTGTGGTAGTGAAAAGCGCGTGCATGACAATGTTATTTTTTTGAAATTCATAAAGATGCCATGAGAATGTGGCTGTTCGATGAGTAAAAAAGGAGTTGCATTATGAAGTTTAGTACAACATTATAACACCTGTTTGGATGATATTATGGTTACATTTATGACACTGGCTGTTTTAATGTTGGCAATAAGCTAACTGTTTCAAGAACTTTTATAGAGGATTTATAGCATGGGTGTAGATAAATCAAAGACCTTATACGTATTTCTTACTACTAGACTGTGCACCAAAAATTTTTGTTTGGCTAAAATGAAATCTATAATCATACATCTAGGTTAGCTATTCCCTTATAAGCGGTAGCTAACCAAAAGCGGTCCTGAGCGAGAGGGTGCCCGCTGGTAGTGTGTCCTTGTCTGACATCTGGCCAGCTGAACTAATCTTTGGGTTTGGTAGAAATGGTAGAAAATTTTATATTTTCTTTTTTATGTAATACCAAAACGAACGAATAAAAATTATATTTAAATACGTTTCAAAGTCTATGAAACTTTGAAGCGTATTTAAATATTTTTACTGTTCCTTTAATTCATCAATTCATTATATTTAAAAAATAATTCATTAATACTGTGTAAGAGTAGTACTTTTAAATGTTTGGGCCTGGTAATACTAAATGTAAGGCTACCAGGTTGGAGTTTTTGGCGGGATTTTTTCGAGTGAAGTTCAGCGGCTGTTAATATTATTTGCAAATTGATTCCTAGTGGATATTGTGATATAAAATTGGTGTAGTTTTGTGTCTCAACTGTCTACGCAACTGGACAATATGTGAAATCATTGACAGAAGCGAGCGGAGAATTTTATTGTAGTATTGACTACCTCCGCAAAGATTACTGGGAAGGCTGACTCGATACAATTTGCTGCCAAATACTCCAAAAACCATTAGAATCTGTTACACCCGTATTCTAATGCATACTAAAGAATGTTAAAAAACACTGAAGACGAGCCGGTATGGTCCAAGACCTTAGCCTGCCCGAAAAGGGCGAACAAAAAAAAAAGACCACCAGGTTTGCGGCGTTTTTGGCGGGTTTTGTTCGAGTAAAATTCAGCGACTGTTAATATTAATCGCAAATTGATTCCTAGTAGAATAAAATTGGTGTAGTTTTGTTTCTCAACTGTCTACTCAACTGGACAATATGTGAAATCATTGAGATCCTTTGGGGTATTTCAAAGCATCGTCTGAAGACTGCAGGATCATCTAACGCCTCTCCTTCATGAGCTTGAGAATAAGATCAGAGAGTTTTTTTTCCTATTTATACGATGGGTCTTGAAGAATAAGACTTATGCAGACTTGGGATTTGAGGATTATCGAGTCCTCCCCGAATACACCATCGTAAACTGCTCAATTACTCTTCGAGTTCGGTCATCTTATCGTCGGTCCGGATTCCGGAGTGTGCGCGTGTTGTACGTTGCCAGGTCCTGTTGTCGGTATTTGTTGGGGTAGCCGGATCTCGACCGGGATTCATTGTACCCCTTGCCATACCGTAACCTAGACCGCTACCGTAGTCGAGGTTAGGCAGGCTGCCGGGCACTAGGGGCTATGTTTTATTTGTGCTATTCATGGGGAGTGCTTTGCAGGCGGGTTGGCGATCCCAGTATGGTTGTTACAAATGCACAGAGAACGCTGCTGATCATTCTCTGGTTTGTCCCTTAGTCGCCTCTTACGACACCAATGGAAAAACATGGGATGTCGAAATTCTGTACGCTCGACACCGACTCGGTAAGTGACGTAGATTCCAAAAAATATACACTCATTTTTTTTTCAATTAATTTGGTAGGTTTAGGTGGCGAGGTAGCATAAATACATATATTGGGATACTTACACTATTGTTTTTACAATCAATTTGTCCCGTGTTATGTTTGGTCATGGTCACCTCATTAGAAAGAGACACACTACCAACGGGAGCCCTCTCGCTCGGACCGGTTTTTGCGCCATAGTGCACAGTCTAGTAGTAAGAAGTATAAGGTCTTTGAGATAAATATATTTATAGGTCTACTTAAGTGACTATAATGTAAGTTTTGATATGTAATGGGTCTCTGTTTATTTTCTTTTGGTTACGTATCTACTTGTTGATTACCTACATGTAGCAAATTTAGCAATGAATTCCTTTGAGCTGATTGTTTATAGGGCGTTTCATGAGTTAAGTTCAGTTACTGTTAGGGCTACATGATACCCGCCGTATCGTAACTAAGTGTTTGAAACCAATCCCTCTTGTGATGTTGTACCCACTGGCGGGTATAGCTCCACCAGAAGTTCGTCGCGAAGTAGCCAGCCACGTCGAGAAGGACAAACAGGATAGTCGGCACCCCCTATATGAGCATCCATTGCAACCTGCGCGAATTATGAAAACATACACAACCTACTCCTCCACACTTCATCACTCCGGTAGAGCATCTGCCCCGTGGACACGAACTGCAGTGGCCAATCTAGAAATCTCTAAGCTAATTGCGGACCCAGGTCGGCCGCTGTAGAAACAACCTGGCCAAATGGAGTATCATAGACCTATCCAAAACAAAGTACCAGTGCCCTTCGCAAGATATAGCCCACCTCCTTGACTACCCTTTATGCCCGACCACCTGCACATTTCAGTATTTGAACGTAGCTAATGACAGAGCTGTCAGAGTAGCTACATACTGGTCAGACAAAATCTGTATGGTTGAGACTATAGTTTGAGTTAATCGACACGAAAGAAGAAGTTACTGTTTAAATTATTTGCAAATTCACCATCATCATTTCAGCTTAAATACGTCCACTGCTGAATATAGGCCTTCCCCAAGTATCACCATTTGCAAATTGATTCCTAGTAATTATTGTGATGCAAAATTGGTGTAGTTTTGTTTCTTAAGTGTCTACGTAACTGAATATTAAGTGGCACTACTAAACAGGAGCGATCTCGGTAAATTGGAACTGAGATCTTTGTAGTAGTAGTAGTATTAACCTCATCAGTGAAATGAAGCTTCCGAAAAGACTGACAGATATTTGCTTTATACAAGTGACTATAAAAAAACGGTTGTGATGGCAACTCGTCACTATTTCGTCGCTATCCCTAATAGGTCACTTACACTAATGCGTCACAGACAGACCGGTACATGTAGTCAGCTTCCCCATTCGTCTCTAGCCGTATTACGTCTCTTTCACTACTCGTCCGACGCTTATGTTCAACGTACAGAAAGGTACAAAATTATAAAGTGCATAGGTACCTTATGCATTTCCGAGGTACAAAAAAAAAAAGATTAAAAAATAAGAGATTGGTTGCCTGGTGGTAACTCGACAGCTTTATGATATATGTTGGTATGTATGTATGTTTTAATGTAGCGTTTTAGAGACAAAAGGCGTAGGCCTATTTTGATGATTCTTACGTCAATTGATTCGTCTTAACCTAGTGTCACTGGCTACATTAAAATTGAAAACAAAATGACGGACTCTGTGCGCCATATTGTGGTGTTCCATTTTTTTTTTCCCAAACCCATCGTGTAGGACCACCGCAGGGGACGCCCTGGACGTCGGGAGTCGCAAGCCAATTCCCAGCCACCGCACCGTAGGCGTGGGCTTGCGGATGGCGATTAATGGGTAGCTCGCCGTCCGATAAGGACCAGGCCCGATTCGACGCGGCGACGGCTCGTTGTGTTCCACACGCACCTCAAAGAGATGTCAGCAGAAACTGACGGAGTCCGTTACGGCCGTTGCCTGTCTGGGTCGCGGATAAATTTAAAAATATTTACCGAGGCCCTGGAACAAGCAACTGAAGTAACACGGGTGGAATTTAGTCAGTAAAAGTATGGTAAAAGTCTGACACGTCTGCCCGCTTCACCCAGAGCAGGAGAAGTCATTGGATGATTTTGATGAGTCTGTGATGACTCCCCAAAAAAGGGGTGTCAACACAGGTTACTTAAGTCCTACCCACACGACCTCAATAGATATACACGACAAAATAAGATTAGTATAAATGTATTTTAATTTATTATTTATTTATTTAATATACATATACTTTATTGTACGCCGCCTAAATAATTACAGGACAAAAAATTTATAAAGATAAGTGTACAATGGGCGGTCTTATCGCACAGGGTAATCTCTTACAGACAACCTTTAGATGGACTTAACGAGAGGCGATTTCACTGTTCTGAAAATGTTTAGATATTTTGTGTTGTACTTAAGCGTCGGATGAGTTAGGAAAGAGACTTATTACGGCATGATACAAATTGGGAAGCTGACTACATGTAGATAGTGACGTATTATTGAAAGTGACCTATTAAGGAACCTATTATTGAAAGTGACCTAGGATAGCGATGAAATAGCTAGAGTGACGAGTTGTCATCACAACCAAAACACCTGAAGACTTGACTTAAAAGCTTTAGTAGCCAGGTAATATTCCAAAAAAAAAACTGGTAGTGACAGTTGCAGTGACACTGACACTGACAGCAGGTGGCAGTCAGATTGTTTACCTTTTGGATTAATAATGTTTTGTATTTGCGTACCGTACTTTAGATCGGCTATTCATTAAATGGTTAACTTAGATAACTTAGTTAAATAAGTTAACTTTGCCAAGCTTTTCTTAACCAAAGCGTTTACTACAAAAACCTTATCTTCCGTCTTCAACATGTCTGGCATTTCTGAAGAATATTTAGATTCAGTAATACGTAAAATAGCGGCTGTGAATCACATCAAAGATTGGCGTTACAACCAAGTAAAATTTCAAAGTATCGCTCAGAACTACTTTGGAATATTAATACCTTTGGTTTTGTCGGGCAAACGAAAAGAGAAAGAAATAAAATTAAACCTAGTTTTAAAATTGGCTCCAACTAATGAACAGTATCGTGTAAGCGGCGCAGTAACAGTTATGTTCGCCAGAGAAGTCTTTATGTATTCAGTTGTACTCAAAAAGTACCAAGAACTGCAGGAACATTTACCTAAAAATTCACAGTACATCGTGCCTCAGAGTTATTTCGTTCAGGAAGAATATTGCAAGGAAGTCATTGCTCTAAAAGATATGTGTGGAGACGGCTACAAGCCTTACACCCATGAAATGTTCCTCGACTTGGATCATACGCTGGTTTCTTTAAAGTCTCTAGCTAAACTACATGCTTTGTCATTTATTCTAAAGAATGAAAACCCCAAGCAGTATATAGAAATAGAAGAGACTTGTATACCTTTAACCGAACATACAAACAAAAGGTACATGGAAATAATGACCGATAGATTAGATAAAGCATTGAAGATATTTAACGGCACAAAATATATACTACTGTTACAGAAGTTAAAACAGAATTGCCCTAATTATTTTAGTGCAGCTGTCCATTCAGTACAAAATACATGTATTTGTCATGGAGACATATGGAAAGAAAACATTCTTTACAAATATGAGGTTTGTTTACTTCGGATCACTTTTATTTTGGGTTAATACACAAGGGGAATGGCGCTCGTTCCTCAGTCCCCTTATTTCAAATTAAGAATACATGTTTGGTTTCCCATTCACCTTATTTCAAATTAAGAATACATGTTTTGTTTATTGTTTTGGTCATCCCAATATTTCCTTTTTTTTCCAGGGTAGCAAGCCTGTCTCAGCCTGTATCATAGACTACCAAACAGCCCGAGTATGTAGTCCAGCATATGATACATTGTACCTGATTATAAGCAGCACCAATACAAAATTGAGAAACTGCTATAGTGAGCAACTATTGGACATATATTACAGAACATTTGAAACAGTTTTGAAAGACGCTGGCTTGGAGCCTGATGAGATATATCACAGAAAAAAGTTTGATAGTGATTTGCAGGTAGTTTCACCGGCTTGTTTGATAACTGCCAACTGTGCATTATGGTTATCAAATGGTTTGCAAGAGGTGGGTCACGTGAGAAGCAAGCATGTTTGGAACACCAAAGAAGAAAAGGAGATAGCTATAAACAAATACAAGGAAATTGTTCAAGAAGTGATTGAAGATCTTTCTTATTTTGGTTATTTATCTCTGGATATGTGATAATGTAGCTTCATCGTCATCAGCCTATAGCTGTCCACTGCTGGACATGTGCTGCTACCAGCAATCCTGCATCCTTTCATTTAGCTTTAAGCAAGTTGATGTTCTAAATAATGTTGCCAGAGGTAAAACAAAGTATCTGTCTGGAGAAGGAATGTCATGGATCTGATTTATTTATTATATTTTTATTTATCGATAGGCTCGATTTGACCACAAACAAACAAACTTGATTGGAAACAATTCTAAAATTTCTATTTTATGAACATCTTCAAAGATGTTTACAAACTTTCAAAAAATGTTGTGTACAAATCTCAAGATGACCAAAGGATAAACCAAAATTCATTTGTGATCTATGCTATGTTATGTAGGTACATGTTTACCAAAAAAAATTGAATATTTGATACCAAGCCATATTGTTGAATATTAATTAATATAAATATTTTGTTATTTACCTTGTTTACTGTTTTCTTTGTTTCTCGGTTGCTGAAATGTTATCTAAATATAATATAATATATTTGTTTTTTTACTATTTTTTCGGTAAAACTTTGCCCCATACTAGGAATTTCTTACTGTATCGTGGGTGCGTTTACAAACATAAAAACTCGCATACACAAACATCCAGAGCCGAAACAACTATCTGTAGGTCTTACAAATATTTGTTCCGTGCGCGAATCGAGCAAAAAATAATCGTAACTGTAGGGGTCTGTTTCACATTCACCTGGTTTTATCATTCAGACTCCACAATTATTGGTAGGTATAGTGCTCGCCAAACTTCTGGACCGCCCTGATGTTGGCTCTCCGATGCGCAAGTCACGAAACGATGCTGGTTTTGTATGTGATTTACTACGGCGCACCCATTGTAGCCAACTTCAGAGCGGCCAAGAAGTTTGGCGAGAACCCTGTAATCCTGTCTATTAATGACAACATCATAAAATCAGACTCACAAGTCGCAGTGGCCTTTGAAAATTTCTTTTCGGATATTCCCATTTCAACTACTAAATCCCTAAACTCATCACCTTCTGTTGCTGAGTCTTTGCTAAAAGAAAATGTTAATGTCTGCGATACGGAATTTCTTTTTGAACATATTACTTGTAGAGACATAATTAAAACCTTTCACACTTTAAATGTTAAAAAGACTGCAGATCTGTGGGGTCATTCTGTAGAAGTTGCTAAGTCTATTATTGATGTTGTCGCACCTAGTTTAGCTATTATCTTTAATAATTGTATCGACTGTGGGGAGTTTCCTGACCTAATGAAGAATAGTAAAATAATACCTTTGTTTAAATCAGGTAGTACATCAGACCCAACAAATTATAGACCTATTTCAGTACTACCTACTTTTAGTAAGATATTTGAGAAATTAATTTTAGAGCAATTGCAAAGATTTTTTTATAAGCATAAATTATTACATAGCAAACAGTTCGGTTTTACAAGGGGTCGTTCAACTACTGATGCCGGTGTTGAGCTTTTAGGACATATTTATAATGCATGGGAAGATAAGTGCGATGCCCTGGGAATCTTTTGTGATTTGTCCAAGGCATTTGATTGTGTTCTTCATGAAACGCTAATTAGGAAACTCCGCCACTACGGGATCCGGAACAGCGCTCTGGATCTTCTTACTTCTTACTTGAGTAATAGGATTCAGACTGTTGACGTTAATGGAAAAAGATCACCCGGATCTATAGTAAAAATGGGAGTCCCGCAGGGCTCGATTCTTGGTCCTTTCTTGTTTCTTATTTATATTAATGACTTGCCTTACCTCATAAAGGATAACCATGACATAGTGTTGTTTGCAGATGATACTTCACTTTTGTTTAAACTTAAACGGCAGCAGCTGGTTACTGACGAAGTAAATAGCGCGATCTCAAAAGTAGTTCACTGGTTCAATGTTAACAATTTACTCCTTAATGAAAAAAAAACCAAATGCATTAAGTTTACCCTACCTCACGTTAGGCAGGTGAAAACTGATGTGTTGATAAAGGGCGAAGAATTGAATCCTGAGAATAGCACAGTATTTTTAGGCTTAACTTTGGATGCTAAGCTTCAGTGGGGCCCACATATAGATAAATTGTCAAAGAAGCTAAGCTCCGCAGCATATGCTGTTAGAAAAATTCGTAATTTTACTGACATAGAGACAGCCCGTTTAGTATACTTTAGCTATTTTCATAGTGTAATGTCGTACTGTATTCTGTTGTCGGGAAATGCCGCCGACATCCAGAATATCTTTGTTTTGCAGAAAAGAGCTGTTCGATCAATATATAAATTAAGCCCGAGGCACTCTCTCAGAGAGAAATTTAAGGAGATTAATGTAATGACTGTGCCCTCTCAGTATATTTATGAAAATCTTTTAATGCTCATAAAAATATAAAATTGTTTAAAAAATACAGTGATATCCATAACATAAATACTAGGAACAAACACAAATTTGTAGTACCTACAACAATATAAAATAAATAGTAACAAAACAAAAAGTTTAGATGTCAATGTGTACGCTTTTATAATAAGCTTCCAAGCCACGTACAAGATCTAAGTCTTAATAAATTCAAATCATTCATTAAACGTAATGTTGTGTCAGAAAGCGTTTTATACTAAAGATTACGTTGAGGACAAAAAGGCTTGGGATTGAGCTGCTCCAATTAATTTTGATTTTTTTATATTTTGCACCGTGAATTTTGTTTTTAATTTTGATATTTTTTTTTGTTTTCTTGCAATGACAAGAATATTTACTTTTTAAAGTATTATATTTTTTTTTATTATTGTGAATGTGAAGACTATGTGGATTTTTGTTTTTTATTATAACTTAGTTTTTACTCATGGTCTGGCAGTTTGAGTAGTTTATGCGGCCTACCCGAATGTCCTTTCTTTGGTATTGTTCGTCGAATCGTTGAGCTCCGTAAATTCTGAGTTGAGCTGCTCGGTTATTGACAAATGCGTGCACTGACTGGATAGGTCCACTCAATCTGGCTGGTTCTTTCCTCAAAAGACCATTTCAGACATATGTCTACATGGTCTTCACATGATATAACCAAGTTTTTGTCAAGACTTTAAAAGAGACTGTGACCTCTGAGTTTGTTTCGGCCTTTCTTCTCAGAGTAGTCAGATAGGAAACGCCGACCTCATCTAGTTTTAAAAATATGATCGACATGTAAAAGTGTTTGTACAAACCAACTTACAGAAATAAAATCATTTATCATTTATTTAACTATACTGTGTACCAGATAAATATAAAAATATTACAGTTAGAATTTTTTATAATTGTCTACCAGATATGTAAAACTTATCAGGTGATGAAACAGGATATAAGACTGGTAGGTAGAATTAACTTAGAGATATTGAGAACGAAGCTATAGTCCATTCGCGTTAGGAAAATAGTGAGTCATTGTTGTCAGCCGGCCCCTTGACTAATCGGATCCCAAGCTTTCTAATTTGTTGCGACCCGCAGGATTATTACGTATCTTTTGCAAGAGCAAAACGATAGCGATCAAACGCTTTATGTAATAAAAGTCGGAATTAACTGCAGTGTAGGTATGGTAGGTCCTACACAATCGTTTGCTAATCGCTCGCTGTTTGTCAAATACACTTATTTAAATAAAAAACCGCCAACAACTCTAAAACTTTTGTATGGAAGAGCAATTATTGCGCAAAAATCGCTAACGTTTTGCTCTTGCAATAAATAGGTACCTGAAACAATAAAAGCCTGCCGATTGGCCGAGAGGCCGGCTGACAACGATGACTCACTATTTACTTAATGCGAATGGACTATATAGTCTAAGATCCCGTTATAAAACGACCTTCACCGAGATGCTTATTTAATGAAACGTATATTATATTTAATTTAATATGTCAATAAATATAATCCATATGGGTTGCCTAGCAAATTTCAGTCCAGAGTATGTTTAATTAATAATTAAAATAATTTTTTTTTTTAAACATTTCACCGGTATGATTATTAGATAAATTCTATACCAATCGAAAGTATGAAGCCCATAGACTATGCAAACGTTAGGTTGCCTATTCTTTTCCGGTCAAAACTATCGGGTTGCCAGGTATAAACAGGTAAATCTGTACTAGCATTTTGCAACGGTCTGTTTATTGAATGAAATTTAAATGAAATTAAAGATTATTTTATTCCGAACACGGTGGTATAGGGTTGCCTGCGAAAAATCAGTCCAGAATTGCGGTTGTCGAATTTAAAAAAGTAAAATATTGCTCCGAGTGAATGTGTGCGACTACGACGACGAAGAGGACACAGCGCTGTTGAGCTGCAGAGGAGCAGCTGTTTAAAGTCCGCCCACTTAAAGAAAGAGAGTGCGCATGCTATTTGGGCTTGGAAAAGAAAAGGAAAGCGATAGACTCGTATATACTATGCATCATTTTGGAGTAGTTTATTATTTAAATAGAGAAATAGTTTTTTTTTTATAAAAATAAATAAATAAATAAATATAAATCTATAAATGTAAACAGAGAAATTGAAATCAATTGAAACTATTGGAAAAAATTTAAAACCCATAAAAGTGATTTTTTTTAATCAGGGTAGTCTTGCAAATTTTATTTTTATTGTAAGAAGACAAAATAAAAAAACAACAATTAAAAAATTACTTCTATTTATTGTAAAAAAATAGAAATAAAAAAAAAAAAATTCATAATCCGAGTCATCGGACATACAACTACGATCTTCAACTTCTGAATCTTCTTCGTCATCTCTCTCTGTTTCACTTTTTTCATCTATCATGTCATCATGTCTTCTATCTTTAAAGGTGTATGATCCCCAATGAATCCTACTGGTTTTAAATATTCATCTAAGAACCATCCGCAGTTCTCAGGCTCAAGTTTCACGCATATTGGATCCGTTGCATTAAGCCACATGGAATTTACGATAATAGTTCGTAAAATTTTCTGAATTAATGATATCCAGCATGGTGGTATGGAGTTGGAGTCGAAGCCTCTTGATAAGAATAGTTGATTGAAAACATCCTCATTAATTGTTACAAAAAAAAGGAAATCAGATCATTTTCTTGTTTAATTTATAAATTACCGTTTTTAAGTAAATTGCAAAAAAAATATGTGTGTCGAAAATTAACAAAACCATAGGTGAATTTTACTAACAATTATTTAAACATGAAAAAAATATAGAAGATGTATTAGCTAAGTTAATTTTAAAGATTCAATTATTATGTACTTACTGTATATTCAGCACTAAAATTAAGAAATTCTTCGTTATATTTTTTATTCAAAACGGTCACTTTTTTGTAGCACGTGGTATGATAACCTACACATTGAAGAGACGCACTGGGTAGCTCAACAAAATTGTATTTAAAGTGTTTTTTTTTACGAAAAGCTAACTTTAATACACAGTTTTTAAAAGTTTCATCATTAAAATCAATTATTTCATCATCCGATCCACACAAAAAACACTTTTTTGCCATTTTTTACAACAATAAATAGTAGCACGTTTTTTCAATTGTATTTATACTCCAAAATGATGCATAGTATATACGAGTCTATCGCTATCCTTTTCTTTTCCAAGCCCAAATAGCATGCGCACTCTCTTTCTTTAAGTGGGCGGACTTTAAACAGCTGCTCCTCTGCAGCTCAACAGCGCTGTGTCCTCTTCGTCGTCGTAGTCGCACACATTCACTCGGAGCAATATTTTACTTTTTAAAATTCGACAACCGCAATTCTGGACTGATTTTTCGCAGGCAACCCTATACCACCGTGTTCAGAATAAAATAATCTTTAATTTTATTTAAATTTCATTCAATAAACAGACCGTTGCAAAATGCTAGTACAGATTTACCTGTTTATACCTGGCAACCCGATAGTTGTGACCGGAAAAGAATAGGCAACCAATCGTTTGCATATTCCATGGGCTTCATACTTTCGATTGGTATAGAATTTATCTAATAATCATACCGGTGAAATGTTTAAAAAAATATTTTCTTTTAATTATTAATTAAACATACTCTGGACTGAAATTTGCTAGGCAACCCATATGGATTATATTTATTGACACTGTCTAACCACTCCAAACAGATGTCACGTGAGGTCGCAATACTGTTGAGGGTGCGTTAGTACATGCAGGGATATGATACGTCACGCGCCTACTGAACCTATAAGCCTAACAGTCCCTACGACTATAATCCCTATAAGCCCTACAGCCCTAACCTACCATATACCTAGTAGTGATATATAAATATATAAATAAGTTCAGGATGTCTGCACCATGCGACCTAAGGTTACAGACGGATAGTAGACAGGATGTCCAGGTTCGGGAAGGATAAACTCACTGCCAGCTCGCAGACTCACGAGACTGAGAAGGCTAAAGGTGTCTTGGCCACAGTGAGGGGTAATGAGACAAGAATATAAAATTCAAATCTGCTTTATTTTACAAGATGTACAGCTTATATACTAATTTAACTTAATACACACTATTATACAAAGTTGTATGTGTTTCATGCGTGTAAGATGCAACTCAGTCATTATTTTAACTAGGCCGCTTGTGTAGTCGTCGCCGGGCCAAGTGCTGATTCGATGTTCAAAGGTTAACATTGAACAGACACATTAAATTAAATATAAAATACGTTTCATTAAATAAGCATCTCGGTGAAGGTCGTTTTATAACGGGATCTTATACTAATAGGTGTGTTATTATTTAGGGGTTGCTCTTGATCCTACTATTACTATAGAATTGAATAGCTCTTTACTCGAGTTTCTATCAGAAGCTATAGTTATAACATAAAAGTATGAACACAGAAGGTGTCTTACCATTTTGAGCAGGAATTCCAAAGGCGTCCTCAAATCCTCTGCATAATGCAAGATTTCTCAGCGTCACAGGTCACCAATTCACAGAACAGTTGGAATGGGTTAAATGTTTATAACCCGGTCACATTATCTCGAGACCTCACGTCGGGCGGGCGTCGATCGTCACGTCGCGTTTGCGCTCTGATATGGTGCGCAAAACAAGTATCCTCTAGTAGGATATTATTATAAACAATAAGATTTCCAACTTAACAAATATTGTGTTAATAAATTTAATGTAGGTAATATTATTATAATGATTCGCATTCCAGCCCGGCGAGCATGGCCAACTGTGACATCGCTTAAGTCACACTTTTAATCACAGTTTGGGCGATAAACTCATTTTGTCTTAAATGCTAGCACGGCGGCGTGAGATATTTTCTTGACTTGTGGCATAACTTCTTGACGTTTTTTTTCGGAAATCTTCCAATTTTATTGCAGTTTTAAAAACCATTTATGTTCTGTGAAGCATAGCCCTACGACGCACTGTTTCCGAATTATGGGCCTCCGCATCTTATTTTATTTTGCATAAAACGCTCTATATTTCCAAAATGATATCTCGAAAACGGTATGTCCTAGGCAAAAACTAACCAAAATTTAGCCCCCCCTTTGCTACCGCCATGTTAGCAGCATCCCAACATGATATGTAAGTTTTTTTTTTTTTGCATTGCTTGGTTTTCGACTTGAACTACGGTCATGAAAAGTTATGATAAAATATGTCATGTCTTACAATTTGTCTTAAATGCTAGCACGGGACAACCATGTGACATAGTTTACAGGCGCGACTTGCTTTTCTTGTTGTTGACTTCATAGTGCGACATAATTTGAATAGACGACCAAATAAAATAATACGTAAAAAAGTATGCCGTTCATACAGCTAAACAACTTTTTAATTTTGTTGGGAATAAATTAATATTTGACCCACGACCATAGACTTATGCACACTTTATTTTACTTTGTTTATTTGTTAAGTGTTTGTTAGAAAGATATAATTATTGTGAAAATTTTAATAATTACTAAAAAATATAA